>JABFDZ020000097.1:27202765-27227774 GCA_019775955.2 Pollimyrus isidori
TCCGGAGAGTTTTGTTCATTAATGACCGTTGGCTTTAAATGTCTAATGTGGTACAGTTTTTCACTGCAAAATAATGGTTAATCCGTTACAGCAGGGGTTAACTGTTGTAAACCACCCCCCCCCCCCCCCCATGATGACATCCAGGAAACAAACGGAACTGTGATGTTTTATGCTTTATGTGTATGATGTGCGCCTGCATTTTCTATTGTTGTGGTGAACCTGTGGCCTGAACGTACTGAAAAAAGTTCTGTTAATATGTATAATTAAATGTTCATTCTGACTTTCTCTGAGCCTAAGTGGCTTCGGCTCACAGGCTCCAGCCAAAGACATTAAAAGCACAGGCTGGCAGCGGAACAGCGCTGTAAGCCACTGACATGCCACTGGACAAGTGTGCCCGTCATACTTGTAAACTGCCATGATTTATGCTAATAGGAGCCGGAGTGTTAGCCCGGAGAGTTAGCCTGAAGTGTTAGCCCGGAGTGTTAGCCTGGAGTGTTAGCCCGGAGTGTTAGCCTGGAGTGTTAGCCCGGAGTGTTAGCCTGGAGTGTTAGCCTGGAGTGTTAGCCGTGCCCCACCCTAATGCATCCCTCTTTGATCTCTGTGCACCAGGGCTTTGTCACCGACGCTGTGCGCTACCTGGCCTTTTTTTCATACTTCGCCCTGCAACTGGTGCAGCTCTTTCTCAGCTGTTTCTCGGACCAGCCCCCAAGCAGCAGGAAAGCACCTCTGATCAAGGTAGATCCCCGTTATCCTGGTCCACTCCGCCGATTCAGCTGCGGGAGTAATGCTGCACTGTTGCCCTCAGAACACTTCTGTTTATGCAGGCTTAAATGGATGAGGCCTGTCATGCCCTAAGGCCCAATCTGTTATTTTATGTGGTTCTTTTGAGGAGTAGAGAAGATCCTGTTCATTAGTCATTTTATTTTTCTGGTTTGTTAGTCATGTGCATTTTTAGCCGCATCACGCCATCAGTCCTCGTCTGGCCCTCTGGTCCCTGCCGGCTGCCCACTCTTCCTCTGGTTTTACTGGGAGTGGCTCGCGGGGCCGAGCGTGTTTGCGTGGGACGGGGCTCTGGCTGAACTCGCTGACTTCAGCTTTTCTTCAGCTACCCCCGTCCCGTGCGGCCCGCGGCTTCTCCGTTTGCTCGGCTTTCAGGTCGCGCGTTTCCTGCCGCAATTAAACAGTGTTTTAAAAAAAGACAGAAGCTTCACAAGCCTCTTTTCCCCCCAATGAATGAGAACAGTAAGAGGTGATGAATGACCTTCACTAAAGCCTGCAGTGTAACTGACGAGGGCTCACATGTGCTGGATTCCGAGGAACGGTTCAGTGCCTCGCTAAGATGATGGGCTCCAGCCGCCCACAGGCACTGGTGGGCCGCCAGACGTGTTCTCGGGGGACACTCCCAGTAGCTTCTGCCTCCCAGCCTCAGTGTGCCTCCACATGTTGGGCAGAGTTACTCAGCCCAACTCCGGTAAGGGGGCGAGTGGGCAGACACAGGCCACCGCTGTGTGCAGCGTGCCTCGGTGACGACACATTTCCGCACGCCTCTGACCTCAGAGCCTCGCTTCTCCATCTGCTTGTGTTTATTCTGAGCCTGGCAGGCTGGCGTCTGCAGCTGTTTACACGTCTAACTGCCACGCACAAGGCAGCCTTATCATCTCGTCGAGTCCATCCGTGGCAGTAAATAGCACGTCTGCAAAGCTGTGCTAAACGTTTAATTGGGAAGCAAATCTTGCTGCAAAATTGTGCTGGTCTTCATCTTGAGGTTTTACTCAGGATTACTTGTGTGGGAAGGTTCTCCAACCTACTGGCTCTGATTCTCTTTACAGAACCCTTGCCCTGTTCAAGATGCATCCTTCTTATCAAAGATTCTCTTTTGGTGGTTCAGTGGGTATGAATATCTTATTATTTACGGAATATGACTGCAATGCAGGAATAGCCTCAGGTTTCAGTAAAAATTTTCTTATACTTATAAGCATAAGGTGAAAATGTGAATGTTCTTAAAATGGAAGAGTTCAGTCATACATCTGTCTACATTGCCGACAAGTGTCTCACTTTGTCTGCCTTTGCCTAATAGACTTGTGGTGAAAGGGTATCGCAAGCCACTCCAGGCTGAAGATCTTTGGTCTCTAAGGGAAGAAGACACCTCAGAAAAGATCATCACTGATTTGGAGCAGGAGTGGACTACACAATGCACAAAGATGCAACAGTAATATCCACATACCTTCACGCTTGTGTTACAGCTTGAAACTTGGATTTCCTTTGTTGTATAGCAGTGGTCGGGTTATAGGGTGACCATAAGGACTTGTCTTCCTCTCATTGTATCCTGTCCCTACAGTCCTTAAACAAACATGGTCACCCTATCAGATTGTTTGTGCCTTAGTTAATGCCCCTCTACTGCTGCTTTAGGATTCATCTTAGGTGATCGAAACTGCAGCTGTAAGATATTCATTAAGGATGGAAAAGGAAAATTCTGATCAGACCCAGTTCCATGAGGACACTGGGATAAGGCAAAAGCCCTAGCAGTCATCTTAGAAGCTTGTTAATATACTTCAGCTTTGAAGCATGATTATTAAATCTTAAAAGTTTACACATACAACAGTTTCTTTCATGCTGGAGGTCAGAAAATGTTTCTTTCAGCTGGCAAAAAAACATAAAAATATCAAAACTGCCCCTTTTAGTACAAGAAATGTATTGACAAGAAAAGCAAGAAACACATTGTGTTTCCATTCTCTGTTTCATATTAACACTTCAGATGCAAAACCGTCACGGTGTCTGAGGTATCATCCCTAATGCAAATGCCCTCTGTCTTCTCTTATGTCAGGCAAGAGAAGTCCTTGGGCACAGGCGTGGCGCTGGGTTCCCGGCTGGCGGAGCAGGCCCAGCTCATCCGGAAGCTGCAGAAGGAGCAGAGTTCGGGCTTCTGTCTGCTCAAGACTCTGGCTCGTAACTTCGGGCCATACTTCCTGTCAGGGACCTTGTGCCTCGTGGTCCATGATGCTTTTATGTTCTCCGTTCCCCAAATTCTGAGGTGAGATACAAAGCAGGGCCCCACAGCTACAGCGTCATGTCCCAGGTCTGCCATGTCAAGACACATCAGCCTATAAACAAGGGATGTGAACCTGGCATGCGACTCAGTCTCTGGCAGCGGAAGGCAAAACGAGGCGGTTTTTGAACCTCCAACCTGTGAAGCTCGAGGCGGCATCATGGCAGTGGCCATGGAACTTAAGTGCTAGGGTTGCTCACGGCATTGGATCCATTGCAGCGACACCACCTTCAGGAAACAGACTATATGCACAATAAGACAGATGTGACCCAAGTGTTAGGCCACAAAGCCTCAGGAGGCCTGTAATCAGCAGCAGTGACTCATGCACCATCAATATTAACACACCGAATGCTAAAGCTGGAATGCACCTGACAATTCTGCTTCTCCCGAAAAGAACCTTAGTAGAAAAAGGGAATTTTTTTACATCCATCTCCAAACACTTTCAGCGGATGCTAGCCAGTTTGTAATAATAAATATAATAATAATAATCTTCATTTATGTAGCACCTTTCATGAATACAGGCCAAAGTGTTTTACAAAATAAAAATAAGGAAAAAAACAGACAAGCAACGCAACAGGGTAAGCAATTACAGAATAAATAAGAAGATTATACAAAAAGCAAAAACAAAATATAAAATAAAAATAAGAGATTTGTGCTTAAAACCAAATTATATGAAAGAATACAGGGACAATATGTGCGTTAATATTGTAACACCCTTTGTTCAACTTTACAGTCTGTTGCTGGGATTCATGAGGGATGAGGACGCCCCCTTGTGGAAAGGCTATTTCTACGCATCTCTTATGTTCCTGCTGTCATGCCTACAGTCCCTCTTCAACCACCAGTACATGTATTCTTGCTTCACTGTAGGCATGAGGGTAAAGACAGCCGTCATGGGCCTTGTCTACAGGAAGGTATGTGTGAGCCATTGTCCAACAATTAGGCTGTAACTACACAGCACCAAAGGTCACATTCTCTTCTATGCTTATTCTCCTTAGACTTTGGTCATCAGCAGTGCTGCACGCAGGACCTGCACAGTCGGGGAGATAGTGAACCTGGTCTCATCAGACACCCAAAAGCTCATGGATTTCGTGGTGTACTTCAACGCAGTCTGGCTGGCTCCCATCGAGATCTCGCTCTGTTTGTTCTTCCTGTGGCAGGTGGGCCGTCTGTACTTCTTCAGACAGTATGATTCATCAACACTGACCAATGGTAACTAGTTTAAATACCCCTTTGACATTTAAAAAGAATGTTCAACAAACATCCAGTTCAATAATTATAATTATAATATTATATTGCAGTTGGTGCAGATAGATATAGATATTGATATAGAGAAGAAGCTGAGGCACTCCTGGTGTAAGTTAAAAAAGCCTTTGTTTGACATTGGCTACATGCCTACGTTTCGGCTAGTGAGTCTTCATCATGCCCTGGTATGTAGCCAGTGTCAAATAAAGGCTTTCCAAACTTACAGCAGTGCCTCAGCTTCATATTTTGTTTTCAGATGATATTCAGAGGTTCAATCCGGTCAGTACTCTACAACTTTGCTTGGGTTGCTAGAATTTTTCAAAACCAGAGAAGCATTCTCTTTCTTTTTTTCATAGATATAGATATACAAGATATACTTTTTCCCCTGGTCAGCCTTAGCCACTTCCTTTCTATCTCTCCCTATCTAGCACTTAGGCCCATCTGCCCTAGCTGGCATTGCCACAGTCATCCTCATATTTCCTCTGAATGGATTCATTGCCAAGAAAAGGAGCCGACTCCAGGTACTGTGCCCAGGAGGCGTGTGTGTCTTGATTTTTCCATGTGTTGCACATAAGCTACACTAGCTCTGAATGTTTTCTGGTGTATTTTGTTGGTGTCTACAGCTGGTTTAGATAGCATTCGAGGGCAGTGTGGGTGTCCAGCTTGGGTGCAATTCTTTAATGCTTTGATGTCCAAATGTTACTCTTATGAAAAACAACCACAGAAAGAAGAGCTGTAAAATGTCTATTTTCACTTATTTCTCTATGAGCAGCAGACATTTGGCAACAGTAGAGTATAAATTGGAGCAGCCATTAAGAACGTATTAAACACTTTCCTGGCATTTGGCAATTTCCACAAATTAAATTGGCCCAGGTTAAAAGATATGGTAGATATCACCAGTCTTTTCAAGCTAATGACTAGCACTGTAGTAAATGGTAAGTTTGGATCATATTGGAATTTTAACAGTATTTCACATGTTACAAGGAGGTGCAAATGAAATACATGGACGGACGCATCAAACTCATGAATGAGATACTGAATGGAATCAAGATCCTGAAGTTCTACGCTTGGGAGAAGGCCTTCCTGGAGCAGGTGCTCGGCTACAGGCAGAAGGAGCTGAAGGCCCTTAAGAAATCTCAGATCCTCCACTCTGTGTCCATGGCTTCCTTCAACTCCTCATCATTTCTAGTGCGTATCAAGTCATCGTTCCTTCAGCAGAGCGAGAGTCGTCGTGACTCCCAGTCTCCTAACTCCTTGAGTCTGTGTTCTCTTCAGATTGCTTTTGCAATGTTTGGAGTCTACGTGCTGATCGATGATAAGAATGTCCTGGATGCACAGAAGGTCTTTGTCTCCATGGCTCTCATCAACGTATTGAAGACTCCATTGAGTCAGCTCCCCTTTGCGATGAGCACCATCATGCAGGTGCAGAGATGGGCCACACAAACCTTTCCCTTCGTCTGAATGTGCTGCCAAAACTCTGTGACAACTCATGCAGTTTTGCTTTTAATTAGCTAGAGAATTAACTTTAGCTACTCCAGAGGGTTAATATGTTTAGCCTTATAGGTACAGCGGCCAGTAAATGGTGACAGAATATTCATCGGTTTCTTTCCTTAGGCCATAGTCTCCTTGAAGCGTCTTGGAAAATTTCTTTTCCAAGAGGAGCTAAAAGTTGAAAGTGTAGAGAAATCCCCGTACCAGCCTGGTAAGTATTGCGGTGATGGAGGTGCCATGCTATATATATATATATATAAATGCTGTTTGTTATTTGCCATCTGTTAGAACAGGATGGTTTATCTAATCATAGTAGAAAACTGTACCACAGATAGGTGGTGATTTTTCAGTTCACTTCTGTCATAGAATTCTGTCATATCGGTTTATTTTCTGTCTCAAAACTGAAGCGTGTTATTTTGACTTAAAAAAATTAAGCAACAGGAGGAATTCTGCTGTTAAATTCTAGGATTTATAAGCATTTCAAAAATAACAATAAAGCTGCTTTCCTGGCAGCAGAGTATTTAAGCAGAGTAATGATTCCAGTTTAATTTGTCCCTCCAGATGGAGATGCAGTAGCCATAGAAAATGGCACCTTCAGCTGGTCCAAAGAAGGTCTTCCATGTCTTAAGAAGTAAGTCTATTTCATGTGACACTCTGCCGATTTGCATGCCCTTGTTTCCATGACTCCAAACTTGAGGTGCTTAAAGGTTGGTTAAAGAGTGGTGTGCTGCTGTGAATGTATAGGATCAGCGTGCAGGTACCGCGAGGGTCTCTGGTCGCTGTGGTGGGTCATGTCGGCAGTGGGAAGTCATCTCTTCTGTCTGCAGTCCTGGGGGAGACAGAGAAACGGAGTGGCAGTGTTTCAGTCAAGGTATTGAACCTGAATCTACATAACGTCACATACTGTAGACGTTATGTGGACATAGTTTGACCTATGAAGTTAGACGCATGGAGGACACACAATAGAGTATGAATCACTGTCCGCTTTAGTGTTCAATGAGGACATCCTGCACAGACAAATTTAGCTGGGTCCTGTTCGTTTCAATAGGGCTCAGTTGCCTACGTGCCCCAGCAAGCCTGGATCCAGAATGCCACCCTGCAAGACAACATCATGTTTGGCCGAGAGAAGAAGCAGAGCTGGTACCAGCGTGTGCTGGAGGCCTGTGCCCTGCTCCCTGACCTGGAGATTCTGCCCGCTGGTGATGCCACTGAGATCGGGGAGAAGGTTAAACACCTTACACACTCCTGCTCGAAATTTACCACAGCAACCTCAGTTTGTAAAATTACTTTTTAAAAACCATTTTAAAAACATTTTGCCCAGGGTTTGAACCTGTCAGGAGGACAGAAGCAGCGGGTGAGCCTGGCACGTGCCGTGTACAGGAAAGCAGACGTGTACCTCCTGGATGACCCCCTGTCTGCTGTGGATGCACATGTGGGACAGCACATATTTGACAGAGTCATTGGGCCTAAGGGTGTTCTGAGAGACAAGGTAGCGTTTATAACCTCCGACAGCCTCACCAGTATAAACCCTTAGGCATTATATAAGTATTCTTGGGAACCACAGAAACGTTTCCCGGAACAGTCTTGAAAAAAACCTTTCAGTGTATTTTTGGGACCTGAAGCACCATTGAGAACTAATGATGTATGTCATTCATACAGACCCGTGTTCTAGTCACGCATGGGACGAGTTTCCTGCCCCAGGCAGACTTAGTCCTTGTGCTGGATGATGGAGAAGTCACAGAAATGGGCTCGTACCCGGATCTGCTAAGCCGGCATGGTGCCTTCGCCGAATTCATACAGACCTTCGCCAGCACAGAACGCAAGGAGAGCTCTGTCCAAAGAGGTGAGAGGTCCCTTCAGCTGTGGCCAACAGACAGCAACACTTCAAAAATAAAAAAAAAAAGTCTTAACTCATAATTGCCGACTTAAGTTTATGCATACACTTCTGCTTCCTGGAGTTTTTTCATAGAAAAGAATTCAGAAGATCTCTATTTTGCTTAAGTTTTAAATGTCCGTTTTAAGAAAGGTTGGAAATTGCGAGTTAATGTTATAAAATTTACAACAAACTGTATGCCTAATTCAGGTACCAGGAAGTCTTTATCACGGCTCAGTGTTACTGACTTCATGCCTGTTTCCAGAGACCTCTCCCAGGAGCAGCTCATTAGGTATGATCAACTGGAGCCCCGCGGTCCCTGTTGCATTAATTAACATGCAGTATGATAGGATACTACCGGATATGACTGTTTTTCAGTCAGAGCACAACATCAGAACAAAAATGACAGCTTATACATGTCACAAACTGTCACGAAACCTCATTTTTGAAACACTTTGTGTCGATCTCTGCCCGTCATAGTGGTGACATGGGTAACAACAGCCTACAGAACATGGAGTCTATATCTGACACAGAGCAGGACCAAGTACCAGAAGACGTGGGGAAGCTGACAGAGGCTGACAGGGCCCGTACCGGCAGGGTGAGCTCAGCTCCAACACCATCAACAATAGATCAACGATAAACCACTTCTATACTTTGTCTCTCACGGGTACTGAGACATGCATATTGATCCCTCATGTTGCAATTTCTTTAGCAGCAACTTGTATTCTGTGACCCCCTAACAGGTAAAACTGGAGCTATACATGGAGTATTTCAAGACCATCGGCTTGGGGCTCATCCTGCCCATCATCTTCCTGTATGCCTTCCAGCAGGCCGCCTCCCTGGCTTACAACTACTGGCTTAGCATGTGGGCAGATGATCCCATCGTGAACGGGACACAGATCGACACAGACATGAAGCTGGGCATTTACGGGGCTCTTGGTTTTGCGCAAGGTTAGCAAAGCTGGACAGACTTGACCAGCAGGAACCTTCAATGCACCCAACTTAAAACATAGCTTGACTTTTGTTTTGTTTTTTCTAGGTGTGGCTATTTTTGGTACCACTGTGGCAATCTCAGTGGGAGGCATCATAGCCTCTCGTCACCTGCACTTAGATCTCCTGAACAACGTTTTGCGGTCTCCAATGGCCTTCTTCGAGTGCACGCCAAGCGGTAACCTCCTTAACCGCTTCTCCAAGGAGATAGACGCCATTGACTGCATGATCCCAGATGGGCTGAAGATGATGCTGAACTATCTTTTCAAGCTGCTGGAGGTCTGCATCATCGTCCTGCTGGCGACACCCTTCGCCGCGGTGGTCATCCTGCCCCTGGCTTTGCTTTACGCCTTCATCCAGGTATGGAGGGTGGGGTCAAATGGGCTGCTCCATATGGCGATTTCATGCAGTGTACCATCTAGATCACAGGTGGGCACACCTGTTGTCCACAAAGGGCCGCTGTGTATGCAGGTTTTTGGGATAACCTGTAGGTCAGATGTTCAAACCCAGGTGTGAGGACTCTTCAGCCAATCAGTCCTCTAAGTAGTAATATAATTAGGAAGTTGCAGCAAAATCTGCATATACACCGGCCCTTTGCTGATAAGACTGCCCACCCCTGGTCTAGATGCTGACATGCATAGAACTCAATCCAGGGGAATTGTGGGATACTGATACTCACCAGAACTGTGCATCTTTTGCATCTTGTTGCAGAGTTTCTATGTGGCCACATCCTGCCAGCTGCGTAGACTGGAGTCTGTCAGCCGGTCACCGATCTACACTCACTTCAATGAAACAGTGCAGGGTGCAAGTGTGATACGTGCCTTCGGAGAGCAGTCAAGATTCATTTTGCAAAACAACTACAGGGTCGACTACAATCAAACCTCCTACTTTCCCCGATTTGTGGCTACCAGGTCAGAGCACAATAACACAGGATAATCCTGTCAACAGTAGAGCCTAGCTGGTAGTTGTTCTTATGACCCGTAATTGTTTTAGGAACAATGGGACATCCCATTATTTCAGACTATTATGTGCTCCATAATCTCTGAGGATTATATCCTGTTCACATCATTTCTATAGGTGGCTGGCTGTAAATCTTGAGTTCCTTGGCAATGTTGTGGTTCTTGCTGCCGCAATACTTTCTGTAATGGGGAAGAACACACTGAGTCCTGGCATCGTGGGTCTTGCCGTGTCCCACTCTCTTCAGGTAAAAAAAACTTCTTGTCCTTCTCTCCATCTCATTCAGTGATTTAATAGCTTCTAATACTGAACTATTCTGACTCC
Source organism: Pollimyrus isidori (assembly GCA_019775955.2). Classification (NCBI taxonomy): domain Eukaryota; kingdom Metazoa; phylum Chordata; class Actinopteri; order Osteoglossiformes; family Mormyridae; genus Pollimyrus; species Pollimyrus isidori. The sequence continues at coordinate 27,212,689 of JABFDZ020000097.1, forward strand.
TTCATATGTGGTCAATAGGCAAAGTATGACTGCTGGCATGCAGAATATTGTAGGTCTGTCAAATTTTGCAGGTAACTGCAATTTTAAGCTGGATCGTGAGATCTTGGACAGATGTGGAGAACAACATTGTATCTGTGGAAAGGGTAAAGGAATATGCCGACACGCCGAAGGAGGTAAGTATCTCTGTTACTTCCTTAAACTCCCTTCAGCTCACAAATGCATGGTGTGGTCACTGAAGTATCATAGCAATTTACTTGTCACGGGGTCCTGCAGGCACCCTGGACAATGGAAAAAAATCCCCTCCCCATAGCCTGGCCACAAACAGGGACCATTGAATTCTATGATTATGGACTGCAGTACCGCAAAGGCTTGGATTGGGCTCTCAAAGGAATTTCCTTACGCATCGAAGAGCGAGAGAAGGTTAGTTCCATTTATAACCCACATTTCTTGGAACAAGATATTGACAGAATACCTGACAGACGGTCTCACTCCCTTTTCTATACTGGCTTTTTTTAGGTCGGGATAGTGGGCAGAACTGGAGCTGGAAAGTCCTCCCTCGCTCTTGGAATTTTTCGGATCTTGGAAGCTGCTAAAGGTGAAATCTATATTGATGGGATCAACATAGCAGAGATAGGACTTCATGACCTGAGGTCCCGCATCACCATCATCCCACAGGTACGACAATCATATCCCCACAAGGATAATACTTATTATGCAGGATTCTAATATTTGTGCTGCTCCACAAACCACAGGACCCCGTGCTGTTCTCTGGCTCCCTGCGTATGAACCTGGATCCATTTGATGCATACTCAGACGAGGAGGTCTGGAGTGTTCTGGAGCTTGCCCACCTCAAGAACTTTGTGTCGGGCCTACCAGACAAACTGAATCATGAATGCTCAGAAGGAGGAGAGAACCTTAGGTAATGGAGAACCCAGGAGGGACCTGTATCTAAGTGTTCAAACCAGTATTTCCCTATTGTTCTGGCATCTTGGTCAGTTTCCATTCTTTGTGCTGCTATGCATTGTTCTGCAGTTTGGGACAGCGTCAGTTGGTATGTCTGGCTCGTGCTCTCCTCCGCAAAACCAAGATTCTTGTCCTGGATGAGGCAACGGCAGCTGTGGATTTGGAAACAGACACCCTGATCCAGTCAACAATTCGTGTCCAGTTTGAGGACTGCACCGTGTTGACCATCGCCCATCGACTTAACACCATCATGGACTATACCAGGTAAGAAAAGACTACCCAATGACACCTCCGAAAATGTTTAAAAGACAAGTGTACAGAATATATCATATTCTTTAAATGAACCAGCTCCCAGAAAGACACCTATGGAGGTACACACGCAGTGGAAAACAGAAACTTTTATTACCTATGTCATCATGACTTTCAGTCACTTTAATCCTTTTCATCTCCTACGACAGAGTCATCGTGATGGATAAGGGCCATATTGCAGAAATGGATTCTCCAGCCAATCTCATCTCAAAGAGAGGCCAGTTCTACTGGATGTGCCGGGATGCTGGGCTGGTGTGACAGGCTCCTGGCGGGTGGTGGGGCAGTGTGGGGGGGGGGTCCTTGAGCTGCAATCTTCATTTTGCAGTTTAAAGTGGAAGGAATGTTATTTCGAGAGAACTACATAATCTATGTGAAAAACCATTTCTATGAAAACCAAGCAGGTTGTTAAGCTCAAAGGGTCATTACGGTATCAAGAACGACTCTGGCCACAAGCTGCTGCGTGCATGTGGGGGCAGGAGGCCTACAGAGGAGCTCGGAGAGAGAGATAAGTCACGACATAAAGGCGGCAGGTGGCTGAAGACGCCAACAATGGTGCTTACAGCAGGTTCTGACGGGACTGTCAGTCCCAGGTCATGAGGGCCCAGTCCTGCATGTCTTCATTGTCCCTCATGTAGGGAAACCTGAAGCAGGGAAATACTGTAAGTATAATAACTAAAAAAAACCCAGCCTTATTTTGTATAAAACTACCTAAAGCCTGGAGGTGAAATGAATAAATGGGGAAACTGATATTCAGTCAAGGTAAATGCATATGAACGACTTCCCTCCAAATTTGTAATAATGAACAAAGCAAACTGCCTTAACCCCAGTATTGCCTGATCTAAGGCTGGACTGTAGCTCAGACCCACCATCTCTGTCTGGATGCATAACTCACTTTATATGGAAAATGTGCCAAGACAATAAAAGACGAACTGGGGTTAAAATTCATTGTTATCACCATCTGCCCCATTTCAGTTGTATGATGAAAATATGACAATGAGTCAGGGAAATGGCTCCCAGCTGTGTTGTGTTAGTTTATTTTAGGCAGAGTAAACATTTTCAAATGGGTGATAGAGATTGGGTGATCAGAGGCCATGTGACTTGAATGCTGCACCATAGAGTTTGCACTATTTTTGAGGAATAATATATTACATATAAAAATAAAGTTTAAATAGTATCCTTATATACAAGATTCAGATGCTGTAGTGAATATGACGTCCAAACTCATGAGGACGAGTTGCAGATTTGCACCCTGGGTGCCCTGCAGAGTCATTTCATATTTACGTACGCATCACTCTTTTGAGACACCTGGTTAAAGTTTCTCAAAACAGGCTTTTTACCAGTAATGAAAGGCAGGATCTCTTGGTCAGTGAAAATCACGATTTCTCGCATTATGTTAATTGTGATTTTCAAGACTTTCATGAGAGTAGTACACTTATTTTCCAAAAGGTTCTGTTTGTGTGTTTTACTGGTAATGATGATGTTATTTACATACAGTATAAAGTGTTGTATGTGTATTTTAATACAAATGTAAAGAATGTTTTATATTTTTACTTTTTATATTTAACCTGTTACAGTTGACTTATCATCAAGTTTAATGTATTAAATTGACTTTACTGCTACGTGGGAAAAGTAATTTGAATGCAATATCCTCAATACTTTATTCATTGTACACAAATACTGTGTTTACAATATTTATTGTTCTTTTTTTCACATTCAAATTTTTATATTTTGTATATATGCTGACAGCAGCCAAATAAACCGTGATCCGTGCAGGTCACTCTATCCCGACTCTATGCTCACTGTATTTTACTTGCAGCTTATTATTTGAGAACTCTGGTGCAAGTGCACTTGAAAGCAAAAAACTTAAACTGCCCCATCCATTCATCCATCCTACAATGGCTAATCCAGGTTAGAATCTCAAGGTCCAACAAATAAAGGAATCTGTAGCCACCCCATGAGTTTATCCCTAAAGCTCATGCATTTATGTATAACACCTCAATGCCCCCTCTTGTTGGTATGAACTCCACTCTCATTTTTACACAAAAATACCATCTTCATCAATTCTGAAGCCGGCGAGGTTAGTAACTGTGTTGTTCTGTATGCAGGTGTAGCAGTGGTATTGCTTTTCATAAATGAGCAACAGTAATGATTAGGCAGCTGTCCCAAATCAATGCTTATGTTGTAGGTAAGCATATATCAGGAAAATATTTGAAAAGATCAGGAGTCACAGTAAGTCAGGTTTACCTGGGGCTTGGCGTTTTCTTTTTGAAGGAAGATCGACATCGGGCCTAAAATCCACTGAGCTGTAGCCCCAAGTGCTTGGACCCAAGGAGCCCTATGGTACACATAGAACCTTCTCATTTCCTCACCTTATTAAAATGATAAAATTGGAGTGGAAGACGATGTAATCTGCCTAAGACTGTACAACCCACAAGACTTCAGGTTCAGTAATCCAAACCCCTAAATGACATGCTTGAACTAACCCGCGTGTTAAGGCTCCCAGCTATCTTAATTTAATTTGACTTTATTACATAGTGTCAATTCTTTGGCACACAAGCTAGTCATTCGTAGCATAGTAGTCTGTCTGCAGTCTGCTGGAGCCGCGGCCCGGGCAGTCGGCCCACAGAGACGCTGCTAACTGAGGTCTGCAGTACCTGCAACGTTTTAGCTGCATAGATTGACATGTTTGACTGCCTGCCTGAAGTAATAGGGAGTTTGAGGTTCAGGATTTAGTCGTAGGGGTGTAGCAATGCACCGTGGTAGAAAATCATTTACTAATTTTAACTTAAGAGGACACAATAGACTTTAACCTTGGTTTTTCTCCGAGATTTTATTTTTGCATTTTGCACTGGAGTGTGCAGGATACGGAAAAATAAGTTTTTTAATAGTCACAATTATACTAAAAATGAATAACACATACTCAGGATTTGATCCAGATCATACCAAGACTGGGTTATATAACCTATGATTCAATCAGGTCACTTCTGAACAACTGGCCCGGGTATGAGAGAGCCATACATTCAGGGAAACAAACAAACCCATTTTTTTTACTGGAAGTCTGGCTCCTCCGTAGCATGCTAGCTAACTCCAGGTCAGGGCCTTTATCCTGTGCCAGCTGGCCTCATGCAGCCCTCCTTGGCTGGCCTCTCTCACTGTACCACCAGACGGCTTCAGCTGATCAAAAATGCTGACAGCAAACTTAACCTCTGTAAATAACCAGTGTAGAGCCTTATTAAATCCCTCTAGCAATAAGCGACTATGCCCCACATAAAACTGTTAAAAAAAAAAGATCAGAATGAGGTTTGTACTCTGTGTAGTTCAGGTGGCACATAGCAGAAATAATATGATTCACAAAATTAAAGTTTTTTTTCAGTAGTGCATGGCAGCTGTACTGTTTAATCATAGAAAAAATGCAAAGGTTTATACTAATTATAATATATATCTTTTTGACAGAGTCTAGCTAAGTGCGAATTCAAATTCATAGCCACGGTTATAATGCATCCCCTTCAAGTGATACTTTGTAGATAGTGTGAAACAGGGATCTCCGCTTGCTATAATAGACGCACTGCGCGTTTCGTTATTAATAACCATCACACGGCGCCATCTAGTGGACCGTATAAAAATATGCGCCGACAAATAACCGAAGTCACGTTTAAACGCTTTGCAAAATATATTTTCTTTTAAAGTCATAATGTACTAAAATGTTATATTACGCATACTATGCACAACTTAAAATACACAGAAGCAAACGAACGGCTGCCAAAGCACCATGACACCCATAGCAGGCTTCATAAACCTGGTGTGTACATTATTTTTCGGGAAGCAGCTGCAAAATAACTACTTTTACATTTAAACGATTAATCGTCATCTACACACTTGCGCTTCATTCCTTTAGGTTTGGATAATGCGGGTGAAACGACGTCTGCAGGGTTTCTCCTGACTCACGGCAAACTGCAGCGCGTTCTGATGAAACCCTTTAATAATGTGGAACGATACCCCTGATAAGCTAAAAAATATATAAACTTCAGGTTCATAACCGTTTGAAACAATCCGGGAGAGGGCAGGAACTTGGGGGAGAATCGACCTTTAAACTCGGAAGTTAGACAGCATCACTATGGCGACCGTCACGGAGCTGAAGAGCGGTAACTCTATGCCTTATTTGCTATAAATTGCAGTAAAAACATTTGTCATATATGATTGTGTGTAAAGCAGTGGGTGATAAAGGCTAAAGCAGCCATGCAAGGGAGGTATAATTGTAATACATAGCCGCCATCAGATCTACTGCGATCCGGCACCCTGACGGACGGCCTCTCTGTTTTCGCCGCTCGGTAGCCCTCAAAGAGGCGCTGGAGGCCCGGGGAGCCCTGGCCCAGCTGAAGGCTCGGATCCGTGCCGAGGTGTTCAACGCCCTGGACGACAAGTCTGAGCCGCGACCACCGCTGCCCCGGGAAAACCTGCTGATTAACGAGCTGATCCGCGAGTACCTGGAGTTCAACAAGTACCGCTACACAGCGTCTGTGCTGAGCGCGGGTGAGGGGTCCTGTCACCGGCCGCAAGGGGGCGACACTCATGACACTCGGGTTTTATGAGGCGGTCACCATCGCAGTTCAGTTATGGAAAATTACTCTGGGGAGGTTAGCAGGGGTACTGTTATTGTGTGTATGCATGGCTCTGGATGTACTCTGCACAGAGTCTGGCCAGCCAGAGGTGCCCCTGGACAGGCAGTTCATAGCCAACGAGCTGAACGTGGTGGAAGATGCCAGCGCCTCCAGCGTGTGAGTGTGTTTATAACTTTCCCATTTATGCTTTAGGTTTTGTTTAGAATGTCCATACTGAAAGCAAGACTTTAAGGAATATCAGTGCAGCTATTATGCTAAAAATACTTCGATAACACATTGTGTTAAATCCATTTGTGAAAAAAGTTTAGACTGTTGCAAGACAATATTTTCCAGTGTTGACAGAGAATAACCTTAAAATCAGCCGTCCTTTAATGCAGCACTTAAGACTGTATTGGGTGATGTAAGAAACAAACGTTGGTTAGGTAAATTTGGATTCTGTGTACTTCTCGATAAAGGGAACCCTTTCAAATCGATGGGATGTTATCAGGAATCACCAGCCTGTGGCCAGCTGACCGTCTCCCATGTTCCTGACACAAAGACACTGTCCTTCTCTCCAGACCTCTCCTGTATGGTTTGCTGTCACATTTTCTGAGCAGCGGAGAGAAGGGGGGTAAAGTATTCCTGAAGAGCTCCAGTGCGCCTGAGCCAGTGGATCGCACCGTCCGTCCCGTCGGTGAAGCCCGGAGGCCGGGTGAGCAGTCCGCCGGGTTATGGGCCTGGGACTGTAGATGAAGCCCACTGTCGAACCTTTGTAGATGTATGAAATAACCCTTTGCCCAGGGGACCAGGGTTCACTATACAGCAGTTTCTGAAAACTGACCGACTACAGTAAGTGCAGAATTCGGCATCAGTGTGTGTCCTGGTAACTCGGAGAGGGCTGTTTTTTAAAGACTGGTATTCAAACCCTTTGTCCTCTAAGACTGATTTCGATTGAAGATTTTATACCTTTTACTGGTTTAGGGCCAGCACACATGGGTCCACCTGCTCCGTCTCTCCATTAGATCTTGAACTGGTGAAAAATTCAGCTTTTTGCTTTCTCTTAAATAGCAGCCTTAGTGTAACTGCGCTATGAAATGTAGTGAACTGTGTTACTGGGAATTTCCAGTGTAGACATAGGATATCTGTATCCTTATTACATTCATTAATAATTCTTTCATTACAAGTTTTTGTTTCGAGCAAGATACCATTTAAAAACGTCCGGCTGCTTAAACATAAAAAGGAGCTGCTCTTATCTAAACCAAACGTACTTCTAGGAAAAAACAATAGTCAGGCTTCAGTCAGCTTTGGTGTCCAAACTTTGTCTGCAAGTTGTTTTCTGGTTAATCATGCTTTCCAAAGCACTGTACTTTTACTTTGAGATGTTTTGTACTGTCCCCACGACCCTCCACACAATTAGCCCTTGCAAGATTGATGGCTGTTATGTATTATTACACTCTTCTGCCACTAGGTGTCCCTGAAGCGCACCCAGCCCGGAAGAGTGGCGCTGAGCCCTTTGTCCTTCAGGCAGGATGCAGATGACAGCCTCTTTCTGCAGTTACAGTTAAGGGAGCGAACTGGTTCTGATTTGCCACCCCCACAGTCTCATCAGTGGGCTTTACATCCTGTTTCACTGTAACTGAAATTGCAGTTGTTAGGGTGTAACCTGTAGTGTTTGCCAAGACAGTACTGCTGGGTACCACTTGTCTTACAGCTTTTTTATATATTTTACATTTTTATATTTCTTTTGTTTTGTCCTATTGCGTAAGTTTAATAAATGATTCAGTGATCAATTATTTTCTCTGGTGTCTTTCTAATACCTTGAAATGAAATAATAATTTATTTACCATTTTCATAAGAAATAATACAGGCAAGGGTGGCAGAAGGGCCCAGCACTCTATAGGGGCCCTAACAGAGGCCTCAAGTGTTTTTTTTCATGGGGCCCATAATTTTACTGAAATTTTTCCTAAGCTTGTTGTGGGGAAAAAAAGTGAATTTTTAAAAGTGATAATGCCTACTGTATATGGTAGTAATGGGGAAATTCCAGTGCAAATAGGGATTTTTTTTTTATCATATAGATAGATCTTAACCAATCGGTGTTCTGTCAGGCTTGACAAACACAATGGTAAATATTAGCATCTCCATAATTTGTGATGCTGACCAGCACCAGCAGTGGGGCTGGTGAATGACTGAATCGGGCTGATGCACAGGTCCTCTCTCCACACACAAGCCGGATGTCTGCGCCTTGTCACGTTCTCAGGGCCTGGGGACAGCGGAAGGGAGGAAAAAGAAGCACATTTTTCCAAATTACAGTTTGATCACAACTGCTATAACATTATGAAGAAGCACAGATCACTCAATGTAACAGAGAATGAGTCCAGGGGGCTGGGTTGATGTGGGCAGATAAAAAGAGGATATATGCACAGCAGCAAGAACGATCTGAACCCGATAATGGCTTGGGGTTCATTCTCAGCTCAACAATGTTATTATACAGCACAGGTTTGACGTGGCATTTGCTGATTACAAGGCAGGATCTAGTGTGGAAAAGCAACTTCCGTGAATTTAATTTCAACTATCTGCAGCAGCAGTATTCTATAGTGTTTATGGATCACTCATGGATACATTTTGACAACCTAGAGAGCAAAACTGAATTCATATCTAGAACACTTTTCATATAACGCATTTTTCTAACTGCCGATTTATCCCCCTTAATGATTTTTATACACATTAGTATTTCAAGTCTCCTTAACCTGGTGATGGCTTAATGTTTAGTCGTGGCGGTTATCTTACCCAAACACACAACGGTGAGCATCTTGAAATTTCTCATTCGTGTCTTCATAAACCATTTTTCATTGTCTCTCACTTTCACTCATAATTGTAAACTCTTCCCTCAATAAAAAATACTTAAAAGCTCTGCGAAGTAGGTATTTTTTGGTGCTGTTTTGCTCCACACCACACGATGGCAGCAGCACATAAACTGCTAATCATATGATCACCATATATACTCTATATAATGTTTTCATCATTTAATCTCAGAGGCAGAATTGTTTTACGAAACATAGAATGAAGCTCAAAATGTGGACTATTTTCTTTGTAGTTGTAGAGCATAAAACAAGAATGAAGTCAAAAGTATTGGAGAAGAATATTTTTTAACCCATCTATGTTGAAAACTGCGTCCAGCTGAAAGCATCTAAAAGAATCTGCCTGAAACAAATTCTGAGATCTGTATTCCTTGCATGACAGTCAGGCACCATCTTGGCCATCTCTTGCTGTTAGACAAATGTGTGCCCATGTTTAGGGCTTGCGATCCGCTTACGTGGGGAGACGCACCACACATACTTGCTATCGCTAATGTCTTTGGATGTTTGAATTCACATGTGACCTCTGTTTGTATTAGTTCCATTACAACCCAGATTTTGTATGAATTATTCTGAATGTCATGCTGAAATATTCAGGGGGATGATAGTTAATACCTGAGGTCAAGAGCAGCTTTTGTAAAGGGAGAAATTTGACAGAACATGTCACTGTATAAAGAGGGTGACAGCTTTTCACTTATATGGACACTAGATGGGTTTTTACGAGGAATATAGTTTAGTCTTTTGTACCCAGGTCTTCAGCCTGGGATGACATTGCAGAACCGAACACTACTGCTGACTGTATAAGGGAATTTGCCATCTGCGTAGTGGCTTTGCTAAACATCACCTTGGAATATTATCCAGAACCGTTGGAGGTTCTGTGTGGCTGCTGCCGGACCGGCACGCTGTTCTGGCTGCCATACACACTCATACAGAAAGCAAACTATTTCCAGAGTAAACTGTTCTGAAGCTTTACCTTAAAATGATAGGCTGTTCTTTTTGAAAATGCAGTACCTATAGAAGATAATTAGTTATTTTAGCCCTACAGGAGTGTTTTTATCTGAGACCAGTCATTAAAGTGCATTATAATGCAATCTTTTGAACTTTCATCTTACTATGGATGTATGGCTGAAAAGTTAAATGCCAGGCGATTCTGCAATATTTAACGAGGAATCCCTTTCCCTGCATTTCTTGGAAATGCACAACAAAGCATTGGAAAAATGTCCCTGTGGGTCAGGCCCCTGCAGGACGCCCTCGATGTCATTTCCTTCCGCACCATAAAAGGGAACTTGACATTCTTATCTGGATAAAAAGTTCTCAGATGCCTTGAAATTAAAGGCCCCTGTTCACTAGGACAACTATAGCTATAGCATGCAATTTTCTTTTGTATTAAATCACTTAGATTTCGCAGTCTATTTAAAGCATTCATTTGTGCACATTTTAATCCAAACAGAGTCAACACCATGACCTTGTAGTATTGAAGCAGTAAAGGGAGATAGATGCAAGATTTTTTTGCATGTGGGAAATATTGGACTAGACCAGGGCTGGCCAATCTTATCCGCAAAGGGCTATGCAGGTTTTTGGGATAACCTGTAGGTCAGCTATTCAAACCCATGTGTAAGAACTCTTCAGTCAATTATTCCTCTAAATCTGTAGTGGAATTGGGGAGTTGTGGTAAAAAAAAAACCCACATAAACGACAGCTCTGTATTAGATGAAGAAGTGAATGAACAATATGCTTTCCAGGTTAGCATGAAGGTTTTGGGAAAATCAAACGGCACAAGCAATCACAGTGTCTGTATGTGGAGAGAATCCACTTTATGTAGGAGTGACCCGAGCATGGGAGAGAATGTCCCTCTTCTGTCTGCGCCCCGGATAACTACTGCAAAAATACTGACTCACACAACTTTGCTGCTCTCTGTGAGGAGGAATATATTTCACAGAGGACTTAGGAATAAGAAAAACTCTGGGAAGATGGGCTGTGTCCAGCCTCCAGGAGGAAAGCCAATGTCCACCGATGAAGAACGGATGGTGTTCTACACTTGGCACACTGAGCTTTCTTCATTCACCACAAGATAGTGTAGAACCCAATAAAATCCTCTCTTCCCAAACTTCGGATCTCTTTCTGATTTTTAATCTTCTTGAACGAGCACACCACCATCAACATCCTGCATTTTGCCTTGTGTGAACATCAAACCGTAGATAAGTGCTGTGTTAATTGCCCTTAAATTGTGACAACAACGCTGAAGTGTTGCAGTTAAAGGCTCACATTTCAACGCTTACAGAAGAAACAAGCCCTTTTACTTATGATGGATTTTCCCTCACTTCTCACATTATTCCCAGCTCACTGGAGAAGACTACAGAATGAGCATAGGGATGTTAGCCAGTAAATAACCTAAAGCTGTTTCCATGCAAGCTGCAATGTTTGTGTCAGCGATGCCATTCCTGCTACACCATATTTAGTCAGTGACCGGAGCTACCCGTGCTGCGCTTTCAAACACCGAGCACCGCCGAGATTCCTCACAGACCCCCCTATCCTTATATGGCACCTCGGCCCTCGGGGCCCCCTGTAACCCCCTCCTATTGCCATCCGTTCCCAGATTCTCAGTCTCCCAGCCCCCTTGCTGTGCACCATCCTCCACTCTGATGATGACCAGAGGCTATGCTGCGACTTCTAGCCACTGGCGTTCCCTCAGTTGGCAACGGGCGTCGCTCTCCCCTGCATACCTAGCTATCTCTGGTCCTGGAGAAGCCAGCCGAGCCGCATGTGATTTACTGAACGGATTATGAGCCTTTCCTTATAAAGAAAGTTCCATGTGAGATGGCAGGATGGCCTGGGGGGTTGGAGGGTTGGCATACATAGGAATGTGGTGTCTGATGGTTGGGAGCCCATGCCGAGATCAAAGACAATTCTGGGGAAACACCTGTGTGACGGAAGAAGGGATTCCTCTAGTTACAGCAGTGTGTCTGCCTTTTTGGGGTTGGGAGATGGCAGGAGGGGTAACTGGGACGCCGGTGCACTGTGGCCCTGTCCTACCCGCTGGTTATAATTATGCCAGGTGTGCAATTTGGGTACCAAACAATTAAAAAGTCATACATTTGCCAGTGATCGAATGTGACAATCTGAAACACAGAGTTGGCTGTCCGTGTCACACATTTCTATAGCTCAGATTTTGTGCTTCTGTAACTCAGATTTTTTGATAGGCTACTGAAAGTGTTCAAAGCTGGAATACATGCAGGTGAAAATGTGTGTTAGTTAAAAAGGAATTAGGAACCACACCAGCCACAGTTTATGTTCTGCAGATCGAATGCAGCTTTGCGCAACAATTTAGAGAAACGGAACGAATGACATTTAAATAATTAGCATGTAATTTAAAGCATTTGATCCAAACAACTCAACAGACGCAAGCGAATTGGACAACAGTATTTTGTTAGGAGAGCACTGTGTGACAGATCAAAACCTATAGAAACGATCAATGTTTTATTGACAGAATGGTGATTGTGTCACCAGGCCCGCCATATAGGCGACAAAGACGATCGACCATTTGGTTATCTACTGAAGAAAAATCATCAGAAATACCATTGGTTGCATTCAGTGACATTTGCAGTTTTTTGCAAGAGTTGTACTATTTAACTACTTTTCTTGTGAAACAGAGAAAAAAAGTTAGTTAGCAGCCAGATATCCTGTGCTATTGATATGTTTTAATACGTTTCGCGGCTGAATCTTGCCTAGGGACGGGTGACACATTGATAGTAACACGCATCGCATATGATGCGGCAGAGCTGAGCGCTGCGTAGGGCGCGCCCAGCACCAGCGCACAATAGGCACAGAAGAGCGTCTGGCGTGTCTAAAGTAGCGGCGGACCATAAACACACAAGAGCATAAACACCCTGCAATGCATCCTACAAACAGACAAGTGCTGGAAACGAAATAGCGGAGCACAGAAGTGAGGAGGATCTGAGCTCCTCCCCCTATAGGGCGGTTTTGTTTAAATACTCCAGCGAGCCCTGGTCAGGATAATTTGGACAGTCCCTCTGTGGAGTACTCTTCAGATCCCAGCGTCCAGGTGAAAAGCATCTGACAGCTTGTGAGTATCGTTCCCTGACATATTTTTCAGGCGCTTTATGCCAAAATGTCTCACTGCAGTGGGGTGTGATGTATTAAAATATATGATAGTTTTGATGTTTCACACCTGGAATACAAAGGAGATTGAAGTCTTATCATACTCCTTACTCCGTGAGAAGCATTTTTTAAAAAGAAAAATTATATTTGCACGCATGTTATACGTTTTATTATTATTTAGAATTATCTGAAAAGTTTCACACACGGTGCCTGTCCTTTGTCCATCTGAATTTAATTTTTAAGAGAATGCAAGTGACATAAATATACATTTAGTGTAATAGAAATAGTACAGGGCATATTTCAGTTGCTGCTTTAATAATTATGGGCTGTTTATACGGGGGAGTAAAACGTAAAGATGACCATCTGAAAAGCAATGGTGATGTCTCTACTGTCATAATATGTTTATTATGTTTATTATCTTATTTTGTGCAAGAAAATTGTCGTCTTATTTTTATTAATACGTTTAACTTCACATTGTTAATTAGCCATTATGGGCTATTTCATTTTATATTAAACTAAATAGGATTCACGTTTCCAACGTCTGTTTGTTTTATTGCTTTGAACAATGGCATAGGAATTAGAGGAAGTCAAGTCGCAGTACAGAAGAAAGAATTTGTGAATTAAAGCCAATCAAAGGATTTCCTGTTCTCCAAACATGGTTTCTAAGAGTCACCTGCCGCTTGGGTGGTTCTTGGTGAAGTTATGTCTTTACCGAATAAACCTGCGAGCTGAGTTTACACGCAACAGTGGTGGAAAATCACTCCATTAAAAATGCTACACATATTTACATCAATCGAAAAGAGGGTCAGCAAGTAATCAGTAAAGATAATTGGAGTTCCTAAATTGCACCCTATATTGCAGCAATTGTTGGAGAAAGTTTCAAAGTGCTCTTTTGAAATGGATTGGTATTTGATAGGCTAACCTACAGCAATTTCTGTACGTGACAATCAGTGATTTCTGTCGCTGTGCAGGATAGACATTCTATCGTGTGCTTTTAATTTTCACAGTCAATTGAGAATTTGGCGACGTTTCATGTTTAAAATTGCCGTAAGGATCTGCCTTGCTTGTAGTAATGTGTGATTGGGTCTAAATGCCTTGGTTGCATTTAGGCAGTATATTTTCATGCAGTCTTTCACATCAAATCAAAATTTTCACGTGTTTGAGGAAAAATGTGAAGAAATGGTTTAAGAAAGGGAGAGGTGGAGAATGATGAAGTCTTCCAGAGAACAAGGGGTCATGGCTGCAGGTCACATGCTTTAGGGTAGAGGTGTGATTCTAATGCAAAGCTTCTGCTTGTTCTTTACAGTTTCCCATAAGGGAAGACCGCAAGTGTCAAACTGTCCAGTTCCTTCTGCAGTTAAGCATTCTCTAGAATGGCCAGGGCATGAATGGTGCCTTTAGTCCCCAAACGCTAGTAGTTATTATAAATTTAAGTACAAATGAAGGACTTGTGGTCCATTGCTGATCTACACATTTCACATATGAAACCATATTTTAAAGCTCTCAATACCTGCAAAAAAGTAATAATTAATACATCATCCTCATCTCTGCATGTGGTCATGGTACATACGTTCATTAGTATCATTATTATTGATACTAATACAACCACCACTAATAATAATAATAAAAGAATAATGAGGAAGTTCTAACCTTCCTGTAGGATTTATGGCAGATGTTAATGTTAATATCAGCAAACCTGTGATTAGAGCACTTTTTTACTTGCAGTGACTTTTTTTTGCTTGTGGTGGAGTTTGCTGTACAATATTTAAGTTTACACTATGTCTGCTGCCTTGTGGGTCTGACTTGCCATTCTCACATGCTTGGCAGTCACTAGTCTGCCTGCCCCTAAGTATGACACCATCACCGCTTCTAAACTGAACTCAAACCACAGCTTCTTTTAAAAGATCACCCTAGTTTATGTTAAGGACCAGTATTGCATGTGTTTATTCTTTACGCGGGACATATTTTGTTCCTTACATTTAGCCTCTGCTTGGTCGTTTTTCTTTTTGGATACGGTGCAGACTGTACGTTCACTGTCATTTTCAGTGATGGAAGTAGACTTCACCTCCAGTGGTTCCACTGGTTCTCCAGATGCAGGGCCTCTGCTGAGCTCGGTGTCATACTGTCAGCAGCATGCATACAGCAGCATGCTTCCAGCCTGCGCAGTCACAATGCAGGAGATGCAGCAAGGGTATACTGTAACTTTGGGCTGAGCATGGGGGGGGGGGTTGTGATTTCCACC
>JABFDZ020000097.1:27227874-27259837 GCA_019775955.2 Pollimyrus isidori
CCCTCCCCCCGCCGGAGCCGCCTCCCGCGCCTCCTGTACCGTCGGGCCGCGCCGGGGGGGGGGGGTTGTGATGTCCACCCATTTAAGGGGGTCCAGGGGGTTGTATAGGTTGGTTTTGATTATTGGGAGAGAGAGTAGTTACCCCCCCCCCCCACATCCTCCTCATAATTTATGCCCTTGGGGAGTGATATTCCCAACTCTAATGTTAACCCCACACATATTTAGCAAATTAAAAGAGTGTTCAGGAAAGTGGATGACACTAAGTGATTTCAGTAAACATGCGGCTGTGCGATCTCTCAGATCTTTTTCAGATGTTTTTACAGCTTTTTCTTTTCTCAATAGCTTATGCTCAAAAAAAAATACATTATAATTTGTCTGGCCAAACAAACGTGATTTGTTGTGCTGAATGTTAAGCTGTTGTAAACAGGGCCCTGGGCGGTTGCATGTCCTGTGCCAAATCAGGGGGTAATGCACTCAGGGGTGGACGTACTTCGTTCTTGTGCTCTTAAGGGCCCCCCAGGACACATGAGGGTCTGGGGGTCCAGGTTCTGCAGCGGGGCCCTAGATCCTCCTGCAGTGAAGAGTAAGTCTTTGGAAAAAGCGACTTGCCGCTGCACTCGCACACCCCGAAATGGAAAATTCAATGTATCAGAGGTGCTGTCCAAAGGTCCAGTATAGCGGTCACGTGACAGTGTTTTTATGGTATGGGACAGCAGGACTTGCAGTGATGAGGCTAGAAGCTCACTCGTACTCATCCTAGTGCCAAGGCCATCCATACATACCCCTGTCATTAATGAAGCATTTTGCTAGTTTATGTAGTAATCATTCGGATATTCATGTGCTGTGTGTGGAGACGTATGCGTACTCAGGATCCGTACGGCCAGTCTTCACAGCTCCAGTTATCGCTTTGGCGTAAACCGTGAGTCAGGCAGCAGACATATTATTCCCTATAAGGGCTTTGTTTGGGAGTCCACTGGCTCTGCTGTTTGGGTTTTCAGAAAGGAGACCGCAGCAGAGAAGGTGTCCTTATATGGTCTTCACCGCATGCCACCGCCACCCCGCATCACCATCTAGCTGTTATCCTTGTTGTCGCCGTTATTCTTCCACTATATATTAACGGCTGTGGTGTTCCTCATCTCTGCATGTGGTCATGGTACATACGTTCATTTTTCAAAGGCAAATGGTGTTTTAGCTGGTCGTGTATTGTGACTTGTATCATTTCCCTTATGCTCTCCACAGGGCTAAATAGGGATTGCAATTCTCTCCCCTGTGGCCTTTGCACATGCTGGTGGGGATGGGGAGGGGGGGGCGGCTCAGTCTATGAGAATAAGGGAGTTTCAAAGGGCCTGCTTAATATAGATATTTAACCCTTTCTTCTATATCAATGGAGTCAGCTGCTGTCTTTAAAAATGTACTTATGATCTTCAGACTAATTATTAGTGACCGAGTCTTTCTATACTCTTCTATTCAGAACCAAATTTGTAGTACTAATAAGAACTGTTTGTGTCTTGACAGCTCCTAAATTAACTTCAAGATGTCCAAAAAAGCCTTGAGTGAGGATGAGAAGTTCCTCTATTTGGACAAGGACTTCATCAACAGTCCTGTAGCCCAGGCTGACTGGTCCGCCAAGAAGCTGGTGTGGATCCCCTCTGAAAAGCATGGGTTCGAGGCCGCCAGCATCAAGGAGGAGCACGGTGATGAGGTGCTGGTGGAGCTGGCGGACAATGGCAAGAAAGTGACAATCAACAAGGATGACATCCAGAAGATGAACCCACCCAAGTTCAGCAAGGTGGAGGACATGGCGGAGCTCACCTGCCTGAACGAGGCCTCCGTGCTGCATAACCTGCGAGAGCGCTACTTCTCTGGGCTCATCTATGTGAGTACCTCAGCTCCGCCCCCTGCCCCCCATATTTCCCATGACACATTGCTGTGGGAGTCAGAGCTCATGGGGACCATGGCTAGGCCTTCAAAGCTGTGTGTGAGCCAGTCACATGAACTCATGCTTAACATTTACTCGATGCAGATAAGTGAAGACTATATAAAGTATACATTTGAAATCTCTCGAAAAATATATTTAAAATGTATTCATCAAACATGGGAAAGACTGTGAGTTTTACTCATTCATAAGACAGGATCAATATATCAATTCAAATAATCTTTCCATCCATCCATCTTCAAGCTGCTTATTCTAGTCAGGGTCACTTTTGTCCACCCAGAATGAAGTACTTCTGATAGTTGATGATCCTCAGCATTTCTTCCAGTGTTTCTGAGAAGCAGATAGGAAGTATCCATCAATATCATTCTTGCCAAATAGGGTGATGCATGCATCATTCATGCTAAAAAGTAAATCTCTATTGTTGCACCAAGTAGGTTGTAACCTAAACTTGCCCGGTGAACTGCTGGTCAATCCTTTCAAAGAGGAAGTAGGACATTGAAAACAAATGCAGCACAATGAAGTTAAACATCAAACCGTGGCAGAATGCTGTCTTATCTGTCTGTATGCTAACAGCCATTTGAATTCCTGGAAAGTGGAGAATTCAGCAGGCAGTTATTCTAAGCACTCTGTCTCCCTCAGCCGCCAACAGGAGCCCCCAACAGGAGCCCCCAACAGGCCGGGAACTGTTCAGTAACATGCTCTGTCTTCTGCGTCTCATGTGTCAATTGATGGTGTCTCTCTTTGGCTCCCAGACCTACTCAGGCCTGTTCTGTGTGGTGGTGAACCCATATAAGATGCTGCCCATTTACTCCGAGAAGATCATCGAAATCTACAAGGGAAAGAAACGTCATGAGGTGCCACCACACATCTATTCCATCACCGATAACGCCTACAGGAACATGATGCAAGGTAACTTGTGGGCACATGCTCACCATATAGCTGTAGCTGTTACGGACATTCTCTCAGGTTCAATTAAGAAACCAATATTAAGATTAAAGCATCAAAACCCTAGGATATTGTAGGCCCTATCTCAAAACTGCAGTGTGTCAAACATTAACCAAGAATAAACTGTCCCTGGCCTCATAATGCATGAGTTTGTTTATATGTCATGTCTCCATAGACATGGTAATAGCTGCTTAAAGTGCCAAATATTCTTTACTGAAGAGCTTTTGTGGTGGTTTTGAGGGTTTGTTGTAGGAGTCTATCAAAGCATCTGTCACTGATTTATTTTTATCAGCTTTAAAGATTTTGTGGCTTGTGGAAAGTATCTGTTTCACTGCATTATGCTGTTAAGCTGGTGATAGGCTGTATGTGTAGGGGAATCACAAGGGCACTGAAGTTCGGAAGTATCCAAATCAGCAAGTACAGTACAAGCAAGTGTAATGGGAAGCGACACCATCTGCTCATTAAGCCTCCAGTGTAGCTGTTTATTGAATGAAATGATAATTTATTTGCCATTTCCACAACTACAGTTGAGAGTGAACTTGGGGTCCAAGTGCAGGGTGAGCCATTTATTCAGAGCCCCTGGGCATTTGATACAAACTTCTAGCATTATTCCACTCAACAGAAATGTAGTAGATTTCTTTTAATTCAGGTCATGGTCTGGTTCTTCACTATAATTTTCTGGCACATTCAGTGTGTTCCCCCTGGAATGAAATTTGGATGGAAGTTAGGTTGGAAACGGTCAAAGGCATCTAACTAAACATGTGGGTTACAAAAGGCTGCCAGAAAAAACAGAGAAGCCACATGTCTCTGCGTGTTTCAGGTCATTGCAGGGACATAATCAGTCAAACCATTAAGTGCAATAAATCCAATACTGTAAAGAAATTAGTAATGACATTAAGTTAGTGTGTAACTTTCCCCAGAATGACTCTTAGTTTATCTAGGCCTGGCAGGTCCCTGTTGCTGAGCTTAAAACCCTCCCACTGAGTGATGTTCACAGCGTGTGTGCTCAAGATTACATGTGTCTCTGTCTGTGGTATTGTGGGGGATATCAGAGATGTCACTCAATTTTCTCCTTCATTAGCAGATCATAGCTATTGTGCAGCTAAGAATAAAAATGTCACATTGTTGCTGTTTTCATCGTACCCCAAAATAAATTCACATTTTGTTCTGAAGTGATGATATCATTGTAACCTTGGCCTCTGTTAACCTACATCATCTAACTGAAATGGAATGGCTAGAACCTGATATATATACGTGACTTTTATGTGTAATGAAAGCTTAAGTTCACTATTTTTCAAGTGGTTAGAAGTTGTAAGTTATTTGGACTCCTTCCAAATTCTGTCAGGATGCCAAATGAGAAGAGGGATGACCTCACCTACTTGTCCAGTGTCTCAGCCGTGTCATTACTATAGCCTTCCATGCTAATAAAACTCCACAGTACTGGATCTACATCATGCAAAATAATCACATGCTTAGTGGGGCTTGTGCTGATAGCATAACATATGTTGGCTATGCTTTTCTATAACATGATATTAATATGTCACATTAATTTGAGAATGAAGAACAAAATGCTGTATCTGTACAAAACAGGATTTACACAAATTAATGTATTTACTTTGTTTCCTTTTACATAAGGTTCTGTGATTCTTGCGTCATTGAGTGTCCACAGGTCTAACTCCAGGTGCTATCTGCTGTGCTTGATGCAGTATAGATTCCCTGACCCACAGAGCTTCACCCCTCCCCTTTAACTGTATGACTAACTATTCTGGGAGCGTTTGGCTATGCCTGCAGAATATCGTAGCACAGGGGTATCAAACTCCAGTCCTGGGGGGCCGGAGCCCTGTGCAGCTTAGTTCTTTCCTCGTTCCACCACAAATGATTCAGCTCAAGAGCCGTCTGGTAATTAGCACAAGTTGAATCAGGGGTGTTAATGGAGGGGAAACCCCAAAATGTGCAGGGCTCCCGCCCCCCAGAACTGGAGTCTGACACCTGTGTCTTAGCACCTTTGAGCTCACATGAATCAGTATATTGCAATTGTATTTCTGATTTTGGCTCAAGTCCAGAAGCGTGCATCTTGCTTATGCTGCACTACCACAGCATGTAGCTGCCTCGCTGTAAGTAAACAGCATGGTTACATCGCGGAAATCGCTCTCCAGGTCAACACAAACAGTGCGAGGTTTGATTGCTGGGCGTAGCTGAGCTCTTCTTCCTGTACTCTGTGTGGAATGTCATAAATCAGCTAACAGTTTTCTGGTTTCATTTGAGCAATTGCACACACTCATGATGTGCAGTGAAATGCTGAATGCTAGCTAGCTAGCACCTAATTTACTTCAAACCTCCAACCATACCCCCCTTCTTGCTGTGACAGATTTGTACACAGACAAGACTTGGTTTGCTGGCTGATGCACGCTGCATCAAAACTTTGTCTAGTTATCTACGACGAAATCCTGGGTGGACTGTGAGCAATCTTCTGTTCCCTCTGTGGGCCATTGCATTCCTTTGCAAGGTCTTTCAGATTGTTTGCCTTTGAAGCCAAATAATAGATAACTGCAATTCCCATGGATTATTTCAAGTAAATGAGTGTCCTGCTAGACATGAGAGTAGCGCTCAATAGAAGGATAACTTCTTTTTTTAGCAATATGGTAAATGTAGTAGGCTACACTGTTCAGTCCACTGTCAATGATTCCGCCTTTTGGACCGTTAGCACCAAAATGTCCGCTATATGCTGCTTCTCTCTCAGAGCTCTCGGATGCCCTGATTTCTGCCTTAATTTGGAAGAAAGGGGAACGGGAGGCGTTTGCTGTTTGGAAGCAAAACCAGCCAAGGCATGTCCATAAAGAGGAATGACAGTCTTGAATGTTTACAGACCGTAGTTCCAGGCTGTACGTACTGGCTTAGGTGGTCACCTGATGCAGCAGAATGTTCCATTGATGCTGTGCTCAGGATTCCTTGATTTATTTACTGGGCGTGTAGTTTATATACAGCTTCCAAGGGTAGATAACCTTTCTGACCAAGGGCCACAGCACCATGATCCTTGGTGAGTGTGTACAGTCTGAATGTTCGCCTTCTGTGGTGTGGATTTCCTTCGGCATCCTAATTGTGCAGATAGGCTTATCGTAATCTCTAATCGTGATAGTGTATGATTGTGTGTGCCCTGCAGTGGATTCTCATCCCACACAGCCTGCCCCCTGTCTTGTGCCCTGTGCTGTTTGGGACGGGCTCCAGGCCTGGTGGTGACTCCAGTCAGGATAAGCGGTTAAAAGATGGTCACTGTGCTGCTGAAATTTCCATAAATGGAACAGCTTCATTTTCTTCAAGGATTTTCACATTAGCTATGTGAATGAAAAATGAATTAGAGTAATTCTGCTCCTTGACCCAATTACAAATCATTAGTCTCTCCAGCCGTGACATTCCTTCACATACTGTATGCAAACATGTATTATGTGTGGTTCAAAGCACTTAAAACATAAAGATTCAGAATAAAAATTCAGTCATTGAAGACATGTCTGACATGATGTATGAATCGCTTTTTTCCACAGATCGTGAGGACCAGTCTGTCCTGTGCACGTAAGTAAATGCTGTTTATGCACTTCTAAATTGCAGATTCTCATCTCATGCTGCAACATCGAATCCTGTAAACTGGACAAGTGGCTGATAAGCCCAGAGAGGCCCAAATAATGTTTATGTCAAAGCTGGAGAAAGACACTGTAGCCCAAGCAGTCACACTAACATTATATGTTTACCGGCATCACACTGGGAATTTGCTGTCTGTAAAACTTATTTTCCTAAGTATATGGTATTTACAGCGTAGACAGGAAGTTTGGTGGGTATTTCCCATTTCAACAGCAGTGGGAAAAGGCCATATCACCCCCTGGGGGTCAGCTCTCTCCAGAACCAGCCCACTGACAGGAAATATGGCCTGTATCCGGACTCTAATATCAGATTAGCCTTTGTTTGAGATTAATACTGGTGGTTTGGTGTAGTTTTTGGGTGTGTTTATTCTAATGCTTATTGCTGTCAATGAGGCAAGCTGCGTTGCTAAAATCATGAGTCTTTAAGTGTCACCGATTAGCGAGTTAGGGGTCGTTGTCATCTAAATATATAAGTTTACAGTTCAGTTCATAAAAAGAGAAAGAAAGTGAGGCGCATTTGTGTTGCAAACCAGGAAAAATGGCTCCCTAACTGCACCACACTAGAAAAGGCATGTCAATATAAAATGCAGCACTTCTCACATGGCATATCAAAGATTCCTTTATATATACATGTATATATATTTTTTTTTCTCTCAGCCTGTCCCATTCCTTGACAAGCAGCTAGCTATAGTAAATAACCTGGACCCGTCAGCACACAGACCTCACCAGCATTACGGGCTTTCTGCCAGGGTACTGTGAGAAAGCCTGTTGAGGATAAAATTAACCAGGCTGGGCAATGACTTGTCAAGGCATAGAAAACTCCCAGCCATGACCCCCCCTCCCCCCGACACAGACAGACCTCAGCCACATCCCTGAACCCAATGTTCCGGTCTCGCGGCCTCCCAAAGAGCAGACCTCTAACTGTGTGTTTAAGGGTGCAGCATGCACACATCGGTCTGCAGAGACACTTTTCCTGTCCGTGTCCGTGTACAGGATTGGAAATGGGAGAGCTCACCCAGCCCAGTGCCCTGGGCCTTCTCTGTTCTGAGCCAGTTGATCCGGAGATACAGCCTTTTCTGATCCCATATTGGCTTTCTACCTGCATGCTGTGTGTCTGTGGTCCTGCTGTGCAGACCTTGTTGTAAATTTCCTGCTTAGTCTTCCTGGTTCCTGGAGGACTGGTATCAGAAGGGATTAACCTTGTTGTCAAAACCGGGTCACATTCTCAAGAGAAAACTAAGTGGACAGCAGATTTCACGTGGTTGTCTCTGACTACACCAGACATTACAAATCATTCACAACATTGCTCATCTAGAAATAGATCTTACTTACAGATACTCATTGCTTGCACTGCATTTTTTCTGTCTAAAATGTATAATGCACTTTGGTATCAGAAAGCCAGAAAATACTGGTGAAACATGTTTTTCCCCTGCAGTGCAAAGATTTGTCTGTCTGTCCCAAATATATATCCACTGACAGCAGCGGGGAGAGTGTGTTTTAAAAATGGACACAAACAACGAAGCCAGGGAGGGGACAGCTGTGATAAAGAGATCCTGTGATACTGACTTTGGTATCAGAAATTAAATGTCTGACTGGAATTGAATACATAATCTCTTCCATTGAAAGTTAAACATCAGTGTGGATTAGCCTCCTTGTTCCCCTCACTGAGGTAGCGTCCCTCGACTCGGACACCTTGTGTGCCACATTGAAGACGTAACAGATTTAAAAGATTTTTTTGCACTATTGTTGAATGTCACTTGCAGGGGCATATACCATCCATCCACTTTTCCAATTGGGTCACAGGGGGTCCGGAGCCTATCCCGAAAGCAACGGGTACAAAGCAGGGCACACTCACACACCATTCACACCTAGGGGCAATTTAGCAACTCCAATTACTCTCTGCATGTCTTTGGACTGTGAGGGGAAACCAGAGTGCCCAGAGGAAACCCCACAGGGAGAACATGCAACTCAGGCAGAAACTCAAACCCAGGTCCCAAAGGTGTGAGGCAACAGCGTTAACCACTACACCACCATGTCGCCCCCAGGGCATATACCTTTATATTTAATTTTCATTTATATATTTAAACGTGTGTGTGACTACCTCTGTGGCTTATCTGTGATTTCGCTCCACGGCATGTGTGCACATGTGTGGAATGACAGTAAAGTTCATGAATCTTGAATCTTGAGTATAAAATGGAGGGCAAGGGGGAACATGACCGCCCCGTGAAGCTCCAGTCTGATCTATGCTCTCTACAGCTTTTATCACACCATCAGTAATGTCCCATGAAGAAATATCTGTTTAGGACTGAATGATATTCGAAAAAATCACAGTGCGATATTTTTGGGTTTTGCGAAAACAGTTCATTCATAGTGGCACCTTTCGTCATGATACAGATGAAACATGACAAATTAAGAGTGAGTTGCTTAAGCCTGTGTTTCATTATGAATCTGTGCATTACTGAGATCAGTTTGTTGCACATGCAGAGCGCAAGGGCAAAGCGCATGTCTAACAAAGACTGTAGCCATATATCACACAAAATCAATTTATCATACGGAAAAGTTATATTTTTTTTAATTATTTTTTGTTGTGAAACTGCATCCTAAACCGTTTTAGTTATATTTTACATAGTGAAATTTCTATTATTTAAAAATAATGTAAAAATCTTTGTTGCATCACGCCTGTCCATTGCAATGGTCCAATATACATTGCACCCCCCCAGGGCAAATCTCCCCCCACTGATGTTAAACTCCTTCCGACACCACTGGTCATTCATAAATAAAAATAAATGAAGAGGAATTTCCAGCGGAGACACAAACATTTCCGGACTGGTTTACGGGAAGGTTTCTCATGGGGGACATACTGTGATGGACGCAAAACTTAGGAGGGATGCCATTAAAATCACTAGTGCAAGGGAGAGATAATGATTTATATGAATTATGCTAATTACTGCCTCACTAGGCAGATGAATTCACAAATTTCTTTACAATGGGAAGACCAAAATAATTCAGTTTTGTGATAATAACTTGAAATAAAACATGTTGTGTACACAGTGGATACATTGTGTGTTAGATAAGCAACTACAAAGAGCACAAGTGGACCTTTGTGGTTTTATAGGGGTGGATTTTGTTTGGTAACACTTTTAATGTCTTAAATGTTGTTTTGTTTTTTTATTTATAGCACTCCTATGAAGGCTTCTGTGCCATGGGAAGGGAAGGGTTCAGCTCTTTTGGAGGGAGGGCTTTACAGCAGGACGTGCAGGATTCCTGTATCTGCTAAACAAGTCCATTACGGGGCCTGCTAAATTAGACATGTTTTGCCTTTTATGGAGTTGTTAGGGTTTGCAGAAAGACTGCAGCCCCTCGTCACTTTGTCTGGTGTATTAGAGATAAAAGGAACATGTAATGTGCAAGAGGAGATGTGAAGGTCTTAGTGTCACATTTAACTGTCCATGGGTCACCGCAGTCTTAGGGAAATGCAGTGGCGGCACATTAAATTTAAGTAGTGAATCCTGTCTGATGGATGCACAGCCATGGATGCTTAATGATTCTAGAGAGTGGGCTGAGAATATGTTTCAATGCAGTCAGACATGAAAGCGGAATCTGCATGATGAAAAACTGACCTCATGTAGATCTGAGGCAGCCTGAAATACATTCCTCATCCCGCTCTCCTGCCAACCCACAGAGGGGAGTCTGGGGCTGGAAAGACTGAGAACACCAAGAAGGTCATCCAGTACCTGGCCACAGTGGCCTCCTCTCACAAGGGGAAGAAGGACTCCAGCGTTGTGAGTAGTACCTTTTTTGTCCTTGGCCTTTTGGGAGGGCGCTATAGAGGCATGAAATGCAAGTTATTTAGTATTAAGAATTACGTGGGCAATTTCATATATTATCATGTATACAAATACACTAGAAATGTTACTGTGAGAATTTATGTGAATTCCAACCATATTAGCTATTAAACGATGGAATAGTAATAACATTTTTCAAATTAAGTAAATTTATGCGTTGTTCATAACTCAATTCAGTTATGTGTGACATACGATTTTCAACCTTACTGCACCTCATGCAGGTCATGCTAGCTATAAAAATATGTCACATTCTGATATAAGCAAAACCTATCGCTGATATGGGGCAAAATTGCATTTTTTAGTAAAATTAGACAGTGATATTGAAAACCAATTCAACCAGTTGGATATAGAGGTTATGTTCCAAAGCTCTACAGAAAGAGAACATGCTTTTGTGTAGATGGCAGAGTGCTCTGCCAGATTTGAATCCCCTTCATTTCCCTCATGCCCCTTATCCACGAGGGAAACACTTACCTGACGC
The DNA here is from genome assembly GCA_019775955.2 of Pollimyrus isidori. Taxonomy (NCBI): domain Eukaryota; kingdom Metazoa; phylum Chordata; class Actinopteri; order Osteoglossiformes; family Mormyridae; genus Pollimyrus; species Pollimyrus isidori. Next base: position 27,238,711 of record JABFDZ020000097.1, read on the forward strand.
TCAGGAAAGTCTTCTAAGGTTAACTCCTACCACAATTTCCTCCAAATAGCCACAAGGAGGATCTCTGTATGCCTACGTGAGTAAAAACAGAATGCCTAGTTTTTTTTCTTTTCTTTTTTTTGTGTGTGTTTTTCCAAGGCTCGGAATTGCATGCTCCAATGTCTCACCAAGCTGAAATAGTGTAACGTCATTGTGTGCAGTGACACTTTTTGAACCTTCGTACGCGGCAAAAACAGACCTGATGTGAGAAACGGTTTTCATACCCGAGCTCTGATATCACGTCCAGCCACTATCATATTCGGTAAGCAGTGATGAGCAGTACAGCTTCATTGATGTCACTGTCATACCACTATCGTGATTATTTTTTCATTTAGAGCGATAGATGATAAGAAATCTATTACCCCCATCTGAGAGTGATAATTATGTTTTATGTACTCAACCCTTTCACTGTCAGAGCTTGAATCCGATAGTGAAAAGGCCCGTCACAGAACTTTGAGCACAGTGTGAGCATGCCCGTCTCCTTTCCTCCTGGACAATGGACGTTTCCTATCACAGACTACCCCTTTCTTACCCTTACCCACTCGCCAATCATCCATAGTGCCGGCCTTGTGCGCCGTAGTGCGCTTTGCACAGTGTGAAGTTCTGACCCACTTTTGTCACCATGTGGAAGGTCTCGGAGTTTGTTCACACCAACCCGTAGTCGAGGTGAATACTCGTTCACGAAAAGCAGCTCTCCTGAAGGACACTCTTTAACCTCGCACTGAGGCACGGAGCAGCAGAGTGCCCCCTTCCACTTCAATCCGCTAAATTCCATTTTTGCCATTTTCTTATGCCCAGGCCCTGACCTCAGGAGGGCTGTAAAGTAGTGGTCACGCGATTGTAAACCTTTAACGCAACCTTTGGTTTCAAACATGTGTCTGAGTATGGTATGCCTTTCATTGCTCTTTTCGCATCGCTGCACTCCTCCTTCTTTCCTGTCTGTTTGCATTTCTCTCTGCTTCCCCACTGTGTTCCTGTCTCTCTAGCTGCTGCAGCAGTCATGGATGTGATTTCATCCTCAGCGCTGAACTTCCTGGTAGCTATCTGCTTCTTCTCTCCCCATACACATCTGTAAAGCTGAATGATATAAATATATGCATACAATTTTGTACAAGATTACTGTTATAATACCAGCGCGTCAGCAGAAACAGTGAGTTGTAACATGCGATCAAACACTCGAAATTGTTTCACGCAAATTTGTGTTTTGTTTGTAACCGACTGAGACAGAAGCATATATACAAGCATAGAGGATATTGACTTGCTGCATTACTATATAAACACAATTAGGAGGCTTATTTCTGAGAATGACATCCAAGCATCTAGCCGCTCAAAATGCCCTGACTGGATAGTTTCCCTCCTCCAGGCCCCCATCGGTCAAATGACTTCCTGCCTTTGATCCCGGGATCAGGGTTGCTGGCTCCTTGGCAACTTAATGCTTCTCAGCTTCTTACCGATCTTGCACATTGACACGTAAATATTCTATGCTTGTTTATCTTGTCAAACCTGCCAAAAGATCTTTAAGTGAGGCAAATGTTATGAAGCACAATCAGAGTATTATAGGTTGTAAAATTGCTCTGGAACATGTTGTACTTATTGCACACCACAGAAAGGTACCACGCTCATGTTTGTTAAAGATCTGTTTCCTTCTCCCGTAGTCTATTTCCTTAATTTCTCCTTTAAATTGGCATTGTCACTGCATGTTGCCTTTCAATGAGCTCCTCTTCTTCTTCTCATTTTCCTTTATGAACATGTGGGAGCTCCTTGGTTCAGACCCCTGCAGTGCTCACTGAGGCCAGTATGAGTTCCGCCATGGTTTGTGTGGGGACAGACCCCTCATTAACTTCTTGCATGGATGCCTTAGGGGGAGCTGGAGAAGCAGCTTTTGCAGGCCAACCCTATTCTGGAAGCCTTTGGAAATGCTAAGACCATCAAGAATGACAACTCCTCTCGATTCGTGAGCATACAAATTCTCTCTCAGCTTTTGTGATGTTGTAATCCTTTGCTACAGTATAATGTTTGAGTAAAATAAGCATTAGATAATAATACATAGCAAAACATTTAACATTGCCGTTAAAGGTAACATTTAATGTTGTCTCCCCACAGGGCAAGTTTATCCGCATTAACTTTGATGTGACAGGCTACATTGTGGGAGCCAACATCGAGACGTGTATCCTGACAAGAAAGCAGGCAAAGAAAGGGCTTAAGCTGTTTCTTTATTCACATGGAGTAGACCAGTGTTCCCACAGTCCTTGGGGACCTCCAGACAGCCCACGGTTTTGCTCACTCCCAGTTCCCTGTCAGACAGTCTACATCTTTTTTCCCTCCCAGCATTTGGTTAAAAAAAAAAAAAACCTGGACTGGGGGGCCCCAATGATTAGGTTAGAGGGCAGCGTGTGGCTCAGTGGGCTAAGCCTGTGTGCCTGTAATCATGAGGTCGCAGGTCCAAACCCAGCCTCAGCACGTCTGCGGGTCCTTGAGCTAGGCTCTTAACCCCCAGCTCCCTGGGCACCGCTACAGGTGGTTGCCTTCCGCGGACTACTTACAACTTGAGGGAGGCATAAAAACAATTTCCCCACAGGGATCAATTTAAAAGGAAAACAGTACAGTAGACCATTATCTCACATGGTTACATTAGAATTACTTGCCCATCTATAGCTCAGTGATTGAGCTGTGATCATGCAGACACTCCTACAGTGCGTGCTTCTGGATAACATGACAGCAAAGAGATCCTGATCAGGTGAAAGTGCCAATGAGCCTCATAGGAAGAAAACCTCCTTGACATGGTTACCACCACAGACTTGCTGGAGAAGTCCCGCTGTATCCGGCAGGCTAGGACTGAGAGGTCCTTCCACATCTTCTACTACATGGTGGCTGGAGCACAAGACAAGATGCGTGGTACAAACTCGGCTTTGTGTCCAGGAATAATCATCACTCGTCTATGATTAAAATTACCCTCTGTTAGTGGTTATGTGATTTGTTATTTGTCTTTACAGAGGAGTTGCTGCTGGAGAACTTCAACAACTACCGATTCATGGTGGCTGGACATGTGCAAATCCCAGGGCAGCAGGACGATGAGATGTACCTTGAGACAATGGAGGCCATGAACATCATGGGCTTCACAGAGGAAGAGCAGACTGGTGAATTTTATATGTGACCTCTGTATTAAGACGGTTTGACTGAAGTTCCTTTATCTTAACAAAGTATTCTTTAAATCCCCACATTTTCTTCAGGTGTCCTGAAGGTGGTCTCTAGTGTGTTACAACTTGGTAACATTGAATTCAAGAAAGAGAGAAACCAAGAGCAGGCAACAATGCCAGATAATACAGGTAAGAGGAATCCCTAACCCTAAGACAAACACATTATTGTTGGGACCCTGGTGGACATTTGATCATGTAATTGTGTGTTTTGAGCCAATTTTGACAACTACCGTAAAAACATTTAGCTCTGCTGCTGACATAAGAATAGATTTCTTCTGGAGACGTTCTGCTAATGACCATTTTATCTATATCCAGCTGCCCAGAAAGTGTGCCACCTTCAGGGCATCAATGTGACTGATTTTACCCGCGCCATTCTCACACCACGCATCAAAGTAGGCCGAGAGGTGGTGCAGAAGGCACAGACCAAAGAACAGGTAACGGCCCACTGGTTATCTTTGACGATGACAAGATGGGTCCTGCAATGCAGCTATCAAGCTATTCCTCTAGTATCTTTTACACCCTCCGAAACAAATATCTCAGATCTAGTGCTATACCGCTAACTAAAATGTTTTTATTACTGTACAAGCCATAGCAATCTGAATTTAGCATTTGCATTATGTGGGAGAAGTTGTGATGCTGAGCAAAGCATTTTGCCTGAACTGCTTTATAATCTACCTGAAAGGTGAATTTGAAAAAAAATACTTGCATAATAATGAACAAACAGGGTGTATTTGCTTTTTTCACAGGCTGATTTTGCCATAGAAGCCCTTGCCAAGGCAATGTATGAACGACTCTTCCGCTGGATCTTGACACGTGTGAACAAGGCCCTTGATAAGACAAAACGTCAAGGGGCATCCTTCTTGGGTATCTTGGACATTGCTGGATTTGAGATCTTTGAGGTGAGGAACACGGCCTGTAGCGGCGTTGTGATGAAAAGCAGCATTTTCATTTGAGCACATGGTTACATATGTGATCTCCTGCAGGACAATTCCTTTGAACAGCTGTGCATCAACTACACTAATGAGAAACTACAGCAGCTGTTCAATCACACCATGTTCATCCTGGAGCAGGAAGAGTATCAGAGGGAAGGCATTGAGTGGAACTTCATTGACTTTGGCCTAGACTTGCAGCCCTGTATTGAGTTGATTGAAAGACCGGTCAGTGTACTAGCCTTCCACTGTACATCACCTGTCAGTGTACTGTAAATGTACATTGGTGTGCTTTCTTGAGACCACCTATACTTGCATTGATTGCATAGTGCATGTGGACATCAAGTATAATACTTACTGTAATGAACAGACTAAACTCTCTTTCCATGTAGTTTTCAGTTGATATTTATCCCTGCAGAATAATCCACCAGGCATCCTTGCCCTACTGGATGAGGAATGTTGGTTCCCAAAAGCCACAGATATCTCATTTGTGGAGAAGCTCTTTAGCACACAGGGCAACCACAGCAAGTTTGCCAAACCAAAGCAGCTGAAGGACAAGACTGAGTTCTCCGTTCTCCACTATGCTGGGAGGGTAAGAAGACACCGGCGATCCACACAATATAACCTTTTTTCCAGAATCTGATCTATATCGTATTCTGAATCTAGAATATACCAGAAACGAATTTCTGCTATTTTGCTAATTAGATTAAATAAGAAATTAAGGTGGTGTTAAATTTGGAAAGTATCTAATATGGTGTTCTGTAAGTATACTTGATGTGAATTGAGTGATTGGATGTTCTTCATTAGGTCGACTATAATGCCACTGCTTGGTTGACCAAGAACATGGACCCCCTAAATGACAATGTGACTGCATTGCTTAATAACTCCTCCAGCACGTTTATACAAGAGCTATGGAAAGACGGTAAGTGTGGATGCATCCTAAAGCTGAAAAAACTATGAGGGTGTTTCTGATTCTGTTTCTTGGTCTAACTGACCTTGGCTGTGCAGCCTAAATTAACTATTCTTTGTCTTCCTAACTAAAAGTGGACCGAGTGGTAGGACTGGAGACAATAGCCAAGATGTCAGACAGCTCCATGCCCAGTTCGTCCAAAACCAAGAAGGGGATGTTCCGCACAGTGGGCCAGCTCTACAAGGAATCTCTGGCTAAGCTGATGACCACCCTACATAACACCCAACCCAACTTTGTCCGATGCATTATTCCCAACCACGAGAAGAGGGTGCGCAGATTAATTCTGAATGCTGGTGCTCTGTGAATGTCCCTTATAGCATATATATGAGCTCTACAGTCAATGGCAGCTTTGTGTTACAAGACTTAATAATATGCTACATAGGGGTATGTTTAGCATCTGTACATTTATTCTGTCATATAGTTAATATCAACCATTTCCAACAACCATTTCCTGTATTTCTCAGGCAGGGAAATTGGATGCTCACCTAGTTCTGGAGCAGCTGAGATGCAACGGTGTGCTTGAGGGCATCCGTATTTGCCGGCAGGGATTCCCTAACCGAATCGTCTTCCAGGAATTTAGACAGCGGTAAGCAATATGGGGAAGAAAGGACCATCACTCTCAGCACTTTGAATAATGTCTATTCATACAAGAAACATTCAATTTCAACTCTAAACACAACTAAATTCTAATTTATACATACAACCAAGTTCAGATTTTGAATGATTTTGAGCGAGCCTCTTTTCTTTTAATATAGTTATGAAATCTTGGCTGCAAGTGCTATCCCAAAAGGCTTTATGGATGGCAAACAAGCTTGTATTCTTATGGTGAGCTGTGCCACTGATATTATATTTGCTGATTTTCTTATTGAATTATAATGACTATCAGTTATCTACACTTCCAGTTGGCTACAGGTTATCCTGCTCTTTTCCTTCAGATTAAGCATCTGGATTTGGACCCTAACCTCTACCGCATTGGTCAAAGCAAGATCTTCTTCCGTACTGGAGTGCTGGCCCAGCTAGAAGAAGAGCGTGACCTGAAGATCACAGTTATCATCATTGCCTTCCAGGCACAAGCCAGAGGCTTCCTGGCCAGAAAGTGAGTCTCAGTCTTCCCCATGTCTGTTGAAGATCCGTTTTCCCTTAAAGTGTGATACATTACAGTAGTGTTAGGGCTTTGACTTTCAGTGAACTCCCTTAAAGTCCTCCATCTCCTATTCGCCTGCAGGGCCTTCGCTAAGAGACAACAGCAGCTGACAGCAATGAAGGTCATCCAGAGGAACTGTGCAGCCTACCTCAAACTACGCAACTGGCAGTGGTGGAGACTCTTCACTAAGGCAAGCTTTTAAGACAATTAAGATGCATCTCTGTTGTATATAACAGTAGCTGTATAAGGCTTTGCTTGAATTTGTATCTTAGACAGTGCATGAATTAAAATTCTTGGTTTAATTTTCAGGTCAAGCCACTACTGCAAGTGACACGCCAGGAAGAGGAGATGAGCCTGAAAGAGGATGAACTGAACAGGATCAAAGAACAGGCACAAAAGACAGACGTGGAGCTGAAGGAGATTACCCTGAAGCACACACAGGTACCTAAAACTGCCCATGGGCACTTGGATCCTGTGCTGCTAATAGCCAGTTTTACTGTACAGTAACTCAAATCTTAATTGACATTGACACATTCTGACCTGGCATTTGATGCAATACATTTGTCTGTATTTGTGAGATGGCATTAGTGATACATTTAGAGTTTTAAAAAATATTTTTCAAACTTTCTCCTGGGCCTGCATTAGGTGTTGGAGGAGAGAAACCAGTTGCAGGAGCAGCTGCAGGCTGAGACAGAACTGTATGCAGAGGCTGAGGAGATGAGGGTACGTCTGTCTGCCAAGAAGCAAGAGCTGGAGGAGATCTTGCATGAGATGGAGGCACGACTGGAGGAGGAAGAGGATCGTGGCCAAGCCATGCAAGTGGAGAAAAAAAAGATGCAGCAGCAGATACAGGTGTGACATTGTCATTTCTCCTTCATCCTGTCCCACTCATACACAGATATCATCCATCATCCTACCAAATTCTGCTGGGCAGGTACAAAGGACAGACTTAATGGACTAATAAGAATGAAAGACAAATAACACAGACATGTTATTATTATTATTATTATTATTATTATTAGTATTATTATTGGCAGTAGTAGTAGCAGTGGCAGCAGTAGTAGAGGTGTTAGTAGAGTAAGTAGTAGTTGGTTTTGTGCATCTCAGGTCCTTTTCTGCCTCCTCTGTATGCTGATACTTTAGTGGTAGTATCAGAACCTACAAAACATCATTATTGATTCTCAATCTAAAAGTCCTACTCCTTGCTGGGAGTGGGTGTAGGATGCTTCATAATGACTGGGACTACTTTGAGGTGGGAGAAATTCTTAGTGAGACTCTTAGCACCATTCCAAAGATACTGATACACTTCGTAGATATAGGCATTGAAATGAACTCACATTTCTAGGAACTGGAAGAACATCTTGAGGAGGAAGAGGATGCCCGTCAGAAGCTTCAGCTTGAGAAAGTGACTGCAGATGGAAAGATCAAAAAGCTGGAAGATGACGTCTTGATCATGGAGGACCATAACAATAAACTGCTCAAGGTGGGCGTGAACCAGAAGAATGGAGGATCATTCAATGTTGAATTCAGCAAGGGCTGAAACTGTGACATCTGAGTGTCGTCCACCTGTGATTTTAGGAAAGGAAGCTTCTGGAGGAGCGGGTAGCAGATTTCAGCACCAACCTGGCAGAGGAAGAAGAAAAATCAAAGAACTTGACCAAGCTTAAGAACAAACATGAGTCTATGATATCCGAGCTGGAAGGTAAGTATTCAGCATTCATTAGTAACACAGTCTGTTTACCCCATCAGCACATCAGATGTTATACACTACGGATAATAATGAAATGGGTTTAGTCATAAATACTCAATGTCTCTATAGTGCGTTTGAAGAAAGAGGAGAAGGGCCGGCAAGAGCTGGAAAAAACCAAGCGCAAACTGGAGGCTGAATCCAATGACCTGCAAGAGCAGATTGCTGACCTGCAAGCCCAAATTGCTGAGCTCAAAGCACAGCTGGCCAAGAAGGAAGAGGAGCTACAGGCCACCCTAGGAAGGTACATCTTTCAGATATCGGGTCACTTTGTTTTATTATTCCGTTTGTTTTATATCGCACTTAATTTAATTCACCACATTGACATCATTGTTTTTGTTGTTTTCCTTATATGCATGGCAAAAATGCTTGATAAACAAGACATGAATGAGTGTGTGTTCACACAGTTTTAAAAACTTTGCGTGAAATAGACCACGTTTAGCATTGCAGTAGTTCCGCTCACCCTCTGCAGCAGACCATAGCCGTGAGTATCTCTCCACTGCAGGCTCGAAGATGAGACAACCCAGAAGAACAATGCCCTGAAGAAGATCCGGGAGCTGGAGGGACACATATCAGACCTGCAGGAGGACCTAGATTCGGAGCGTGCCGCTCGTAACAAAACAGAGAAGGCCAAACGCGACTTGGGAGAGGAGCTGGAGGCCCTCAGATCTGAGCTGGAGGACACACTGGACAGCACAGCTACACAGCAGGAGCTTCGGTGAGTACTGGAGTGGACTGCTGCTTCACACCACTATCAAATATTTACTGGTCTACAACGACATTGTTAGATAAGTTAAATGAGCACCTTAAGAAGAATAGATCTGATAGAAAGCCAACTATGAAGTATCTATTTTCTGCCTTTAAGAGAGCAGACTTTGAGAATTTTTGTCAATGACCTGGGTGACCTTGTACAGGGCAAAGCGAGAGCAGGAAGTGACGCTGTTAAAGAGGGCGATGGAGGAGGAAGGCCGTTCACATGAGGCACAAGTGCAGGAGATGCGGCAGAAGCATACGCAGGCTGTGGAGGAGCTCACCGAGCAGCTCGAGCAGTCCAAACGGGTGAGAGCTTCTGCGATGGTCTCATCTGAAACTTCAATTTATGTGTGTATGAGCCTCTGCCTATGAAAGCCTAATGTAAGACATTAGTTGAAGTGAGTAGGAGTCCCTTTTTGCAAAACCCTAATCTGAAACTTCAGTCTAAATGAGTAAATGGCTCTATCTGTGAAAGCCTAATCTGAGACTTCAATCCAAGTCTCTTTCCTCAAAAAAATAATTATCTGAAACTTTAGTCCAAGTGAGTGCAAGGCTTCATCTGTGAAAGCCTAATCTGAAACTTAAGTTCAAGTGGGTATAAGGCTCTGACTGTGAAAGACTATTCTGAAACTACAGTCCAAGTGGATATGAGGTTCTGACTGTGAAAGACTATTCTGAAACTACAGTCCAAGTGGATATAAGGTTCTGACTGTGAAAGACTATTCTGAAACTACAGTCCAAGCAGGTATAGGCCACTGTCTGCGAAAGAATAATATATAGATTTCAACCAAGTCGCTTAAATTTTCCTGATCAGATTTCACCCAATTCAAGAAACTGTTCTGGAACAGGGATGAGTTCATTCTCCATGTGTCCTCTCTCCCTTTCACCTCACTACAGGTTAAATCTAACCTAGAGAAGGCAAAACAGGCACTGGAAAAGGAGTCCTCAGAACTGAGCGTGGAGGTGCGCTCACTAACCCAAGCAAAGCAGGACGTGGAGCACAAGAGGAAGAAGGTGGAAGGCCAGCTGGCTGACCTGCAGTCCCGCTTCAATGACAGTGAGAAGCAAAAGGCAGAGCTTGGAGAGCGTGTCTCCAAGGTCACTGTAAGTGCCCCTCCACTCTGCTCTTTACTGCTGATGTAATCTGCGTGCGTTGGTAGGTCGAAATGTGATTAAAAAAAACAAGATGGCTTGTAACCTTTAATATCATGGCTCAGATAATGCATGTATTGTGTATGCTATTCTCAGGTGGAACTCGACAGCGTAACAAATCTTCTCAATGAAGCAGAAGGCAAAAACATCAAGTTAAGCAAAGATGTGGCAAGTCTGACCTCCCAAGTTCAAGATGTACAGGTGATTCAGTATTCCAATATACCCCAAATTCTGCCCTTTAAATTCACTCCATATTCTTCTCATGAGCAGTCATAATCTTGATGCTGACCTTCCTGTGCCTTCTCAGGAGCTGCTTGCAGAGGAGACACGGCAGAAGTTGAGCTTTTCAACTCGCCTTCGTCAGACAGAAGATGAACGAAACTCACTTCAGGAACAGTTAGATGAGGAGGTGGAGGCCAAGAGGACTGTGGAAAGGCATGTCTCCACCCTCAATATACAGGTTAGTCACAGATCACTGCAATTTATGACTGCAAACAGTTCTAGTAATCTTTTGGATTGTTTTGGGGAGATATCCAAGAAAGCACTGCCAGCATTATTTAATCTACTGTGGCTAATCGGTACCTTTTTTCATAATGACCCCTTTGATCCCAGTTGTCAGACACAAAGAAGAAGCTGGAGGAGTTTGTCAGCAATGTGGAACTTCTAGAGGAAAGTAAAAAGCGTCTACAGAGAGACCTGGAGGCAGCCAACACACAGTTTGATGAGAAGGCCTCAGCCCATGAAAAGCTGGAGAAGACAAAGAACCGCCTGCAGCAAGAGCTGGAGGATCTTCTGGTAGACCTAGACAACCAGAGGCAGCTAGTGTCCAACTTGGAGAAGAAACAAAAGAAGTTTGACCAGGTTAATTATGATCTTCATGAAGAATTCAACTGCATTGTGGTACCAAATTTATCCTCCTGAGGCCCATGGAAAAAAAGTGTCTTTCAATTTTAGGTTTTCTGTCTTTGGAGGAAATAAGACATCTTACAATTTAGATTTTTTTCAATTTTTTTTTATTTATAATTTCACAGCATGTTTTCTTTAGTGTACAACAGGAATAAATATGTTTCCTTTCATCAGTGACAAGACAGATGCAAAAACAAAATGTCCACTACAACGGAAATAAATGAATGGGTGGAATCTCAGGAGGATATAAAAGGTTGTCTAATGCTTATCTGTTGGTCTCTATGCATTCTCCAATGACAGATGCTTGCTGAGGAAAAGAGTGTTTCCAGCAAGTATGCAGATGAGCGTGACCGTGCTGAAGCTGAGGCTCGTGAGAAAGAGACCAAGGCTTTGTCCCTAGCTCGGGCCCTGGAGGAAGCTCAGGAGTCACGTGAAGAACTGGAGAGAGTCAATAAGGCCCTACGCACAGAGATGGAAGACCTAGTCAGCTCCAAGGATGATGTGGGCAAGAATGTGAGTAATGTTCCAATTTAATAATATTTAAAGCCAAACGTATTCTATAATAGGAAAAAAATGCAATGTCCGCAGTAATTCTCTTCGCTAATCTTTTTTAAAATCTCATGTTTGCATTGTGTAAATCATTGCTTCCATATAGGTACATGAGCTAGAGAAGTCAAAGCGCGGACTGGAGGCACAGGTAGAAGAGATGAAGACCCAGCTGGAAGAGCTGGAGGATGAACTCCAGGCGGCTGAAGATGCCAAGCTTAGGCTGGAGGTCAACATGCAGGCTCTCAAAGCCCAGTTTGAAAGAGATCTGCAGGGCAGAGATGAGCAAGGCGAGGAGAAGAAGCGACAACTAGTCAAACAGGTGCAATCTTCATTCTTACACACTTTCAAAAGGAATCAGGACAGACTATCCACGAGTTTTAGTGATATGTTGATAGATGTTGGTTCCTACAAGTCCATTAAACAGTATTCTGGCAGAGGCTTTGTTATCACAAGAGAGAAAAATTGCTGGGCTATGACATGCTTTTAATAATTTCCAAGTAATGCCAAGTAATCGTTGTGTATATGCTGCCTGTATTAGCAGGTGGATAGGGAATAAGTATGGGAACAAATGATATCAGTGCTCTAAGTAAGCTGTTTCCCTAAAGGAGTAATTCCATGACTTTGATCTCAAACATACTGGCACGGTCTATTTAACAACTAATATAGCCATTAAAGACCTAGAAAACAACAAACAGGAAGATTACTCTTTCCAACCCCTACGTGGATTTATTATCATTGGCTAATTAAGCCTTTTTTAAAAATTTACAACAAGCTTTGTAGAAACCAGTATTTCTGGTAAGAGATGGGAATAGTTTAAAATAGAATCAGCAGCATGCTGAGTTTGTGTCTGTTTCAGCTGCGAGAGATGGAGACAGAGCTTGAGGATGAACGCAAGCAGAAAGCCACGGTTTCAGCTGCCAAGAAGAAACTGGAAGGAGACATCAAGGATCTTGAGGGTCAGATTGAGGGATCCAACAAAGGAAAAGAAGAAGCTATCAAACAGTTGCGCAAGATCCAAGTGAGTTGAGTGTACTGATGTAAAGACGTTTTTGTCCAAAATTACATATAAGCTCTTGTGGGGCAAAGTGTGGCTCTGTGGGTTAAAAATCAGTGGCCAGCAGAGTAATAATATCACTGATAGGCCATTGATTAAGGCCCACAACCCCAAAAATGGTACTAGGGCATTTTATTATCCAACCATCTATCCGTTTTCCAAACCACTTATCCTTCTGGTTTGCGGGGGGTCCAGAGCCTATCCTGGAAGCTACGGGAACGAGGCGGGGAACAACCCAGGGTGGGGGGGCCGCCCATCACAGGCATTCTATTATAAAAATAATAAAGTACAGTGCACAGAAACACAAAGACTTGATTGGCAGATCAATTCTAGATGGTGTCCTGATTGGCTGACTTCCTTCTGTATTGTAGGCCCAGATGAAAGACTTCCAGAGAGAACTAGATGACGCTCGTGCAGCCAGGGAAGACGTGCTGACCTCTGCCAAAGAAAGTGAGAAGAAGAACAAGAGTCTGGAAGCTGAACTTATGCAGTTACAGGAGGTACAATATTATACTTCACAGTCATGCTTCTACAGCGCAGTTAATTTGAGACAAGAGTTAAGCTGTCCAAATGCTTTTATCTGCAGGACCTAGCTGCAGCGGAGAGAGCCCGTAAGCAAGCTGAAGCTGAGAGAGATGAGCTGGCTGATGAACTATCTAGCAACACATCTGGAAAGTGAGTGCTACCAGAAGATCAGGAATGAAGTTCAGGTAGATCCTCATAGATCTGGCACAGCAATGTGGTATTTCTTGTGTGCAAAGGTCAGCCTTGTCTGATGAGAAGCGCCGACTGGAGGCGAAAATTTCCCAGTTGGAGGAAGAACTTGAGGAAGAGCAGGGCAACATGGAGATGCTCAACGACAGGCTAAGGAAGAGCGTGCAACAGGTTGGCAAGGAATACAGTGGATATGGAAAGGTTTATGCACAATGTCAAGCCTGTGGAAACATGGCATGCATAAACTCTACTCATCTCTCTGTTTAGGCAGAACAGCTGAACAATGAGCTCCAGGCTGAGCGTACTACAGCTCAGAAGAATGAGAGTTCACGGCAGCAGCTGGAGAGGCAGAACAAAGACCTGAAAGCCAAGCTGCAGGAGATGGAGAACCAGGTCAAATCCAAGTTCAAGGCCTCTATCACTGCTCTGGAATCCAAGGTGCAGCAGCTGGAGGAACAGCTGGACCAAGAAAGCAGGTGAATACGAACCATCGAGAAACACCAAAATTCCTGCTCTCGGTGGAAATGACAGCTCAGCAGCATCTCACAAGCACCCTAACTACATTTTATTTTTATACTGCATAATTCTACTTGAGCGGTTTCCTTTTCTTTTGGGCATTGATGCTTCACATAGGGAGAAACAGGCAGCTGCCAAGGGTATGAAGCAGAAAGACAAGAAGCTGAAGGACTTGATGATCCAAGTGGAGGAGGAGCGGAAACAGGCAGAGCAGTACAAAGACCAGGTAAGTCAGCCATTTCCTCAATATACACAGTAGGTGTGGTGGATATGTCAGCCACTTTCTTTCTGTCAATAAATAGAAGTGTACAATGCAAAATTCAGGTTTCAACCTCTATTATCTTCGTCAGATGATTCACGTTAACTCACTTCTCCCCAGGGAGAAAAGGCCAACACACGGCTGAAGCAGCTAAAGAGGCAGCTGGAGGAGTCAGAGGAGGAGTCTCAGCGTATAACTGCAGCTCGCAGAAAGCTCCAGAGGGAGCTGGACGAGGCCACAGAAGCCAATGATGGCCTGAGCCGAGAGGTCAATGCACTGAAGAACAAACTCAGGTAGGACAATGAGCACATGACCGAGGACAATGGCTCCACCTGTTGGCACCTTCTCTCAAACCTTCTATAAATTCTCTGTCATCAAATATCTCCAGTACGCCCTTCTGGTAGTTTTTCCCAGACTTACATGTCGTTCACAAATCTGACTCTCCTAAAAACCTACCTGCCCAAAATCTACTATATCCAGAAATCAAAAAAGAATGACTATGAATTTTCTAGCTACGGATTATCCACTAGTTGAAAATTGCCTTTTAATATTCATATATGAATCTTCAAGATAAAGTGAATTAAACAGATCTCAACCAAGCACTATGGAACGGGGTTAGCGATTATTTCATAAGTCTTTTCATAAGTCCCAGTGTGGGCCTGCCTAAACATGTCTGTTCCACTTGAAATCAAAGCCCTGTTTGTCTTTATTACAGAGGCAATCAGGAGCCTTCGCAGTGACTTAGCAGGTACCCGAGTCTTCAGAAACTGCCTCATAATACCTTTCACCCTCTCCCTGACCATTCCCTGTGTCTTTCATGCTTATGCCTAGAAGAGTGGAGTTGAAATATGGTTTACAGATACCATTCTGTAAATACTGTATATCTAGAGCTAACATATCAAAGCCATCTAAACCTATACCAATATCCCCTCTTAAGTGTAACATAGAATGCTTCCCCCTACAAAAGCTATGAGGCCTTCTTCAATGTGACCATGTTTCTCTCTATTCTGAGAGCTTTGTTTAGTTCTCTAAACAAAACTCATTTCTCTTGTCCTGGGTGTGAAATGAGTTTCAGAGTTAACCTGCCTGCCACTTCACTGCAGCAGCATCTCCTTTAACTATGCCTCTGTTTAGTTTTTTGCTGTTATAACCAATATGTGAGTGATCTATGGCTGTATGTGTCCCCTTAGACAGAGTTTGAGCCGCAACATTTGTAAAGATGCAGGTTGGATGTAGAATAATAATGAGACACTTTATAGCTGAAATCTAGAAAACAACAATAATAGAATTTGACTTGGAACTTCATCTTCAGTTTTTAGGTAGACCCAACATCACGTAATATACATAGATACAGTTCGGGCCAAGTAATTTTTCGTGCCAGAGTAACACTTAAAGTACTGTTGACTAGAAGTCATCACCCTCCATACAGGGACTTACTTAAGACCCACATAACATTTTCATAGGATATGCCCTGCACAGTCCTACACATCATAATAAAAATGCATAAACAATGCTTAAAGACATAAAGGTGCATAGCACTTTTTTTCATTGTTCAACTAAGACACTGATAGAGCAATATATTAGGCATAAATTGTCCCAGAGCCGACTTGAACAGTAACAGACAGATCCAAAGCCTATACCTCAGAAACCAAACAGAGGGCTCTCTGATTGGGCAGAGCTGTTTTTTCTACAACCAATCGTCTGCTCTGGTTCTCATCTTTCATTTCTGTGGCTTTCCAGACGGGGAAACGAGCCCTCGTTCAGCAGCGCACCACGGCGCTCTGGAGGTGGCAGTCGGAGGGCAGTCATTGACAACATGGAAGCTTCTGAGGAGGATGCAGACCTACAGGGGGACCTCAATGGAACCAAGAGTGCTGATTAGAAGAGTCCACGCTTCACCTTCAGTATTTCATTCCCAGTTCATTGCTACTTTCTCAGACAAATGTGCTTACCGGTTAACACAAATCAAACCAGACATATAAAAATGTTGCATTTTTAACCACGGTTCTACACTGCAAACTCTTAACCAGACAGATGCCTGAGTCATTTGGAACATCGTATACCACTACTACTGAATGCCAGAAATGTGTGCATTCTCGTGGCAAAAGATCCTAATTGAAGTTTTAGTTGTTCGCAACTTGTTTGATTTTCTGTCCTGTGCTGCACTTTTCTATTCTGCGCTCTTAAATCATTACATTACTTCTTTGCAAATGCGAAACATTACAGGCTCCAGAAACAGTGCTGCTGTTAGTCCCCGTTTTCTGCAGGTAACATCATTTGCTTTTGGAACGGCACCTTATATAACACGATGGATAAAATCACTCAGGTAACATCCCACAAAATATTAGAATCTTGGTTAACTGTACTCATGTATAGTTCAGGACCAATGAAATTAAACAAAGGTCCTCCTACTCAGTTTTAATGTAATAAATAATGATTTAGTAAAAAACTCATGTAGTTAGTGTAATATAAGCCCCCACTTACCACAACTCCTGTGACTACTTAAATGACTGGTAAATCTGACTGGTTCACATTAGAGATACATATCCCTCATTTTCAGTGTTGTGTTTAATAAATTCAGAAAAATTTTATCCACATCCAACTACTCAACATTGGGCTTTCATTTTGAAAATAATTGTAGGGTCTTCTGAATAGTTATACTTGATAACTAGAAAACATGGTTTTCATTGGGAATCTTACCTACATATTTATGAAGTATCAGCTTGGAAAACACCATAAACCTCTGATGGCCCAACTAGGTGTGCTGAAGAAATTTAAGAGGCTGTCATATTGCATAACTTTATTCCTTTGAGTGCATGGTCAATGTCTAAGCCTGTTTATAAAAAGCTAACAGAGATTCCACTCAGTTTAATGAGACCTGTTCAAATGACTAGTTATGAAATATAGCAACATAAGATCTCAAACACCAGTTCATGCAAATGTTTGTTATATGTTATTTTCACAATATTCCATTAAATTTATAACAATTAGGATGTATTTTGTGTGCCTTAAAAAGCTTATGTTGCAATGATTAGGAACAAAATATCCTTTCAAGGAATACATTATCATGATGTAAATTTAGTAATCTTGGCTTTGAATTTCACGAAAAAGAATGCTCCTCCTCTTATTTGGTCAGGCATTTAAAAGAATATAACTAACAAATAATCAATGCAACCTTATTAGAACATTAATATTTTAAAATGTATTTGTTCAGATATAACACAGAGTCACGTACTGATCACTATTCCAGTTGAATTACCCCGATTTTCCTTCGATTAAACTGACATTAACATGTCACTTATCGCAATGTACTTGTGAACCACTTGCACGTAAAATAAAGTGTGTCAACACAACCCAGCCGCTTCTTCTCTCACGTGTGTTTCCCAGTCTCACACCCATACCCAACTCAGTTGTTTTACCCCAGAAAGAATGACACTATTGCTCACAGATTGTGGAGTGTTTTTTTAATGTACACATTTTGGTATAAAAATGTTTGCAAACCAAACTGCTGCTACTAGATACAGCACCTCAGGTACACAGAGAAAAGCAGGAATCCTCTATGTATGATGGTGTGGATGCCACACTCACTCTATAACCAAATTTCATTTTCATCTGGTGATCCCTAAATAGCATTATCACCCAAAGATGCACAAAGGACACACGTAAGAGCTGCTTGGTCTTCCTTTTTCTCGAACAGCCAAATCTGTAGAAAAATAATTCCCTACTTTAAGCTCAAATTATTGTTACTTTTGTGCAGACACTGCTAAAAGTGCAAAGGTGAACTGTGCCCCTGAGCTGTGGACTGTAACAACCCAGCCTCTATTCTACATGCTATATCTAACTTCTGTTAGTACCCTCAGTTACAAGGAAAACCTAAAGTAATTTTAGATTCCTTTTTTAACCAAAACATGACATTCTCTGCAGTTAGATGTCTAAAATTATAAAACAACCGCCATTTAAAAACCTTTTCCAGTAGAAAATAAAAAATATATTGGCGCCGGAACATTGATGTATTGCTACCTGGAACCTGTCAGTACAATGTTCTTCAGGAGAGAAAACACGATTAACACGCCAAACTCCCAATAATCCTCACAATAAATTGTTCAAATGTCAAACTAGACATGTGGACTATGGCCATTTTTGTCCACTTATGGGAGGTGGAGAGATTAAAATTGATACTGCTTAATCAGTTACTGGTGACCTTTTTTTAATGCACTGCATGATACTTAGTACACAAATTCCTTATACTGTATAAGAGTAACAAAAGATAATCCTTTTTAACCAAAATTGTGGCCATAGTGAAATATTCCAATATATCATCGCGTGGCTATTTATTGAACTAAGCAGTGTTGCACCTCAATATCCCCTTCAAAGCTTTACAAGGGTAATGGATTTTATTTTAAAAATGAACTGCCCAGTGTATTGCTTTGCCACACGATTTTCGCAATCTATTATATATATTCTTAAATTAGGATCTACCACTTAGCAAGCACTGCCGATGACAACTGGGTCTACAGAAAAGAATAAAGGAGAAAGAAAAACAAAGATGCCAGTCTCAAAGACAGATCAATCATAAGCAGTGCAAAATGGTCTCACACCAGATATACTCCAGTAAGCCTAACTCAGTGTTTGAAGGCAGAGCGATGTTTTCTATGTAAGGGCAGCCAGGTAAGTGATTCTGGTCACACAACATCGACATTATTTAACCAGGTCAACACTTCAAGCTCTAACTTGAAGCTGGTGGCCACAGCTGAGTCTCTGCATTGTATATACGTGGTTTATTGACACACAAGCATTTACCAGTTTAGACAGGACCTGGTCATGATATGGTAATCGAGCTGCTCTGTGCAGATGGAATAACTCCTACTACAACACTACGCTGCTTGGCTATTCTGTTCCACCAGATATAGAAGCTAAATTAAAACAGTCACTACTGCTTGTAAAACTACCATATTCTCTGGCATCACCATTTGGCTCTGACAATCTGATCAGTAGTTAATAATCTAGGCAACATGCAACAGAAAGGCTTTAGAAGCAGCCTTGACAGGCAGTATGAGCCTCACATTAAAGTGAGCAGAGACTAAAGGGCAGAGCCTGTGCTTTATATCCGGGCAGCCTGACTTCCTCCCGTTTCTACACCTTATGTGGTGTTTTAGTACGGACCAGGACATTCACTAAAACAGGAGGAATGCTTCCATCAGCCAGAATTTATCCTCCTCAGGCATTGTTGGATGACCTTGGAGGTATCCTGGCTCTCTGTGCTGACATCAGCCTCTGCAGAGTCAGAGAGGTGGCCAGAGGGACTGAGGTTGACAGCTTTGGCGTCCAGAGTCATTAAAGCAAAGGCAGCACTGGCAGAAAGCAGATCTTCAATACACTCCAGTGGGTCCTGGAGGGGGGCGTGGCTGAACACAGGATTATTGCGGAGTAGTGAAACGTCAGGTTTTCTAGCATATTCCATTGTTTGTGGTTTAGTAGTTTAGTACCCGCCATCAGCCCCATGGAGACACTAACTGGATGAACCACAGCTTTGATAAAAGCATGAGGATGTTAAAAGGAGTAATGCAGCAGATTACTTCTGAGGCAGGGCAGCTCGCACACTCTCACAGCAAGATCTTCACCACACCCTGTGGAGACTGCGCTGCCTGGGAGGCAACACTAGAGGGCGCTGCTCCAAAATCCAACCTCTTCACCAAGCTGAAAACACAAAAGATTACAAGTTGCACAAAATAAAGCTCTCTCTCCATCACACAATGCAAATGAAAGATCATAAATACCACCAATCCTCAACATAAATTCATTAAAATACCCAAGGAAATACACCAATACAGCGAGCATTATTTCCTTAATGTGCAAAAGCTGAGGGACCTCTGGGGTCCTTCCAAAAGCTGTAACTGTAAAGGAAACAGCTGTTATAACACTCACTTTTTACACAAGGGAACGATTAAGCGAAGCCCTTTGACAGCTCAATTATCACCAGTGTGCGAGGATCCAAGCTAGATCAAATACATTGTTAAAAGGTCATGGAAAGCTGTACTACTCCATTATTTCTTTCAGACTTTATAAGCACATGGTATATGTGCTTAAGCAAAGATTCTCCCTGTAAATCACACAATGCACCAACCTTGCATGTAGCACAAACCCACTCTAACAGAGGCGACTCACCCCTTATCAAACAGAGGCAGGCTGCTGGCACTGGGTGAGTTGTCCTGAGGCTCCCGCAGAGCAGTGGCTGTCCCGGTGCCCGTAGTGAGTGCCATGCGTCCTGGTGACTGGTCGTACACAAAGTCTCGGCAGGAAGCCAGCTTGGACTCCAAGTTCTGAAAACATAGACTGCCATATTGTACCCTTCGGCACAAAACAAACAATCTGATTTCTAAAAGCAAAGTCAGCCACATCCTGCTTCTTGTAGTGGATTTACCAGGAATGTGTTGAATGGATAACATTCATAAACAAGCATGAAAGCAATAAAGAACGATCAGATCGGAATACATTTAACATTGCAATGGTAGAATGACCAGCCTGTTTCTGTTTCAATGGCAAAACATAAAGGTCCGAACAAGCCCCGGTCTAGCTTCTCTTACCCCAACCTTCCGCAGCAGCTCCCCAACAATGTTAAGTGCTGATATGCGGGCAGATGTAGTAAGGGGGGTTCCTGTCAAGCCATCACCTGCATATAGAAGACATTGTCACTACAGAACATAAAGCAGCCTGTAGTTCACTTATTGCCAATTAGCTCAAATGTACCGCGGGGGGAGAAAAAACACTCAGCTCTGAGGCTCAGCATTTATCCTCCCATGTCACCTCGGTAAGCAGGCAGCTGCTCGTGGGCTCTGACCTCGGCGGTAAGAAGGCGGGGGTGTGGTAAAGGTGCTGGCAGAGCCACGTGCACCCGAGGGGGTGGCGGGAAGTGCAGAGGGGGGGCGTGACAGCGACTCGCTTTTCTCTGCATCCTTGGACAGGCCTAGGGATGGGCGCCGGTCCTGCCTCTGCTGCACTGCTAGCTCCTGACGGAGGTCTGCAAAGAGGACATACAAGTACACCATGTCGGATAACCTGCTCAGTAGTGCTATCTGGTGGCGCTGCCTGAGAGAACCACGATCTTCCGTTGACCACCTAAATCACATGTGTCAAACTCACGGCCCGCGGGCCACATCCGGCCCGCCATGTAATCATATCCGGCCCGCAAGATCATTTT
>JABFDZ020000097.1:27269201-27285980 GCA_019775955.2 Pollimyrus isidori
CCCCCCCCCCCCCGCCCCCCCCCCCCGCCCGCCCCCCCCCCCCCCCCGCCCCCCCGGCCCCGCCCCCCCCCCCCCCCCGCCCGCCGCGCCGGGCGCCCCCCCAAGGATGGCGACTTCTGTGAGTCTTCCATCCGGATGCAACCGGCGGGTTCCTCCTGACACCACCTGGCGGGTCTCGGATGGCAGCGAATCGGCGGCTCCTGTCTTTCTTGCTCTCACCAGCCCTGTTTCACCCTGCTGTACGTGTCCAACCTGCCCACCAACCGTGACGGGAAGAGCCTGGCCAACAGGCTGCGGCGCCTGTCCGATAACTGCGGCGGCAAGGTGCTGAGCATCTCGGCTGGCTGCGCAGTGCTGCGCTTCGGCAGCCGGGAGGCGGCGGAGCGCGCCAGCAAGCGCATGGAGAACGAGGACGTCTTCGGCAGCCGCATCAGCGTGTCGCTCTGCCCCCGCGCCGAGGAGGCCTCCGGGCCTCTTCCCGCCGTCTTCGTCCCCGTAGAGAAGCCACGCTCACCTCGGCGGCTGGGCCGCCTCTCCCGTCTGTGCCTGGGCCCCTCCAAGCTCGGCGGTGCCTCCCGGAAGGTGGGGGGTGCGCCTGGAGGCCCTGTGGGACGGAGCCTTCAGGTCAGCAGCCTGCCAGCAGCAGCCCATTACCATTTGCTTCGCGCCATCCTGCCTCATCCCAGCTCATCCGCTTGTGCCCCCTCCATCCGTGGGCCGCCCTGCTGAATGCTGCCTCATCTTTCTGCCTCATCTTTTCCTTTTTATTTTCTTTCCGGGTTGTAAATTTTGAAAAATAGTAAAAGCAAGCTCCCGCTTATGTGAAGCATGTTAAAATCACTGTGATATATGTTGGTGGCCTTATTTTATCCTGATTAATACTCTCCTTGTACGTCTCCTCCAAGTTGAGCATTTTCTTTCTCTGCGCTGGGTAGGCTCCATGCTCTAGAACCTGGGCAGATACTCCCTCCGTTAGGCACTTCGCATTATTGTGTCCTGTGTTCTTACCCAGGATCTGTGCAGAACTGAGCCCAAACCCAAAGTCTTACAGCTGGAGAAAAAGATTCGTGTCGATTCGGTCTCCCCTCTGAATAGCGACGACATCCCAATCCAGCTTTCATCAAAATCGGGCAGTGTGGGGGAGCGAGGCCACAGGTGAGTGAAGGCTGCTGTTTTCCTGGGGGGATTTCTGAGCTTCTGTTGGTAACACAGTTCCTCCTTCTTGACCACAGGAGACACAGCATGTGTGACTCTCCAGTGGACCGCAGCGGTGCAGAGTTCCAGGTCAGCACGCCCTCGGCCTTCAGCAAGCTCAGTCTGCAGAAAACCTTCAGCCCTCTCATCCTGTCCCAAGGCTCTTGGTCCTCCAGGTGGGTTTTCACCTGCTTATGGGTCACTGTCGGTCTGCACATTCCCACTGCTTGGTCATCTTTCCCAATCCGGTCTTGTTCCCTCACTGTCACCCCCTGCCTTCAGGAGCGCGTCCCCCTGCCTGTCCAGCCGCTCCTCCCCCCTGACGGCGCCATCCTGCAGCCCCCATCCAGATGCCTCCCCAGAGCCCTTTTCTGACGGCGTGGGCATCCTGGTGGCCAACATGGACTACAGGATGTCCCGGAAGGAGCTGCAGCAGACCCTGCACAGCGCCTTCTCCAAATACGGCCGGGTGGGCCCCTCCTTCGCTGCTGGCGGGGTGGGTGCATGTGTGTGTGGGATGCCGGCTTGCGTGGCGCTAATTGTTTGTTCCTGGGAGCAGGTGCGGAGCGTGGAGCTGAGCCCTCACACAGACTACCAGCTGAGGGCCACCGTGCAGATGTGCTCCCTGCAGCAAGCGGTCACTGCCGTCAGCAGCCTGCACCGTCACAAGATGGGCACCAAGCGCGTGCACGTCTCCCTCCTCACCGGGACCAGCACGAGGTCCCTGGCACCACTCAGGTATGCACCCACCCCCTAACCCCCATCTGCTCTGCCTCTGCGTCCTGTAATCGAGGCTCTGTTTTGCATTTAGCTCAGAAATAATCGGCATTCTCCACGACTCGCCAGCGTGCTGTCTGCCCCTCTTCAAACTGACTGAGATCTATGAGAAAAAGTAAGATGCCTTCCTGATTTTAGTTCATATGGGTTTTTAAATGCTTTTGATGTGTCAGTTCTTTTTATGTACTAAGGCAGGGGTAAGCAATCTTAGGTCGGCTGGTGTGGACTCTTTAGCCGATCAGTCCTCCTAATTTAATAATCGTGCAGTTTCAGAGAAAATCCACAAATCCGACGGCCCTTTGTGGATAAGATTGCCCACCCCTGCACTAGGAAGTTTGTAAATACTGCACAGGGGAAACGCTGGGTACTGCATGGTCATGTCAGTTTTCCCTGTTGAAATCTGTTCAGCTGCATTTTCTGTGGGCTTAAATATATGCATTTTATTTAGGAAATGTCTGGTAATTTTACTTGTAGATCCAGACAGCTTTTTATGGCCAGACTATCTCTGCTCTTTGTGTACATGCTATCCCCTTTGGGTCAGCACAACAAACTCCCAAAATACCACAACATAGATTTCCCCAATGAACAGAAGGAAATAACTATAAATGTACTGATGATCAAATGGAGGCATAAATGGCTTCCATGGTGTTATGCAAAACGCAAGGTGATGGTACTCTACTACACGCACAGGTTCAGCCGTAAGCTGGCAGTGAGCGACCTGTACAAGCTGAATGAGGTGCTGGCGGTGAGGGACCAGGGCGGTTCCCGTTTGGTCTGCCTCCTCCCCAGTGGCCAGGCCCGCCAGAGCCCCCTGGGCTCATCGCAGTCACACGATGGGTCTTCGGCCAGTGGCAGCCCTGTGGTGTTTGAGGAGCTCGAGTACCATGAGCCCGTGTGCAGGCAGCACCACTCTCAGCACGTCTTCAGGTAAGGGGCCTTGGGGTCACCTCGCCCTGAGGTCACCGCCGGAGGCTTTCCTGCCGCCTCATTCGTCACCTGTCTCGACAGCGAGTCTGACTTCGACGCGGATTCCTACAAGGTCCCCTTCGTGGCGCTGTCCCTCAAGCCGTTTGCTGCCCAGGTGCACAGCCTGCTGCAGACGCATGAGGGCACGGTGCCATTGCTCAGGTAACCTGCACTAGATGACAGCGCTCCCATCTTGTGGATCTCCCGTACCCATTTTTAACTGGTCACCTTGATGCCGTCTGACCAGCTTCCCAGAGTGCTACGCAGCAGAGTTTTGCCCAATAGCACTGGGTGAAGGAGAGCTGGATGGAGGCATTCCTCTGGAGCACCTGATCACCTGTATCCCTGGTGTCAACATCGTCACAGCACAGAATGGCTTCAAGGTTGTCAAGTGGATCCACAACAAACCGCCCCCACCTAATGCAGGTATTCCCCGACACCCTTACACGGTGTGTCCTTCTGATCACGCTTCAGAGCACAATGCTTACGGAACATCCATTTGCTGCTGGGTGTGACACAGGTGCTTTCTACAGTGATCTGTAAGTTTGTGCTTCGCAGTAGTGTACACCTTCTAACATGTATCCCCCCCCCGCACATAGACCCCTGGGTACAGCGCAGTAAGAGTCCTGTGGGGAACCCGCAGCTCATCCAGTTCAGCCGGGAGGTGGTCGACCTCATAAAGAACCAGCCCCACTGCATCATGCCTGTCAGCAAGTTCATCCCCTCCTACCACCACCATTTTGGCAAGCAGTGTCGCGTCTCTGACTACGGTTACTCCAAGCTGCTGGAGCTTCTGGAGGCCGTGCCCCACGTGCTGCAGGTCAGAGCCGTTGCTCTTCAGGCTGCTCGGCAGGCGATGGTACTGTTTATGGCTGCTATTAGTACTAGCCTTGTAGACACTGTGTGGATTGCCTGAAGAGGGCATTTCGTGTTATGTGACAATCATACGGGTGTCTCGGCGATACTGACTGGACGTGGACGTGTGGTGGCTTGCAGATCCTCGGCATGGGTTCCAAACGGCTGCTCACCTTGACTCACCGTGCACAGGTCAAGCGCTTCACGCAGGATTTGCTGAAGCTGCTCAAGTTTCAAGTCAGCAAGCAAGTAGTGATCCGGGACTTCATGCAAGCCTACCACTGGTCAGTGCCTTGAGGCAAGACGTCTGTGCTGTCAGTGGTCCTGCCCATGTTGGTCTGTGTGGTCTGAATATTCCTGTTGTGGTCACTGAAATGATCTTCTAAAGAGAGAATTATATTTTATATGTGTGAGATGAAACTATGGCTCCATTTTAAGCATTAATTGCCTTTGAGGTTGGTTTGGACAACTTGGAAAGGTGGTGTATGGTGCCAGCCAGTTTTGAGATATGATGCTTCCACGCTCAGGTGTTTCTCTAGAGACTGGAGTGTGGTTGAATATGGCATGTGTGATCTGATGGACCTGCTGTCTGAAATACCTGATACAACGATAACCATCACCCTGCAAGACACAGACACCATCATCTCCATTCCCAAGAGAGGTCAGAAAAGAGGTCCTATGCCATTTTGTTGGTAGCTCAGTCACTGGTCTGTATATTCTTTTGGATGCCTTGTCTTGCCCACGCAGAGAGGACCCCAGAAGAGGTGGAGCGGACCAAACAGTTTGCCAAGGAGGTGGTGGACCTTCTCCGGCACCAGCCACACTGCCGCATGCCCTTCAGCAAGTTCATCCCTTCATACCACCATCACTTTGGCCGCCAGTGCAAGCTCTCCTACTACGGCTTTACAAAGCTCATTGAGCTCTTTGAGGCCATTCCTGATGTGCTTCTGGTAGGTTCTGAGATTGCTGTTGATGCTGCTTAATTTGTTTCTGTGCTTGTGGTCCTGCATGTTCTGGCCAATAGGTGCCCAGGCTTTACTCAATGTGTAAAGATGGCATGTCATAAGAGGTGCGACTAGCAGGCTACGCGCTGTACCAGTACATACTCCCTAACCTGACCTGATGGGTCTAGCTTAAATTCTTGTAGCTTTAGAGCGACATACCGAAAACAGAAGCGAGAGTCACATGATGGCTAGTTGTTAAGTAATGAATGTGTGTTGGAGCTGTCGTGTTGACTGCATGAAACAAAACTTAACTCTACGTTGAAGGAAGATGAAAGCAAAACTGCAGAGTGCAGTCTATGTAAGGCTAGTGATGATTTTAAGTAACACTTATACGTATACAAACTAGATGTCTTTAGATTCTTTTTAAAAGCTGAATTTACTAGTTAAAATTTTTAGCCCTTGAGTGTATTGTGCTGGAGGCTTTTGTGTACTGTTTGACTAAAAATGCCTTGGTGGTATACAGTGATTCTTGTGATTGACTGACTTTACTCTGGCACTTTGAGAAATATTTTTATAGTTATTGAATAAAACAAAGAAGCAGGCTTGTATAAATCATTTTGGCCATGGATTGCTTCCTGTAGCAGAGTGGCATGTCTTTTCTTGGCATAGCATGACCATATTCTTATTCTTGGGATACTGTGCTGCTTCAACACTAAATGCAGATAGTTTGCCATGTTAATTGAAATGAATTAATACATGCATCTTGTTAATAGAATTGGTATCTATCAGAAGACTCTTCGAATTTTAGTATTGGCTCAGACCAGAAAAAAAAATTGTGCAATTTCTATTTTTAAGATTATAGTGTGTGCTTGTAGGCTTTGTGCTGGATCATCACACAAGCACCAGTGCATGGTTCAGTCGCACTGTGTTTCAGGTGCTCGAGTGTGGGGGAGAGAAGATCCTGAGTCTGACTGAGATGGAGAAGCTGAAGGCTCTGGCAGCTCAGTTTGTGAAGCTCCTGCGTTCCCAGAAGGACAGCAGGCTCCCCTTGACTGAGCTGTTGACGGAGTACAGCAAGACCTTCGGCTATGGGCTCAAGCTGCAAGATTTCGACGTCAGCTCTGTTCCAGGGCTTCTGCAGAAGCTCTGCCACGTTGTTAAGGTGTCAAGCAACTTTTGACTAATTTTTCTTACATTAGCTTCTGATTCTTTGTGTGGGTCTTGCTGTAATGCTGCCATAACTGGTACCACCACTGAATGACATCACAATGTAAAGCAGGGTATTTTGTGCTGAATTTAAAAAAAAAAAAAATGTATGTTACAGGGTTGGCAAATGTGTGGTATTAATACCAACATTGTATGTTATGCACATGCGCATACGCTGAAATTTTTATAATGGTTCAATTTCAAGATTATCTAGTATTTTTAAAAAAAAATAAAAAATTCACACTGATTTTATCGGCTTTCGCACGAGTGCTATATGCACTCTTCATGCCAGTCATTTTCATCCTGGTTCAGGTCACTCCTACACGGATTTGTAAGCAATTTATTTTGACTCCTTTTGCTTTATAAATATCAGAATATTTATTACAATAGAATCACATTAGGTTTTCTCCCCACCCCCCCTTAATTTTGTGCACTCCTAGTTTATTATAGCAAATACTTTTCTTGCCATGCCATCCAGATCATTTGCTGCTGCTTCCAATTGGTTCACAATTAAAGCTTTGATCTCTCCATTTTTTTTCTGTTTGTCTTATAGGCTTGTTTTTCTTTATCCTTTTTCAAGTTTGTAACACTTTTTCCAGACTGTGGTTAATATTGTTTGGTGGCTAGCTATTTGCATAACTGATTGCTATTGAACACTTTTTCAAGTCCCACTCCCCAAGAACTAAAGTTCCCAAAGTACTCCAGCTCCTTTGGTACTGGTACTTGACTAGAAGTCAATGGAAAAGAAAAATGTACCAATAGTATGGTAGCAGGTGCAGTGGAAAAGTGCTCTGTTAGCCTCGACAGCTTTATGCTAATGTATTGTGTGTGTGTGTGTGTGTGTGTGTGTGTGTGCCTTGCATTGGGGGTAAAAAAATGTCTTCTAAGTAAATGTAGATGTGAAGATGTCCCTTTCGTCAACTTCCAGGGGTCCCCTTAGGCACTGCTCGTTGTTTTTACTATTTAGTCAATTCTCACCTGCATCTGTCTCTCTCCAGGTGGTCGACGGAGTCCGAGGGCGAGAGGTGCAACTGATCAGCCGTAAGTCCCTGCGCTCGCTGACCACCCAGCTCCTGTCCCTGCTGATGTCCCTGCCGGCAGAACAGGACACACTCTCAGTGGGGGAGCTCAGTCGACAATATGAGGCCACGCATGGCACACCCCTCAACCCCTGCGAGTACGGCTTCGTCTCCCTTGGCGAGCTTCTCAAGAGCCTACCCTACCTAGTTGAGGTACCTTTCAGGGTTCCCCCCCATCTTTTGCTGGTGCCCATGGCAGATTCCGATTTTTGATTTCATTAGGTCATCAATGAGGGTGTTAAGTGGTCTTTTGTGGTTAAATCTGTTTCTAACTGATGCTCTACAGCTCTTTGAGGCTAAGGATGGTGCCTCTAAGGAGCGGGTCGGGCTGACGCCGCTCTACCAGTTCGCCCGCAGTGTCCGTGCTCTGCTGCACACCTACCACTACAACCAGATCTTCTTGACAGAGTTCCTGGGGGCCTTTGGCAAGTACACGGGCAAAGGGCTGCTCCCAGATTCATATGGCTACAGCACGGTGGACGAGCTTCTAGGTGCCATTCCACAGGTCAGGCTCCCCAACGCCAACACGTATCGGACTGCTCCTCTGAGAGGTATGACTGCAGTGCCCATGACCCTGCTGCATTCTCTTCTCTGCTGTCAGGTAGTATGGATTAAAGGCCACGGACATAAGAAGATAATCGTTCTCAAGAATGACATGAAAGGTTAGCTTGCTCTGAATCACTCAACGGTTTTTGTAGACCAAAGACGACATACCAGGAGAAACTGAGAGCCATATGTTTTTCACTGCCTTCCTCTCAGTGCGCTCCAGCCCGATCCCCACAGAGAGCTTGCAGAAAGAGGGAGAGGGCAGTGCTGGGAATCCTGAATCACAGAGCTCTGGTAGATCTCTGGTTTCTCTTATGACTTGGAGCCTATTTAAAACTAAGTTTTGCTTTGGATGTGACTACTGATTGGTACTGACAGGAGAATCTTACTGTGAGAAGCTCTGTGTGTCCTCAAGTAGGTTTTGGCTGTATAGTCAGTCCTGCTGCAGCATATGATGATATACTGCAAATCTGTTTGAACTCAATTGATAAGTACCACTAAGTCCAAAACAATGCATTTGTATTTGTGCAATTTTCAGTTGGGGAGAGCAGCACTAAGCCAACTACAGTGTAATATGGTTTTAACAAAAAAACACTACTTCCATGTGAAAAGAGCTATCCAAGTGAATGAAAGTGATGTCCCATTTTGTGAAGGATTTGTTCTTTTGAATTGGTTCTTAAGTGAATTGGTCGAACTGGTTTTTAAATATTAAAGAATCAAACTTTGTGTACATCCGTATATTACCCAGGTGTCTTACGTTCTTCAAATGTAAATGTAAATTTGTCAATTTACATGAGACACAGCAATATTTTTCATTTACTTTGGCTGCAGGCAATCTGTAGCCATGTCTGCATTGCCTAACCCTTTGTACTT
Source organism: Pollimyrus isidori (assembly GCA_019775955.2). Taxonomy (NCBI): domain Eukaryota; kingdom Metazoa; phylum Chordata; class Actinopteri; order Osteoglossiformes; family Mormyridae; genus Pollimyrus; species Pollimyrus isidori. The sequence continues at coordinate 27,277,642 of JABFDZ020000097.1, forward strand.
GTGCTGTGTGCATGACTAGCTCACTACTCCCGACTCCTGGCAAGCGACAGGTCAGCAAATTCAACGCGTTTAGTTACGAAGAAATTCTCGTAAGCCTCATATGACCATAGGAGAAATCTGATTTATTAACATTATTATTTCTCTAATACACAAGGGATGCCAGTGGCCAATAATACATTTTATTTCTATTTGGCGTAAGTTACTGTTTTGGAGTCTCATTCCCTTTTCCCACTGGATGTGTATTTTAGCGCAGTATTTTACTGAGCGTGTGATTTTTCTCAGAAGTCATTGTTCGCATTGTAGTAGGACTGCCTGTATGTGTGCTAACTTGGGCTTCTTTTCTAGCCTCCAGTACTGTGGAGAAGGAGCTGCTCTGTCTGAGCTTGGGGTCACCGGTGGACCTCCTCTGTGGGCCAGTTCCTTCCTGTCTGCCCTCCCCGCAGCTTCACCCTGACCCAGTTCTGCTGCAGCAGACAGACCTGATCCGATTCGAGGAGCAGCCTGCATTGAACCTCGGTCAGTGAGCTGCACGGTGTTTATTCTTCATTTCCATGTGATTCTCCATTTGCTGGTTGAGTGGTGAGTTTTCTGAAGTGACCCTGTATTAGGCTTGACCATGTTTTGATGGAAATTTGAAAATATGATATCCTGATTGGTCGCCAAGATTTCTAAATGCTGCTGTATTCTGTATTGCTCTATTGCACAAGTCTCTTATGCAGTGTAGCAAACGTATGAAGTGATACCTTTTTTCTGCAGTGTGTGTGTGAGACATGTGAAGACGACTTTTCCGATGTTTACATACACTTCATGAAACGTATGAACCAGTGTCAATTTTAACGGCAGTTTTTCATTACCTTTTTTTCATAATAAAGCAAGATTACAAAATTTGTGAGATCTAAGCCTATTGACACTTTCGTCAGTGAATAAAAACGAGAAGAAAATGTTCGGAGACAAGACTAACATTTTACTATAAATAAAAAAAAAAACTTATCACTTCGATTTGCTATTGGAATATGATATGGGTGGTCATATTTCAAAAAGATATAAAATGTGATGGTTTTTCTCATATTGGCTTTTATATTTCTGGAGGTAACCACGCAAATGGAATGACACACTGTTTTCACCTGAAACGGCTAATGTTACTTCAAATAAAACGCAGGGTTGCCAACTTCGGTCAGCTGGCTGCAGTGAGATTTTCAGTTCAAGTTGTCCGTACACATGTAATAGTTCTTACCTTGTAAATACTCTTGACAGCTAATTATAGGTTTATAATGGTATAGATTTGTCGTAAGATTTCCTGTGTGAGTCTGAAAGCATGAGTCATGTCAGATGTTTGGGGTTTGGCAGGATTTTTTTTGATTCACCTAAGTTTTTATATAACAAATAACATACAGTTGTTAAAAAGGGAAAATGAAATTTAAAAAAAGAGCATAGTTGATTTTTGGCACTATACACTAATAGAATTGTAGCTTCGAGGTAATTATTTTCCTAAATGCTAAAATAAAATGGCTGCACTTCCTGCTACTAATAGCTGTTGAAGTATATTTTTAATGGATGGAATTTTTTTTTCTTTATAATGGCTATGCAGTGGTACGTTGGTTCTCAAACTTAATCCGTTCTGGATCAAATCGTAATGTTTGAGTTCTGATCAAAATTTTCCCTTAAGAATTAATGGAAAACCAATTAAATCTGCTCTTTCTGTGTGCCACGCCCCCTCAACCTCATGTGGGATCCCCATGTGATCAGCTGTTTCTGGTTGACCTAATTAGTTCTCTGTATTAAGTCTGCGTTTCAGTTTGTTTTCCCAGTCCGGTCATTGGGTGCGTTCAACTTGCTTACTGCGCTGGCTTAAAGCAACACACTCTGATCCTGACTCAATTCATTACGGTTGGCTGCATTGCATCCTCTCACCCGGCTGCACAAACTGGAACTGCCTCCATGACGACACACCTTTGCTCTTATTGGCTGAAGTTTAGTTGTATGCATGAAGTGTGTATCCCAGGCAGTTCAGATGCGTATTTCTCCAAAATATCACGTAAAGCAGTGAGAACTGGTTTGTTTATTGTCAGTTACTGTAATGTTGTGCTGCTTTATTTGGTTAATCATCCAGTCTGTGAAGGCATTCAAGTAAGAATTGCATTGTAGTAAGACTCATTTCCTGGCACGTACAATTTATATTAGGTTAGCATTCACGGTTCGACTTCTGATATTCAGATCAAGTTCTAGGTCAAACTGATTTGTTCAACTTTCAGGAAATTTGAGTTCGAGAACCGAGGTACCACTGTCTGGTAGGTGTTCTGTCAGAGCACTAAATGTCTTTCCTCGTCAAGATAATGCTTACTGTATAACCTCAGTGTGCTTAGTTATCTATCTCTCTCATTGTGGCATTCAAATCGAATGTGACATCATGCGCTTACCCTTCGCAGTACGAGGAGCATGAGACGTGACGATCTGGGACTATTTTATGCTTGTAACAGCAACCAGTAGCACAATGATTTGCATTCTTTGTAAAATAATGTTTTGAGAGGTGGGGATAGCATTTCATGGACAATCCCACTTAAAGTGCATGCGACTGCAAGACAAAAAGCAATGGATGATTGCGGAGTTGCTAACTTGGACTGTCTTGTGAATTCACTGCAGCTTGTGATACAAGAGGGGTTGCCATCGCAACGAAGTCTGAGCTGACAATAGGAGAAATTTAAAATTTAAGCATTCGCCACTTGTGTATACTTAGATATTCATATTGAACAGCAAGTTCCTGAAACCCTTAAAACAAGATGTACAAACATGGTGGAACAGTAGGTTATGTATGTTTGTAGTAGCCAAATTTTTTTATACATTTTTCCCATCTATTTACTAGCTGAAAATAACATATATAGTACAGTGGTACCTCAGGACTCAAACTCATTAAGTCGAACTAACCAGTTTGACCTAGTACTTGATCTGAATCAGAATGAATGAATGAAAAAAATAAAAACTGAAACTCAAGATAATAATACAGAGGACTAATGACAACCAGAGACTGCTGATCACACGGGGATTCCCCCGGGGGGTTAAACGAGGGGGTGTGGTACACGGAAGGAGCAGAAGATCGGGGTAGGACACTTTTTTTTTTTTTTTTTTTTTTTTTTTTTTTTTTTTTTTTTTATTTTTTTTTATTTTAAATGTATTTTACTTTACACATTGTTTGGATACACTTTCTTATTCTACAAATTACTGTTTTAATGTCCTTGGATGTGTTTGGTACAGTATATGCTCTTGTTTTTATTCTGTTCATTTTGCGTTTTAAATGCAAAAATATATTTAGGTGTAATTTTGGGGCCGGGAACCAGTTAATTGGTTTTCCAGTATTTCTTATGGGGAAAATTTGATCAGACCTCGAACTTTTTAGGATTCGATCTGGAGTTCTGAATGGGTTAAGCGAGTTCTGAGGTACCACTGTATAACAAAGTAAAACAAGCTCTTGTATCGGAATCTATCTGTATCACCAGTTGTGTATCGGGATCGGATCAGAACTGGAAAAAATGTGGCCCATCCCTACTGAACCTGGCCCTCCATTGGTGGAGGAAGTGTAAGCCTTGTCAGTCCATATTGTGGGGATAAACCCTATAAGGCTTTAAAAATTTTAAGAACACATTCAAGGTCTGTCAGGCCACAAATAACAATTGGGAGAAAAGTTTATAGAACTGAAACTGATCAAAACAAGACTTGGCTCGCAACCCTGACAGGCCGGGGTGACTTGACCCAGCCAGAGGAGGGAAAATTGGCTAAAAATATATATGGACCTTGAAGATCTGTAGCTCTTGAAAAAGAGAAGTACGAGCAGGGTGCCATCCAAGGGGGGGGGGAGAGAACTTTTACTAACCGCTGAAGTAGAGGGAAGTTGTGTTGCTGTCACGTAGCCGGTACAATACCAAGAGAGGGAGAGAAGCCCAAATCGGCTATAAGCGGGCAGAGCAGACAGGTACACTTTGAGCATCCTATAATACACGCTTAATGTATGTCTGATAGTTGCTCCCTGATTTGCTCACGAAAAACTGTGACTTGCAACTCCTCCAGCGACTCTAGCGTGAATCTCTTCTCATTGACAGACTCTGCGGAGATCCACTCCAACAATATCCATCCCACCCTGATCAGCTTTAGACCATGTGTTAGTTATTCCATTACTGGCCCTATGAACTAATTATGAAGGCAGTAATTTCAGTCTAGGCTGACCCACCACACACAATTCCTGTGCTTGGGACAAAATTACTTAAACTGGGCCCACATGACGTACAGCCCCTCCCACTGGGGCCCTCTCCTGGGCCTGGGATAACTTCACCAGTTGTCTTATCACCCCCCAAGACCGCAAGTCTGGGTGTAGGCAGGTTTTTGAAACTCCCCCCTACCGGCTGACCTCTTGCCAGTTGGCAGCCAGGCAAATGTTAGATCACTGCTGCCAAGCTCGGGGCAGGCGTGGCGGGTTCCTGCCGTGCGGATCTTCCGCCACAGTGGAAAGGGGCCAATGTAACTTTCAGTACCTGGAAGTTTTTGCTAGTAAAATAATGTGTATGATGCTATGCAGGATATGATCTCTGAGACTGACTGCTGACTATGCTGTCATTTACTGCCAGTTCTGCAGCAAAGGTCCCTCCTCCTAAAGTAATCAACCGGGGGAAATTGAGCAAATTTCTGCTCCCGTGTACTTTGGTGTATGTGTACCGATATGAGAACTGACTATGCTTTTTGAACTGGAGCCTGAGACCTCTGGGATTGTTTGTTCTGCAAACCCCCCCCTGCTGGTGCTGTTTTGTGGTCTTGCCACTGACTGCTGCTGCTCTCCTGACCTCCCCAGTGAACATGGAGAAGCCAGACCTCAACCCAGCTGCTCCAGACGTATGCGAAAGCTCCACAGTGGTGCAAGAAGACCAGCCCCCGAAGCCAGGGGCAGCCTCTCCGGGCTCCCAGCCTTGCGGCCCAAAGCCCTGCATGTCCGAAAGCCCCAAGCGGGCATCCCGCAACAAAGTCAAGCTAGCAGCGAACTTTTCTGTCACGCCTGTCACTCGCCTCTGAGGTGCCCGTGTCTCTCTGCTAACCCGTCCCTCCCTCCCCCAGCACGCCCACTGCCCATGTCCGCACTTTATCGTCCTACCATGGCTGATTGTGCTCTGCCAGCGATGTGCTGCTGTTCTTTATTTCATTGCTCCTATGTGGCCATATTTCATATCCTTTCACTTTGTTTTGTGGGACTCCCATGTAATGAATGTAAGTTCTGGTTAATGGTCCCCAGCTACGTAATCTGTTCAATGATTGATTGACTGTGAGACGTCAGTAGAAAGTCTGCTTTTCTGAGTTGAGAGAATGGAAATAATAGTGTAGAAGTCGGTAAACTAGCGCTGTGAGTCTGATACCGATGGGTGAGCTGAAACTGGAAGGAGGAAGGTGCTGTGTATGTGTCCAGTAGGGGGCAGAGGTATTTGGTTTTCAGAGCTGAATTGTGTCCCCTGTGCAACTCCCAACTTAGCCAGTCAATAAGTTGAAACATTATTGAAAACCTGAAATGTTCTCTTTAAGACTTAGTTCAAAATTGCATTCACTGATGAATTTGAGCTACACTGAATCTGAGTAGGCTGGGCCATAGAGGTGGGGAGGATGGGCACGGTCGCTGAATTAAAAATCCCCTTAACTTTTTCGGTTACAGAGGGGAAGCCAGTGACTGTTCTACATTTGTTGCCTCCTTCCCTGACTGGTTTTATGTAGTTAATTGACTTGAATCCACTCAGAGATTTTGGAAGTCAGAAGGGAGTGCTTATGTAAGCATGTATCATGTGCAAACAGTAAGGCTTGAGCGGCATCGATGGCATCTGTCTCTGTGCGTGTGAAGTGATCACTGCGGCTGGCTCTGCTTCAACATATGGGATCACGTGGAGGCACCGTGTGTTCGCGCCTGAGCTCTCGGCGAGGCTGACCAGCCACTTTACACGGGGAATGCAGGAAAAGTGACGCCTCTCGGAGGTTCCGGCATGGCGGCCCTTTCGTTGCCGTCAAGTGAGCCATCTCCATTCGCTTGGATGGTGGTTTACATTTCAGCGGGCGCTGTGAAATATGCATGCAATGCATAAATCACTGTGTAGTCAGGAAAATGGAAAGCCCGCTACTGAAATGGTCAATGCAGTGTGGGGAAACCGGGTTTTAAGTGTCCAGTCATTTCCACTGCCTTAAAAGCTGGCCTGAGGTTGTATGTTCTATACATCTCCTTTATAGTTCCTGTGGAAATGTCAAGGTTGTTTTTGTTAACCTTGTTCCTTTGCTTTTTTCCTTTTTAAAATGGTACCAAATAATCAAGAGCCTATGTTTGCGTTGACACGTGGCTTGTTTGTGGGGAAGCTGAAGCCTTGCTTTATTTTTAATGTGTTTTTAGTGCCGCAATCCTGAGAGGTTTAATTGCTCGGAATTGAAACTGCACAGGGGCCTCGGTGCCCCTGGAAGCAGAGAAGAGTTCCAGAGACCCTCCCCTTCACACCAGGAGGATCTCTGGACTAGAACCTGGCTTTTACAATGGCTTGTATCAGCCATGGCACATGAGAGCAACAGGAGTATTTCTCCACCTGGTGTCCAATTTTACTTGAGGGTAGTCTTGTTTCGTCTAGGTTAGTTTTCAGAGCTGGTTGTGGGTCCTATGTTGGAGCGTGCCTTGAAATGTTTAGAGTGATCACCTTGAGCCACTGTCTGAGGTGCTGCAGTTGTACACGCACAGGCCCGTGTGGTCGACCTCCCTCCTCTTCCTCCTCCAGGTCTCCTTGGTTGTAGTCTTAGCCTTGCTGTGGCTCCTCTGTAGCGGGGTTGATGCCACATTTTATGGTGTGGCTCTGAATGTCTATGGTCTGCTGTGTGTTTGCACTTCAATGCTCGCCAGTAATTGAACTGAGCTTTAAGCAGAAAATCACATGAGAATGAGATGATTTCAGATGGGTATGTAAGAAGACTCTTAAGTGTCAATAGTCTTTCTTTTGATAATCTGTTCAGAGCCAGAAAACCCTCAGCCTACCTCAGACTGCCCATATTTTGGAGAAAACCCCCTGAAATTGTTTTGTTGCAGTTCCAACTTACTCACAGCTTTTTTTTTTGTTTTACCTTTACTGCCAGTGGTCTGGATATGCACAATTGCATAATTTTTGGTTGGTATATTTCCTGCCTTGTTTTTAGTAGCAGAAAGTTGTTTGTCTAATGATCCAGGATGCCTCTCCTGAAATGACTGTGTGAGCGTGTGTGTGTGAGCGTGTGTGTGTGCGCTCCCAGTTCTCTGGTGGGCCTGCGTATGTCACCAACCTGTGCTGGGGGATGGGGTGTATGTCAAGCTGCCGCCCCCTCCCCCAATAGTCTCTGGAAGCCCTACTACAGTGTTGCCTGTTTTCCTGTATCCCTTGCTTCCCTGTCCTACACATTTCCTGATTTAGCCCATCTCCCCTCCCCACACACACACCCAATCCCATCATAGTAGTTTTGTGAAGGGACCAAATGATTTGTCAATAAATCTTTCACAAGCATAACTCTGGCCTCCTGTTTTGTTTTGACTTTCTCATTTTGATTATGATAATTCAGAAAGCAAACACCCAAAGATGCATTTATTAATATTATATACAAGATGTCAGCACAGTACATAACCAGGAGGGATCCTAAATTATCATCCTTTTAAGATTGACTCTTTAAGATTTGAACTTAACTTGGGAGGCCTTGCTGATTTTATTGGGCTGTTTTTGGTCTGGTTTTGAAGAAGTCACTTAGTCCCAGGTAAATCATGTCTAATTTGCATCACCTGCCTCTTTCACATGCCTTGTAGAGTTTGGTGTGTTGGGCCTGTGTTTGCATTAACTTTATTGTCGCTAGGGAAAACCCCTGGTGTTAATCTCCAAGTGTCTAAAGCATGTAGCGTTTCAACATGCAGGTACATAGCTCTCCCTTAGCTGTACAGGTGTTGCTGGTTGCAGCATGTAACCATGCAGCCATCCAATTTGGTAAGAAATGGCAGTATATTGCAATATTGTGGCATATATTTTTCCATGGACCATATAATTCTCCTGATTTTGCCTGATTTCACCAAAGCTCCAAAGACTGGGTTTTAGAAATCTTGTAATTATGTGTATTTGTAAGGCAAATATAGTCTGGTTATAGTCATTACAATAGTCAGCAATTTAATTTCACCCTCCTGTGTGTTGCGGTTAACACATGTTTGGCACTTATGACTGGACTGCACTACAATGTGGTTCAGTCTTGGCAAAATGACCCAAATAAACCACAATATCGTGTGGGGGGGGGGGGGGGGGGGGGGGGGGGGGGGGGGGGGGGGGGGGGGGGGGGGG
>JABFDZ020000097.1:27294655-27308159 GCA_019775955.2 Pollimyrus isidori
TCAAGATCCTGCTGTAGCTGCTGAGCTGCTAGTTCAGTGTCTGCTACACCACCCACCTTGGTGTCATCTGCAAATTTGCTAAATGCTACAATATGAATCAAAATAAATATAAATATGCACTGCTTGCCACACACAGACTGCCCTGTAAGTTGCTGCATATTCCAGCAGGAGCTCAGCATCACGCCCTAACAGTTTCATCATGGTCTGTCTGAATATGCGTATTCCGTCTTTAGGTACAAAGTGGCTATTACGAAGTACAAAGACGAGGAGTTGACCAGCAGCAGCCTATACAGCCAAAATGATATGTGGTCCCCAGCTGTGGACTTCAGCAACTTCATTGAAGATAATGAGAGCATTGTCCAGCAGGTCAGATGTCATGACTCTTGTGGAATGACTTTATTCATTTTTAAGCTACTGATTGGATCTTTCTGGGGGATCGCATACACATTGTCAGCTGGGCTGTAGGTGGTGCCACGTCCAGTACTTGTTTTGGTTCATTTTATATGGTTCCATAATACAGTAGTAATGTTTATTATTACATTGCTTAGGTGATGCTGGCGCTCAAAGTCTCAAAGTGACATTAATTTAATTGACTGCCACCTCATTCCCTAACTAGTGCTTTGTGTTTCTTGGGTAAAACTCATTGTGCCCCAATACTGGATAAGTAGTTATGGAAGGATGAGTGATGGTTTGATTTTATTTTGTTTTCCAGGACCTGGTTGCCTGGGTAACCACTGGCTTTCTACATATACCTCACGCAGAGGATATACCCAACACTGTAACCGTTGGCAATGGAGGCGGAGTCATTTTAAGGCCCCATAACTACTTTGATGAAGATCCATCTGTCAATTCTCCGGATGCGGTGTACATCACTCCAAAAGCGGAGCAGAGCTGTGAGACCAACAGGGTGGCCTGCTTTGACCAAGGGACATGTAGCCCGACTGTACCTCCTTTTACATATAATGGCTTTGAAGGGTCCATGAAATTTGAGGAATGAAGTTCTGTTTAAAGTTGATACAGTAGGTTCCATCCAGAAGTAGAAATAATACTAATTTGCAGCTTATTACACACACAGGCTGCAGAGAGAAAATTTTGCTATATTACTTATTACTAAAACAAAATACACTATTTTCTACATAAACACAATTTTTTGACAAAGTGATTTTATTGATTTAAAATTTTGAGAAAATTTTAAATATGTAGCCTCTTAATATGTGGGATATTTCATATTATAACAAAATGAATAATTACTTCGCAAATATACTTTTATGTAGTAGTTCATTTTGAGTTTCACAGGTGCCCTCATATACCATCTGTTTTGATCCTGCATGAAGACTCCAGATAGCTGATAATTTTATATTTAGTTAGAAGTGTTTCCTTCTGGCACACATATGGTCAGTTAGAGTGGAGCACCAGCTTTCTGGTTAAATATAATAAAGCTCTGTTGCTGATCAGCTGCTTAAGGTCGAATGCAAGGATATAAGAAGGAAGATACAAGGATGTATTCAGCTGAGATGTTTGTAATTATCCCCATGGTACTTACACAAACCGTATGAACATACTGTTCCCAGCAGTTTTTTTTAAATGATCAAGGAATGGATTCTGGAAATGCATCATTCATAGTTTCTTTGCGAGTATTATATAATCTGTGTAAGACTGGTGCAGGGCAGGTTACCAAAGACAGTCATGAGACATGGGGAAGGGGTGACGGAGTGTGGACTTTGGGTTGTATGGGGAGGTTTTACAGAAGCACTGAGGAGAACAACAACAAGGGGAAAAAACAGCCGTTTCAGCATCTGCAGGAAGTGAAGAGAAAACAATACAGGCGTCAGGTTACAGAACGGGCGGCACCAGGGTGTGGGGTCAGGCATCACAGTCTGGGTGAAAACATTTATATTGTTTAGCAAAGTGACATAAAAGTGACGTAAAAGCACATTACAAACATACAGTATGTGCTGTCAAGGGGGCAACTTAGAATGAGGGGTGGTAGGGTGAGCTGACAATGAATGCCCAGTTTCAAGTGTAAGCAGGGTTGGAGAAGGAGCCCAACAAAGCAAGAACCAACAAAGCAAGAACCTAACGAGACTACTATTCAATCACCAGCACTAAGACGCCATTTCTATATGTTGATAATAAGACACTAAGGGAGTGAACAAGCATGTGCATCTCCACCTCCTTTACCCGCCGTCATGCAATGTATGTAATATAATGTAAGATAAAAGGGTAGTAAGGTAGACTTTTGGAAATCCTCCTTCAAAAACATGACATGCTGAGCAGACTGTTGGAACAGACGCTGGGTTTTACTCAGGTATGTCATATCACCACCACAACCCACATCTGCATATGGGTTTTATTGAATGTTTTGTGCAGGGTTCTCGATAACCTGAACTGGATCTGTAAACATATGAAGTTTTACAACCACTGATAAATTACAAAAAAAACAAGACTACTACCTGTTACTTGCTTGAGATAAACTTAATTGTTAAGCAACTACAACAATTGCCAATGAAATAAACAACCCAAAGTTACACTGGAGGTTGATTGCATTTTTGATGGAATGCTGTATGATATTGCTATTGTTCATAGTATAGTGAATATTCACATTTTTTTCCAACAGGGAAAAACAGAAAATTACAATGGACAATACAGTTGAGAACTATATTATTCAATTATAAATATTAAATTATAAACTATATCATTAAAGTGAAAATACTTGTGCAAATCATAAATACAGAGAAGTTCAGAATTGATAGTTATACCGATGTGTCTGTAGCATTTTAAACAATTCCTCCGTTTATTTGCTGTCTCTGTGGTGCTGCTTTGAGAAAGATTTCTACTTAAATCTCTTAATTTCTTAGTCTACTGTTTTGATATCGGGCCAAAAAATATTCTTTAGTGATATTGCCCTGCCAACCTCCCCTGTGTGTGACTATGGCAGTGACACTAATGTGCAGTTAAGATAGAATCTGAAAGAAACAGGAACCTAGGGGGAAAAGCAAAACAAGCAGATTAATATGTAACACTTGCTTTTCGTCATCAAGGCAATAGCAACCTTGAAAATTACTGGGAACAAAAAAACTGAAACTAGGAAAACATCAGGAAAGGAAAAAAAATGCTGGCTCTCTTCCAGGAAAAAAAACTTATTTATGCCTGAAAAAATAAACATCTTTGTCTTTACAGGAAAAAACAGTGAACATCGCTACTCCCCTGATGATACATATACAACATATATATTTGTGTAAACAAAAACACCATCATTAGTATCACATTAAAATATATTTCAGATGTATACTTCTCACTGAGATCATTTCATGCAATCTGTGTATACACATTGTCTGATTTCTCTATCACACATCTAAATCAAGCATTTTCATGTGTTCCACTGCGGTTTTACGAAAAACATTCAACATTGAGGGTGCGGTAACAGTTAAAATGCATGGGATTATGACACGACAGCAACTTATGAAATCAGCTTCAATGGAAGAGGCAGCACATAACATTTGGGAGCAGTATTTTAGCCACTCCTCTCTGTTGTTATGGTGTAAGCCCTGAATACGTCACTGTAGAAAAGAGGCTAATTAAATGAATATATAAGGAAATGCTATGGATTGCTGCGGTAGAAACCTAGTAACAGATCAGGTTGTCTAGTGTACAACTAACACCAAACTCTTTCACTTTATGACTCTCCAATAGTACAGAACTAAAGTGTTCACAGTTTATTATTAAATAACAGTTTTGTAGACCTAATGTGCTAGGATTTGAGAGAGCCCAGCTTCTGGATGACCAAACACAAGTCACATTTTATTGATCCCAGGGGGAAATTTGTGAATAATAACACGTCTAATCCAGATGGACCCCGAGCTCCAGAGGCAGATTTCCTAAATTCTAGGCCCTGAAGTCTCTTTTGAGGTTAACTGACTTCTCCACCAGCCACATTACTTATTACCCACACAACATTTATGATATCATCCTTTCATTACTCTGTCCCAGACAGAACAGAACCCCAATTACAGCTAATTTAATGTCTTTTAAGAGCAACTTTGCGTTCTGGGTTGCAGGCTAACACTGTAGCCTCAGTTTTCCTCGTATCGATCTCTCCCTCTAACTCTGAGTATGCAACTGAAATGTCCTCCTGCTCTCCAAAAAACACTGCTTATGCAAATTGGTCCAAATCATTCACAGTGTGCCACTGTGTGCATTAGTGTGCTTCCTGCCTCATGCCTTGAATTTCCCCTGATAGGTGGATCAGCAGTCATGAATGAATGGAAGAGTAGTTTTCCTTCACTGCTTATAATATGATTCAGCTAAATTGTTTCTTAAATGATATTGCAGGCTCCTCGATAACGCCCCCTATAACGCTATTAATGCAAGGTTCAGAGATAAAGAGCAATGCTGCTGTGATTCTGTTTACCTTAGCATTGTCTTGCTTTTATGTGCTTATGTAAGTCACTTGCTGCATCAGACTCAGCCTCTGACTTCACTGTAACTGCACTGTGCTTCCCCTGATCAGCACCATTTGCTTTACACGTTCATACATTTAAGTTCTTCTAAGGTTTCTCTGCATAATTAATTTTTAGATGTGTACACAACAGAGGTGCCGCCGTGTGGAATATGATAGGTTACTTGGAGTCATGTGACCCACGGCACACAGTCGCCCTCCCTCACATCCAAGTACAGAACATACAGTCTATGCCCTCAGCTCAGAGGTCAGCAGAATAACTTTTGCCCGAGGCTGTCAGGGAACAAATCATGCACTTCACGTGAACAGATTACTGTCAAACCAGAGAGATAGAGAAGAGGACAACAAAGGTTCTACTTCTGTCATTTGTAGCAGACTTCCAACATGAAGTTGATGGACAGTGTTAGAAGAGGGTGTATTTCTTCAGCATGGCCCACCAAAGTCAAGCTGCCCCTAGTTAGTTGTCACCTTTTCAACACAGGGCCAGCATATCCGAAGCATAACATAATTCATTGTGTGACTGCTTCAAGCCATTGTAACTGGACCAGCAAATCATGTTTAACCAGTATTTCATCACACAACCATGTTTGAATCCAAAGAATTACCAGATTATGAGGTATTATTTATAAAGCATCAAGATTTATTTGATTTGTGAAATAAAAGTTAATCTAAAAATAACATTTTGAGCTCTCAACCTTTCAACAGTAAACAAAAATTTTAAGTCAATTTTCTTCTTCTGAGTGTTGTAGTTATGAGGGACATTTTAAACAGGAGCAGTGAGATCACAATCATGTATGATGGGGTATATACAGGATTCAAAACCCCGAAGAGCATGTTACTTGGGAGATGTACTACCCATGTGCAAACAAAGTTAACTCACTCTTTTGAATACCATGACCTCAACTTCAGTAAGTTCTGAAGCAATCAGCAGGAGCATCTATAAGCTTAACTGAGTACTTGGAGGTATAGCTGAAGGCACTCAGTCCACAACCATCATTAACCTCTTGGAGTCTTTGTCTGGGTAGTCTTAAAAAGAAGAACCTAAGTGTAAAGACTACCTAATTGTCAGTGACAGCAGACTGAGATTTTTATCCTTGGAAGCTAGTCTCCACAATCCACCTGAGGACTAACATGTTTCCTCATTGTCATAAGTTCCTCTGAACATTTTTGCTTAGGAAGAGCACTGAGAGGCAGCCTGGCACCAGGGCAGCAGTGATGAAGGGTGCAGCAGCACTCTTACAGAAGGACAACAGGTAGAACAAAATATTACTCTTAGAAGGGAGGGTTAACGTATCCAGCAGCTGCAAAAGCAGCAGTGAGGATATGATACAGCCCAGCCTGAAGGAGGCACTCTTGCTTTTCTTCTTCTGCTCGCACAGCGGAGAGTGCAGGCCCAAACCGAGGCCAAACAAGGTGCCCATGTTGCGCATGAGGCTGGCGAAGGGCGTCGTGTCCATGTGGACCCATTCGGGCCGGATGCACCACCGCTTTGCTTTGTCCAGAGTCCAGAGCAGGTCGACACCGAGTGCCTTCAGCAGCACATAGAAACCCAGGGCGAAGGTCAACAGAAAGAGGGTGACGTACAGGTACTTCTTCAGACTGGCACTGTAGATCCACTGCACTCGGTTGAAAACCTCAGCCACAATCATACCTGTCATTGAAAGATGAAAAGCCTAATTTTTTCTCAGTCATTTGGGTATTCTTTGAAAAAAAAGTCAAAGCACTTACATCACATGAGTATATTCGCCATTTGTGATGTAACTAGTTTAGAATGAAGGTAACTGAGGAAAGTAAAGTGCATGTGGATCCCTGGAAAGGCACTTCATTGGCACTGACTGACCTGCAATGACCCCAGTGATGACCTGATGTGGGAAGTGGGCGGCCACATACACCCGGGACATGCACACAAGGAGGATGACTATACCCAGCACCATCCAGAGCCCCAGGCGTACGACCCTGAGGGAGAGGGTTTATTATGACACCTGTGTTACCTTATGTAACCATAATCACCTGTGTTGCCTTATGTAACTATAATCACCTGTGTTACCGTATGTACTTCATTGGCCTGGGAAATTTAACGCATTAGTGCACCGTCAATATTAAAGTCATTGTGCCTTATTATTTCTTTGATGGCATTAACACATGCAGTATTTTGAGATCCAAATGTGAGAATAGTATCAGCAAACATTTTAAATAGACACAAGGGTTTATGTCGTGACATTGCACAGAATCCCAGAATTCAGGGCTGAAATCACGGGGATGCTTATGTTATCTAATTTATTTAATTTTGAAAAATTGCCAGACAGAGGCATACATAGGATAAAAATATCGCAATTTGCAGGATTTGTTTTATGGTATTGAAGCCTTATGCCTTCATTTCATGTTATTTCAGTGGTTGTCAGGTTTCAGTTTTTAGTGCTGTTTGCCAAATATGTTTTAGATTTATTAATAGATTGATCACGCAATTGTAATTAGATAGTCTGTCATTTCACCTGTTGAGTAGCAGAGATTATATGTGGTTAAATGCCATTAATCAACAAGGCGCGCATTAAAAAAAAATCCTCCAACATCCCTACTTATAATACAATGTGCTTTCTGTCTTGTCATCTGTGCATCTAGAAAGTTTGAAAACCTTGAAATACAGCTTGTATTTACCTGCAATTTTTGTTGTGAATGAATAATCTGTACATGACAATTTTAAGCTTGTAAAAAAAAAATGGGTAATTCTCACAAACACAAATTTTTTGGGAAAAAAACTTTAATACTATACTTGTTTTTTTTGTGTAGAGCTTTTGTGACATTAAATAAACATTTTAAGCATATTAAAGTTATATCATTTGTTGCAATGATTAACTGCATGTAAACGACAATAAATAATCAATTGATATGATCAGATGTGTTTTTTTGTTTAAGTTAAAGTTTTTGGTTAGTTTAGTTGATTTAGTTTATTTTTGTATCCATCTTGGTAGTTCTTGCCCTATATTTGATTAAATAGTTCTGTTTAGGGGGTGGCATGGTGGTGCAGTGGTTAGCACTGTTGCCTCACACCTCTGGGACCCGGGTTCAGGTCTCCACCTGGGTCACATGTGTGTGGAGTTTGCATGTTCTCCCTGTGTCATTGTGGGGTTTCTTCCGGGTACTCCGGTTTCCCCCCACGGTCCAAAAACATGCTGAGGCTGATTGGAGTTGCCAAATTGTCCGTAGGTGTGCATGTGTGGGTGCTTGGTGTGTGAGTGTGCCCTGCGATGGGCTGGCCCCCCATCCAGGGTTGTTCCCTGCCTCGTGCCCGTTGCTTCTGGGATGGGCTCCGGACCCCCCGCGACCCATTAGGATAAGCGGTTTGGAAAATGGATGGATGGATGGATGGATGGATAGTTCTGTTTATTACAGAAATAAATGGTAATATAACAACACTACCCCAGAGGCAAAATCGACAGTTTGAACAATAAAGTTGTAAGATTTGAATTTGTCTTCAAATTGGTATAGAGAAAAAACCAGAGAACATTGTTATTTTAAGGTAATGCATTTGTGAGAATCTCCCGTTTGTCTTAATTCTACATTATTTTACTGATTTGACGCATAAATATTTATGATGTTTTAGGTGTGATTAACTGCGGTTAATCATAGAAAACCATTTGAGTTAATTATTATTTTTATAAAACTGATTCACAGCTCTAGTATATAGCTTCAATCACTCTGACTCACCAGCTGAAAAGAGTAGAGTGTGTTTTCTCTGTATTTGCTGCAAGGACAGCTGTCACCATGACATGCCACACTCCTGCCAAGCCCATGGCATGACCAGATGGGCTTCCTGGGGAAATCAGCAACCTCTGCTTTAGCAGATCCTGGTATTTAAAACTGTCAGTGCAACCATCCTTACCTACGCATAACTGTAATATCAAAAAATATGCTTTTAATTCTCAAGTCCCAAATTCCTCAGGAAAACTAAAACTGCAAAAGCAAAGGTTGGAACAATCAGTCTGTTGGAGTAGCTGTGAAAGCCGGAACCACTATTAGTGGCTGGTGAAATACCTGGCCCAGTTTCACAGGTAATGGGGAATTGCTGCAAGACAGGAGGTGGTGTAGAACCATAGAATTGGGTCTCATGGACCCACCAATATGGTCTCTCCCCAAAGAGAACCCTGTTGTGGACAAAAAGAGTGTAATTAATCTGGGTTCTGTGAAAATACAGGTATAGAATAGACACCAGCCATGAAATGTGCACACGTTTTGGATGCCAAATATATGCATGACAATATGGAGATATAACACAAAATGAACACTGTACACAACATAGTATATAACCAGATTCAAATTGTTTTCTTAAATTTCAGTACAACTCTACTTTCATTTATATCATTTGAGTAAATTATTATTATTCAGTTTAAAATAAATATCATGTTTGTTTATATCAGCTTCTATGATGACATTTACATGCATTTCCACGGTTACTTTCTTCATACTCGTTCCAGTTTAAATAACTGCTTATTCAGTGCATGAACTAGGTCAGGGTTATTGAACTTACAGTCCTTAAGGTCCGAGCATTTCTGGTTTTCCAGCCTTCCTTTACCTGTCAGTCAGGTGTGAAGCCTCTGACCAATCAGAATCAGTAATTATTAAACAACTACCTGGGAGAACTGAAAACACAGCCTGGATTTGGAATAGAGGTCCAGAGTTGAAGAACCTTGGTCTAGGTTTTGGTTTTGCCTAAAGCCTAGAAGAAGTTCTGGGTAGAGTCTATCTGCACCAGGGAGGAGCTGCAGATTTCATGCGCAAACCAAGCTGTGGGACTCAAACCCACAAACCTGGACACGTGAGACTACCAGAGCTACTCACTGTACCACCCTACATCTTTACTAAGTGATCATGCATTTATTTTAATGTGTGATTCCAGCATGTACACACAAAAATCTATAAAATGAAATGTAAACAACACGTCACAAAAGCACTGCAAGCACTGAAAACACTGGAAAGAAATGCCTCCGGCTCACTACCCTTACCATTTGAAGACCAGGTTCAGCCAGTCCCCGATCACAGCTACCCATATTAGATTGATGCCCACTTTCTGACGTAAGTGGAACCAAACGGGAAAGAAGAGAAAGATGGGTGTGTGCAGGTCTGCCAGTGAAGAGGCCAGATGGAACACGCTTTCATAATTTTGGTAGTTTTCTTGGAGGTAGAGAGCCAGGTCCACCCCTATGCCATGCAGAAGGTCCATGATCTTGATGGTGGTCCTGGAAAACAGTCTAGAAGTGGAGACTGGGCTTCAAACTGGGGGTCTGGAGTTGGACTAGGCTGTGTGCCTGTCTGCATTCCCAGCTTTGCTCTCTGTTCTCTGCCTCATGGACTTTATACAAGCACAACGCATTTGTTTGTTTGCTACAGACTCTCAGACAGTCCAGCTCTGCTGACCTATATAAATGTGACCTAACGGTAGGTGACCAAGATGTTATCCACTACTGTGCTTGACTTCACCACTGGGGGACTTTTACCCCAGGAATCAATTTATATTGAGAATAGGATGCCCCCCCCCCTTGTTTCAAGTGGCTCACAGGTAAGCTAGGAACTGAAGACAGAGACATATACATATTTAGATGGGCAATTTATATGTTAAAATAAGCCATGATTAAAATAATCCTTTATAATTTCTCAGGAGGAATAAAAGCCCCACTAATGGAAGTAAGCCCAGGCACAGTATTGGCTAGCACCCAAATCCCAAAACAAAATAAGCAAGTTTAGTAAGTTCAGCCTAAAGCAATAAATGCAGACTGATTAGGGGAATGGCTTACCTTGACTGTTATACAAGGCCCGGTTCACTGGTTATTAGGTTCACTTACTGACACACACACACACACACACACACACGCGCACACACACACACACAAACTTCAGACGTGTGATCACAATGAATGGTGAGTTACACTTTATCATACAAAATGATCACCACACACAATGTGAGGAAGGGCAGCCGTGAGCCTTGATGAAGGCCTCTGTCATCTGCTCTAGGGAGTAGGGAAAAGAAGAGGTGATGGTTACAGCACAAGCAGCCGGAAAACCGAAAGAATCCAAAAATTACTCAAATAAGGTCATAACTACAGGAATACAGGAACACAGAAACCATTACAAATAAAAAAAAGCAAGGTAAATTCCCGGCTGTATCCCTGGGGCCTGGTGCAGCCCTGTAGATACGTCAACAGTGGATTACTCCACCCTGCACTAGCCTGGCAAAAGCTTCATGTAAATCATATAAAAGATTTATGTTATGTAAATCATATAAATGTATTAATTTGGACCCAGCTCTAGCTTTGAGAATTGTGGGGTGGGGGCACAGGGTTAAGGTGAGGGGGTGGTTGGGCACACTGTTATATGCAGCTTGTTAGTACTTCAGACGTGCCGTAGGTGGGTACCTCTGCTCCCCCTCAGAACTCAGAAATCAGCTTCTACATGAGCTCATTACAGTGATTCAAACTCAGCATAATCACCTTGAGTCCAAATAAAAAGCCATGCTGCTACGATATATCTCCCATGTCACCTAAAGGATATTGAAAGTCGCTAAATACCAATTTGCGGAAACTTCGAGAGCATACCATGTAGCCAGGCCCACCCTGCTTGACTGCCTCCCCACCATGTAGCCAGGCCCACCCTGCTTGACTGCCTCCCCACCATGTAGCCAGGCCTACCCTGCCTGACTGCCTCCCCACCATGTAGCCAGGCCCATGAATGGGCACTATGTTAAAAGAAAATGCAAAGCTAGCACACAAATATGGTTAGACTTAAAACGAGCAAAAAGTTTACAGGTTAGTCTATTTTTACCTCTGGGTACATTCCACGGAAGAAACAAATATATTACAACTCTTCAACTTGTTGCAGCACAGACCTAATTTAAAACACAGTCATTAAATGTGGATCTACAGCATAAGGAGCTCGATCATTGCACCCAGTGGCGAAGAGCTTGGGGTGCTACCGTTAGCACCGGGTGTATTAAAGGTAGACAGCCAATTACCCATTAGCCACCGGGCAGCGACCTGAGGGTGTGACTGAAAAAGGTAGGGTTACGGCGGCTGGCAAGTTAAAACACAGTTATAACAGTGACATAATGTTTTGCATAGGTTGTGTTAGCATGATTAAGGATGAACCACCAGTCCACCTTAAGGGCTACTGCACAACAGGGCAACCAGCCCAAAAGTAGGAAGTAGCTTTTGACTGCAGAATGACACTCTTTGTTACTGTGTTATTTGCAAAAGAAAAACAACACTGTATAACAAATACCACAACACTTGCTCAAAACACTAGAAGTGATTTATATCAGAGCAGGTTAATGTATTTAGCACCTGGGAAGACACCAGTCTCAGAGACATTATAGATTTATTTGTAGTTTGATATGTTGACAATAAAAATAGACAAGAAGAGCTGTGAAAGGAGCTCTCTTTTGATCTCTTCGCAGAAATCTCCTCATAATCAAACTAAATAAAGAATTAAAACAAAAAACCAAGCTTATATTTTTCTGTGCTTCTTGCCCTTTGTTACGTTAATTAGTGTGCATGAAAAGACCACAATAACATGAAATGCATTTGTTATGCAATTGCTATGCAATTGAGTTTTTTAAAAAGATGCTTATTATAACAGAAAGTTGGATCTGAGCACAAATACATGCACGCACACGCTTTCTTTTACAGCAGTCAGTCTGTAGAGGCAGTATATCATGGAAAATGGGAGTCATACAATCCAGCAGAGAAGGCTGAGAGTTACCAGAGTTAGATGCTGGCATGAGCATGTAGTAGGGAAATCTAGGTAGTGGTGTTTGTGTATTTGGGCCATGGGGAATTCCCGTCCATGAGAGCAGAAGAGCAGATCAGGGTCCTCAAACCATTGCCAGCTTCCTCTCTGGTGGGCAGTAAGGTGTGTGCACTGGGGGGATTATGTCATCCAGGATGTGGCTTTTCCAGCAGCTGCTTTCTGGCAGCCAGGGTTAGCTAATCTGCTCAGACCTCCACTCATTCTGAGGGGTGGAACCCAGATCAGGCTATTCACCTACTGTTCACCTGCTGGCTATTCTCCTTCTTGGTTGCATATCAAGAAACATTCTTCTTCCATGTATTCATGCATTTCGGCAAATTACTTCATTTTCTTCATTCTATTACAAACTGACTTAATTGTTTTTACTGCTTGCCAGTGTGAAAATTTCCATGTTTTTTTATAAATCTATGGAAGACCAGAAAAGCATTGACCAAACCTTGTGATATTTTAATGTCAATGTTTCCAGTCTACACATGAAAAACTCATTGTCTTACTCTTAATTTGCAACGTGCACTCAGACACGAGCAGAGTATCATGACTAACAGGATAGCAGATGGTCAGAAATACTTTAAGTCATCTGCTTTTCCTCTTTGGATGGGATCAACTCATGCACTTATATGGCATGAATCTGCTCTCTTTAACAGCACACCAAATCCTCTCAATGATTCACTTTCAATGCAGAACTAAATAAAACATCATAAGAGTGCATATGGTTAGTGTTAGAGGGAGACCAAGAGAGACAGTAAGGTCAGGGTTTAAAGTATTACTCAGTAAATGAATTATAACAGACTTTGTTTGAATTTTACATCCAGTGTTTGGCTCTCATTGCAGTTTATGAAATATGAATGTATTACAGTGTCCCCAAGACAAAATCTTTGTGTATGTAAGGCCTAGGGGAGTATGCTTGATACTATCCATGGTATCTTCTCTACAGTCAATGAGACGCTTAGTGTGTGGAATAAATGCAGCCTAGCTACCAGTACCATTCTCATATGGTGATAACAATCATAAGCATAGGAGCAATTTCTCAGTTTAGCACAGTGGTTCCCAAAGTAGGGGTCGCGACCCTCTGGGGGGTCGTGAGACATTGAAGGGGGGGTCACGAGATGGTTTCTAAGAAATCAAATATATTTTTTAAAACTATTAGAAATAACATTTTATCAACATTTTCACATTTTATATTAACATTTAACAAAAGATAAAAACTAGTAGTTAATAGTTACATTTTAAAATAACACGCAAATTAAA
>JABFDZ020000097.1:27321666-27336248 GCA_019775955.2 Pollimyrus isidori
CATACTGGATGTTTTTCCCTTTTCACACCATTCTTTGTAAACCCTAGAAATGGTTGTGCATGAAAATCCCAGTAACTCAGCAGATTGTGAAATACTCAGACCGGCCCATCTGGCACCAACAACCATGCCACACTCAAAATTGCTTAAATCACCTTTCTTTCCCATTCTGAGATTCAGTTTGGAGCTCAGGAGATTGTCTTGACCAGGACCACACCCATAAATGCATTGAAGCAACTGCCATGTGATTGGCTGATTAGATAATTAGATAATGAGAAATTGAACAGGTGTTCCTAATAATCCTTAGGTGAGTGTATGTGTCTCCTCTTACTTCAGAAGCGCTGTCAAAGCCCGCTCTATGGTGTAGCTCTTCTCAGCATACTTAAGAACCCGGTTTCCAGCAAGGAAGATCAAGTTCATTTTGTTTTTCTTTCCCTTTTCAATCCCCAGGATTTTTATAACCTGAAATTGATGATTAGAGACTGTGAGAAAAACTGGGAAATGAATATGAATGACACAACATGCTGGACAAGTACTTACTTAAAGACAGATTGATGGACATATGAATGGATGGATGGATGGATAAATAGATAGATAGATGGAAAGAAATTCTTTGCAATTAAGTTACTCTTCCATCCTCCGAACTTGCATTGTCTATCTATGTGAAAAAAGAGCATCTCTAAAGGGATCACTTCAAAAAACTGGGTTTAAACTTCCAGGTGCGTCTGAAATGACTTAACAGAGAGGATGATGCTGGCCTCAGCACCGCGGAGACATCACCTGCAGGTGGCTGAGGTTTGACACGTGGGTTCCACAGCACATGTTGGCATCCACACCCTTGATGTCGATCACTCGGATGGGTCCCACAGCGTCGTCTGGGAGACCACGGCTTCTCACCTGGGGAAGGGAGATCAAAACCACATGATTAACAGCAAAGGAGATCCTGACCCAGTCCTACAGCCAGAACACTGAGATTTCACAGCCCCTGAATTTGCTCCTGTAAGTTCCCTGCTACAAGTTCAGGCTGGCTAACCTGGTGAATAAGAACAAAAATGCCTCCCGAGAAAAGAAAAAAGCATGAATGGATACATTTGAAACAGATCAAACTGAATCTGTAAATTATTAAAATAATAATCACTGATCAAAGAATACATCTGAATTTCACGATGATTTTTTTCATGATAAATTCATAAGTGTACATGGCTTGGTTATTACTGAGGATATAACAGGTTTATGTTGATGTTGGTGTAAACAAACAATTATGCTTATGGTTTATGTATTTACTTTACTGTCCTTTGTATCATTATCTAAGCTATACCATATAGCCTAGTTGTGTAGTAGGTGATACCATCTAGGCGTACACTCTGATGTTTGCATGACGACAAAATCATTTAACGCAGTTCTCAGAACGTATCCCCACTAAGTGACACTTGATTGTATTTTCTTATTTTGTAAGAACTGGAAACACAAATTCAGTACAATTTTAATAAAAGTGGCATGTAAGTTCAGTAATTTCCCTCTGATCTGTCCCCATTCGACAGACAACCTTCTCCATAGCCGGGTCATCTATGGTGAGCACTTTGACTGTGATGGGGACATGCTCCCGGATCTTCTCATTCACAGCCCTCTCCAGGGCCTCTATCTCCCCAGGCTTTGCTGTGCCCGTGTCCAGCTCAATAGTGCTGCGCTGACGCCCCAGTTCCCTGTGAACAGATCCAATAAAAACACACTCATCGGCATTTCCTTAGAAAGTCAGCAGATTCCTACATAACAGATTGCATATTTTTCAAGCATTGAAACATTAGTCTCCCACACACATTAGGTTACCACATACATTTTTATGCATTATTCAATTCTGGTTGGTCATACAAATGACTAAAACATGTCTTAACTGTTTTAAAAAAATGAGAAAATAATTCATAATTGATAAGCAAGCAAATCTTACCTTCATTTGTTTTATTTATAAGTAAACTGCTTACCAGGAGGTGGTCTTGTAATTAAACATGGTGTCAGCCATGGCTGTGATTAAATGCTGACCTGAGAGTGACCAAAAAAAATGACATTTAAGAAACTCACAATGCTAACAAAAAGATGCTAATGTTATAGAAGGGCCTCCAAAATGGGTTACATTTATAGCTTATACTTTCAAAGTAACACTTGTCAATGTGAACATTGGGGGTTACAATGACATTTAAAACATGTAGAGATCAATAGAGAAAAAGTTAACTCACATTAGAAAAACACTGCATACAAAAAACTAGTTTAACTTCAACAACAGAGTCTTACCAGAATGCTGCTGCATGTGGTCAAACCTGCGATCCCAGTCCACCTTCAGCTGGACTTCCAATCCCACCTCTAGCGGAGAGCTCACAAAATGTACTGCCTCCGCCCCCTGCCTGGTAACTCTCAGGACAGGCACGCCGGCGATGGTGCCCCGGTCATCTGGCTGCAGGGTGCGGGAGAGAGTATCAGGACCTCTTAACAACATGGGCCCAGTAAACAAAGAGAGCCTGGAGACTGGGCTCAGGATCGCTCTACATAACTGAAATAGCAGGACAAGACCCAGGGGCAACTGGCAATCAGCTACCGCTTTGTGTGTTTGCAGTTCGCATGGGTTTCCAATGACAGTACACAGATTTGGAGTAAGCGAGTGTATCTAAATCACCTGCGGCAGGGTTGCCCAATTCTGGTCCTGGAAGGCCAGAATCCAACAGAGTTTGCAGATTTCCCCGCTCAAGCACACCTACTAAACCTGGTGATTAGCTGATTAAGATGTGTGTTCAGCAGGGAAATATGCAAACTCTTGGATTCTGGCCCCCTGGGACTGGAATTTGGCAGCCCTGGCCTAGAACATTCGAGTATGGACCCATCAACAGAGCTCCTCTGCCCTGTGCCTTATGCTTTCTGCTACAGCAGTGTTGCCAACTGTAGTCAGCTGGCTGGCGTGAGATTTTCAATTCCAGACAAGTCTGCACACACATGCACATGCATGTTACAGTTTTATTATCTTGTAAATAGTCTGAATGGTTTGCGAACTACCCCAAAGCTTTTGATACAGCCAATTTTTTGCGTGTACATGAGTTAGAAATAGCGAGTGTCATGTCAGATGCCTCAAAGTTGGCAACCCTGGCTATAGGCTCCGGGATTCCTGCAACCTGCTACTGCAAGGCTGGAGATGTACAGTTGAAAGATGGATGGACAATAAATTAGCCATTTCACTCCATAACGAGTGACAGATTTTGAGCCGTTAGATGTGAAACACCACTACTTACCTGCCCACCTCCCTCAGGAAATAGAATGGTGTCTTTCAGTATAGCATTAAAACCCTTCACCATCTCCTTCTTCCCATTGTTTTCGAGTTTCAGTTCAGAGGGACAGCAGGAGACCACTGTGGTGACAAACTGAAAGCGAAAACGTCTGTAAGGTAAGTGTTAGTTTACCTGTATGGAAAATACAACGTAGTTTGTAATTTGTTTCATTTCAACGGTTGGCGTAGGTAAAGGATAATTTTTTTCTCTTTCTACTCAGCTAGACCTATGATATTCCCTCTGTTTTACAATCGACCGTTATTGTATGTAACTAAGAAAATCATGACATGCAGACCTGTCGTAGAACATTTGTGCGTCTATACAACAGAGGATTCAATAGATGTCACATTAACCAGTGGTGGTAAAAAAAAAGTCGCATTTATGCTCATCCTGACTCCACAAACAGTGATAGCTGCAATTACTCCTGCCGTTTGATTTTCCGGGACAGCTGGTAATGATGTAAGCACATGGCTTAAACTTAGACAAATATGAAATCACTTCTACGTCAAGAACACGAAAGCCCAAGTGCACAAACTTTGGGCATGAACATTATATGACCCTATCCAATTCAGTCTACTGTAAGTTTTTGGGTTCCTGTGTTAATGGCGAATTTGCGATCCAAAACGGAAACATTTTCAGCTTAAACTGATCAAAACACAAAAATGATTGCGTTTTACCTCTTGCATGTAACAGTCCCTCTGGCACTGAAAGGCCATTTTTTAATTTGATTACAAAACCTCAATATTACAATCGATCACCCGGCTCTCCTCAGCTTGGTACAGAAACCTACAGATTGCGATAGGGGACAAAAAGGCACGATCATGAACTTCGCGGAACAGAAGATTGCACTGACAGGATGTAATAGGTGAATAAATATAATTAGAATGGCCGGTAAGAAGCACAATATTGTCAAATCCATATCTTTTGAATAAGGATATAAGGTATAAGGTGTTTTCTTGTGAGAACTCTTATGTTAACATAAATCCTGAAAGCGCTGTTTTGTTACATCCACACAGGGGAGCCAAAATGCTTTATGATAGCCCCCAATCCAGACAAATCCAACCATGCTCCACATGAATTATGGCCTTTGTTATCCAGAGTACTTTGGGATCGTTCTACCCGCCACCACAGTGCCCCTGTGCAGGCTTATTAGAATTATGTCTGACAAATACAGTTGTATTTTGTACAAGTATCTTAAAATTGGTAGACACTATAAGGAGATGTAATAACTAACTATATAGTATTAACTATTTTCATAAATATGATATATGGAGGCCAGGAATAGGGGGTTTTACAAAGATTTTAATAATAATTTAAAAAATACATTTATTATTATACATTCAACTTGATTTACAAGCACGTACAAACTGTAAAATGACTGTCATTGTCGGTCTTGCTTATTTTCTCTCAAATCTGAACATGTGTGATAGTTCTGCACCAGTTATCTGCAAAACCTTTAGTTGGTGCTCCCAAGGAAGGCTGTTTACTCCACTGACACTCATGCCAGTTGCTTAATTTACACTTCATTGGTCACATTGCAGATGCATTAACAATCAGCGCATCCTTTCACATTGCTGGCAGTAAGAACTGCTGGAACCTGACAGGTTTACTAGGATAAGAGGTCAGCCTACAGATTCTTGCTAACCTCCCTGTCTCCTCACAAGGGGAACGTGTCAAGTCCATTCCACCAGTGCAGAACTTACAACCACATTTGGTTTAAAGCATAGCTAAATACTTAACTTGCACAGCTATGTCTGGGGGAGAAAACCTCATCTTTAAGAAAATTCCCACACCAATGAGGTCTTCTTGGGCAACTGAATGTGAATTAATAAGCTATCCAGATAAGTGACCACAAAACTGAGGATTCTTCAGTTAAGATACAGAAGATCTTTGTCCTTGGCTCCAGATGTGGACTGTCAGCTTGTAACAGACATTACTAAGGGGTCATCTCTGATCTTATAAGCTTTAATGGTTACTAGGAAACCACATGCATTTTGACTGTACACACAGCATCAAAAAATGCGTAACAATTGCCACAGAAGCTTTGCCTTCTTTACTTTTTGTCCTTGTAGAATCAGTTTGTCAGTTCACATCAAGCCAGGGGAAAATCTAGAACAAAACAGCATTCACTTTATATCCTATTATATGATATCAACCAAAGCATTGCAAAATCAAAGGATAAGGCTGCAGCAATCATTGAAAAACATCTGAGAACAGAATAAGGTATATTTTCATGGAAGTCACAATGTGTAACCCCCTATGTGCCATCAGATGCTAATTGTTTATAAAGCGGTACCTCGGTTCTCGAACTTAATCCGTTCCAGACTCCGGGTCGAATCCTATAAAGTTCGAGTTCTGATCAAATTTTTCCCATAAGAAATAATGGAAAACCATTTAATTGGTTCCCCGCACCTAAATATGTTTTTTTAGCATTTTAACACAAAATGAACAGGATAAAACAAGAAGAGAATTTTTTTTCTTAATGGCTTCCAAAATGATAAAGATCTTATCCCAGCATTCCCGCTATCATTCCCCGATTATCCGCTCCATCCATGTGCCTGTGCCACGTCCCCTCATTAACCTCACGTGGGATCCCCATGTGATCAGCTGTTTCTGGTTATTATCATTAGTCCTCCACATTAAGTCTGCATTTCAGTTTGTTTGCCCAGTCCAGTCATTGAGTACATTCGACATGCTTACAGCGCTGGATTAAAGCAATGCATTCTGATCCTGGTGCAATGCATTACAGTTAGATGCATTACGACCTCTCACCCAACTGCACAAACTGGAACTGCCTCTGCGACGACAAACCTTTGCCCTTATTGGCTGAAGAGTTTAGTTACACGTATGACGTTTGTATCCCAGGCAGTTCTGATGAGTAACCAGCTATTTCTCCCGAATATTACGTAAAGCAGTGAGAACTGGTTTTCAATTAATTTACCTGGTAAAATAAAGTTTAAATAAATGACATAAATGCTCTAACAGTACATGTAAGTTGGTGATTTACTTATTGTTAGTTACTGTAATGTTGCGCTGCATTATTTGGTTAATCGTCCAGTCTTTGAAGGTATTTAAGGAAGAATTGCAGTGCAGTATGACTCATTTCCTGACGTGTATAATTTATTGTGTGACAGTGTTCATGGTTCAACTTCTGATATTCAGATCGAGTTCTAGGTCAAACTGGTTTGTTCGACTTTCAAGAAATTCGAGTTCTAGTGAGTTTGAGAACTGAGGTACCACTGTTATACCTTCAGGCAGCTTAATAGAAAGTTAAATGTTTTTCTGCTTCACTGGTTGTACAGATATCATGCAAATAATGTGGCATGTGTACAGTTTAGCATGATGTTCATTACCTGCATTACATTTATATATCCTCAATCAACCTGAAAAAAAGGAGAAAACACATTATATATTACAAATACTTTTCATGTGACTACATTAGTAAAACCTCAGGCCTATTAACAAAAAGAGAGCTGTATTTCAAAATTGCTAATTATACCAGTACTTTATGACTACTGTTTATAGTAGCTGGATAAAGTGGAATAAATACTAACATCCAAATCATCAAGGTCATCCATCGTTGGAATTTCTGTCTTTTTGCTCATATCTTTCAGCATCTAGGAAGGAAAATGGCATTTTATCGATAGCAACTTGCAAAGCTAACACTTAATTATAGCATCTTGCTGAAATATTACCTTTTATGTTTGGTCACAAGACCAATTCCTTAACCGCTATAGTATTTTATTGGCCATAAATTTTAAAAAATGTGTCTTTTCTGAAATTTTGATACGTGTTCTATGTTTTTGCTGACACACAACCAATCTAGCCTTTGCAAGCCGGTGTGGTTTTGGTGATGCTTACATCTACATAATGCCCGTACTCCTCCATTCCCTCCTCCTCTTCATGCTCCCAGTCTCTCCAGTTGTCAAAGTCCACAGACAGCCAGATGGGCTGCATGTGAACACAGATTATAAAAAATAAGCATTTCAAATGGATTTTATAATGCTTCATTACAGTGGCTTGGTGGGTGGCACTGTACTCTGTGCTCTGGTTTTTCTGTGGTTCTGGGCAGATGTGGAAAGTTCAGATCCAGAAAGTAGAAGTCCAGACCAAGATTTTGTTTCTCCACCTCTGATTTTGGGTTTGGTCCCCACCCCTAGTTCTGTGTGTGTGTGGCTTGAATGTCTTTCCCTGCCTGGGTTTTCATGTACCCTGATAGCCCCTTATGTGATTACTTCTGTGAGTGCGTGTGCCATGTGAAGGGCTGGTTACCCACCTACAGTGTCCCCTGACTCATGCTTTGTGCTATAGGCCCTAAGCTCCCCGTTAACCTGTACTGGACAAACAGTTATTGAAGATGGATGGATGGCTATCTTTTATTGCATATATAACTCCTATGGTCTAGTGAGAGATGGATTGGGTGAGCCTTAATAATTACAAAGCACAATTACAACATGAACTCAGCAACTTTTCACGCAATAATGGCCAGTCTTGGTTGTGTACCACAATGAGAAATAACTGAGAAAGAGGTTTTTTAGTTGCTCCTTACTTTAACAGGGTCTTTGGTCAAGCGAGGCCAGGCAACATTCTCCTTCACTTTCCTCAGGAGGACGTGGACAGTGCGGTCATGTCGCGTTTCCCTGGAGTCCTGTTGAGTCGAGACATAACGCAACCTTTCAGGTTGGGAGCTGTGTGATTTTTGGAGGGAGGTTTTGCATGGCTCAGCCCGTTAGGACCCTGTATTTATGATCAGAAGGTCACCAATTCAAATCCCAGGTCTAGCAGACTGATGCCACCACTAGGCCACACGGGCAAAACCCTTAGCCTGCAGTTGTCCCTGGGGCACTGTGCACTGGCTGACCTTGCACCATGACCCCTAACCCCCAAGTCTTCTCTCACCTGTACTGTATGTATGTCTCTGTGTTTCATGGGGTACAAGATGGGTCAGCAAAAAGAATATTTCCCCGTGAGGACCAATAAAGTACCGTTATTCAATTCATCTGATCACAGTCCAGGAAATTTGAACAATGGCAGGGAGACTATAGTTAGAAGGAAAAAAAACACTTACGTGAATGTGGACCCGGTCGTAGAAGTGAATCTCATTGTAGATATTTATGTCCTCCTCTGTCTTGCAGCTGCCAGGAAACAATAGTAAAACCACCTTGTTTCACAGAATGTAAACAGTGTAATCTAATTAATTCACCCTGACATTCACATTAGTCATAGTATATTAAATCACTTGATATACATTACCATTAAATTAAAACTGGGTCATGAGCAAAAGAAAACCCACCTCAAAATCATTTTGTCTTCCTGTATGTCCACCTGGAGGTCTCTGCAGTTTTGCACTATAAAATTTACTGTCACATACTTCTTTCGGTCAAACCACAGCACTCTAGCTGGTTGGCTGTAGGAAATGAGGAGAGTGAACATGGTGAAAGCACTGTAATCATTAAGTTCCAGTGGATCGTATGATGTCAACAATCTGAGATATGTAAGGGTATTCAAATAACAGCAAATCATATTCACAAGTCTGCTCTCTGCAACTTAGCAACAATTTAAAAATAGGGCAAAAAACTTTTATTTTAGTTTACCAGTCATCAGGTCTCACAATCTTGGGCATCCTGAAGATATGAAGGAAAACTCCAATTCACAATATCCAAGTTAGATTGAGCTGTTCCAACTAGTCTTCTTGAACTTTTTGCTACAAGCGATTTAGTAGCGGCAGGCAGATCTATCTATGCTCTATTTTTAGAGATGGCCAGTACCAGCTGCTGAGTGTCTTCTACTCTAACCCCTCCCCCCCTTTATACAGGTTCTGCAGACCCCCAAAGAAGCCCAGAGCACCTTCTAGAGTTTTCTCTACCAATCAGACTGGAGGCTGTAAGAATGGAATGTGTAGGACTGCTGCTAATTGGCTGCCTCAGTTAGACCTCCAAGGAGCAAAGGAAAGATATTAGGAGCAGCTGTAGCGTAAGATTTTTTGAATGCTAGGCACACACACACACGCACGCACATATATTTATATTTTGCATTCAGATTTTTAATTACTTGATTATTTTACAGTATATGGAATTCTACACTTGTCTCACAACTTTACTCATAAAAATATTTTTTACATGATATAAGCATGTCAAATTTTCATAGAAAAGTGCAGACTTTATGTTAAGAACATACCACACAACAAAACAAGTTTGTTCATTCCTTCAGAGGAATTTTCTGCACAGTGTTCAGATGTTGGATAGCTGCCAGAAGAGGCGACATTTTAGTTAGAGCAGACAGTTCGAGAAGACACTGGAAGAACTTGATTGAACTTCAGTGTGAAGAACACTATTTATTTCAGTTACTAGGAGGATTTAATTGTGATGGTCTGATTGGACCACCTTCAAGACAAATTCTATGATACATAAATATATTACGACATCCAAAATCCCAGATGATATCCCATTTCACAAGATCTAAAAATGATCATGCCATCCTGGGACATTCCCTGTCTTGCACCTCTAGCTTTCTGAAGAGGCTCTGGACCCCCACAACCCTGAACTGAAAAAGCGGGTACAGAAAATGAATACTTGGATATATATTTAATTCAACTCAATTGATTTTTATATAGCGCCTTTCACGACAGAGTTAGCTTTTCTTGGGGGTGTTGTGATATACTACATCATAATTAAGATAGAATTGCTGAGACACTGGCAAAAAGGTAGGCAAAGAAATGAAAGAAATAAAGGCAAAGGAACCAAAAGCTCCCATGAAGGGAGAAAAAAAGACCTCTGGGAGTTCAAGGTCAACTAGCTGCCCAATCTCACTGGGCATGCTAACATTATAAAAAGAGTGGGCTAGTTTGGTAAAAGCAAAATGTACTATCTGATCAAATTTCAAACTGGTCAATGCCAAAGTTCCTCAGTGAGTCAGTTCTCCATGCCGCCCAGAGGGAGGAGCAGTATGATTTTTACTTAAAGAAAACACAGCAAAGCAAAAAAACTAACAAACTTCACCCAGACTCATTACCAACCATGCTTCAATATCTAAACCTATGGATGGTTTGATTTCCCTTAAAACTCGAATGACCCAGGATCCATATTTTAACTTCCCAAACACAAAGAAAGATTACTTTTGCACGTAATCGTTTTAAACACAAGCAGGTTCTTGATAAAAGACATACTC
This sequence comes from Pollimyrus isidori, assembly GCA_019775955.2. Lineage (NCBI taxonomy): Eukaryota > Metazoa > Chordata > Actinopteri > Osteoglossiformes > Mormyridae > Pollimyrus > Pollimyrus isidori. The sequence continues at coordinate 27,332,139 of JABFDZ020000097.1, forward strand.
TCCTGTGGTCTGGAAGCATAACGACCACTAAAACATGAATAACACCAGGGGGGTATTCCACGAAGCAGAATTAAGGGAAAGTCTGTCTTATTTCGATAAGTCTGTCTTATTTAAGTGAGAGTTCCGTTCCATCAACATGTCTTAAATGAATCCCCGCCGGGTTACCATGGTAACTTGCATCTCCGAATAAATCTGCTCGGGACCAGGTTAACTGTCTCACTTATTTAAGCGGTGTCTCAAAAAATCTCCGACGTGAGGGAACATTTTCCCTAAAGATCATTCCGTTGGACGAAATTCCGCAATCTTACTATTCATGTCATGTAATCTGACATTATATTTTACATTATTTGATTGATTTTGGTAATCTGTAAGGTGTACCAAAATGACATGATTTTGTTTGAGTTAGCAGGAGAATGACTCTTGTAAATACATATATAAAAAAAAAATGGAACCCAATAACAAGTGCTGTGAATAAAAGCAAGAGGAGAAAACAAAGAATAAAAAACATCTTTTCTGAAGTAAAGCTCTGCGTGATACTTCCATAATATGAAGAACAGAGCTGAGATTGCTACATAATCAAGATAAAAAGCCTATAAAATCACATCTTAGCGTCCCAATTAATTCCAAAATAATTACAGTAAAATCCAATTATAGTGGACTCGCTTATAATGGAATATTCTCTATAACGGACGAGATCCGCTAGCTGGTCCCGGCCGTGCACCTTTACGAAAATGCAGAAAAAGAAAAAGATGAACAATTTTGCGAATAATCTGCATAGCAAACAAATGTGATGATCCACAACACCGTTGACTTCTAGCTAAATGTCCGAAAATTGCACTAAATGTTGAAAAAGTCGCAAGTAAAAAAATGTGTTGTAAAAATGTGTACAAACGGCACCCCATTGTATCCGGGCCATACTTTTTAAATAGCGCACCGGTCAACGCAAATCAGTGAACCTTACCCTCTCTATTGTTGCTCAAACACAGACTACTAGGGAGGCGCTTACAGTGATAGCTTGCTGACATGGTTAGTCACAAGCACTGGTGCTAAGTTGGAGGTTACGATTAAATGCGAGGGAAATAGATGTAATGTTGGACTCTGAACCTGAGCAAACTCCGCCGGGTCCGTTGATGAGAAGAGATTCACGCTTAGAGTCGCTGGAGGTGTTGCAGGTCACATGGTGTTTATTTACTGCCAGCTGGTACACCTATCCGGCCTTCCCTCTTGTAGCCCATTTGGGCTTGGCCCCCCTGTTTTGGTATTTTTCCAGCTACTTTGTTGTAGTTTGTGTTAGTATGGGTACTAACAGAAGCCAGCAGAAAACCAAGAAGTGCGCAAGAAACTGTGAATCGAGCGTGCGGCTGCGAGAAGCGAGCGCTCTTATCTGCGTTTCAAAGCCTCAACGCACGCTCGTAGTGTCTGTTTTGCTCAGTTTAGCTATGCATCTGCACTCTCGTGTATTTGGCACTGATCTCGCTCTATATTACTCATACATACAGACACCAGGGGTCACCAACATGGGGATGCCTCCAAGGACCACATGAGTTGCCCACGGACCTGTTCTAAAAATAGCACAACTCACCAGTGAGCAGCATCTAAAATGTAGTTTTATCCTGTTGCTATTCTTCTTTAATTCCATTTACATTTATACAGATTTGAAAATGACAATATCGGAAAAAAAAAACATTTAAAACATGTTTAATATACATAAAGTTTAAGTTTAGGATGGCGTTTCAAACTCGTAGCCCTTCGTATGGCTCAGTACCCGAGAAGTAGCTCCCGGTTTCAAAAAGGTTGATGACCCCTGGTCTACACAAACGTATGCTGGTATCTATGCACCAATGGCATCATCCATTCTGACCATGAGGTCTTTCTCCAGGCAGTCCCACATGATGTGCCTGCTCAGCATGGGGTCTGAGACCTGTTTAATGTCTTCCTTGGAATTCACGGTGGTCTCAGATCTATGTTTTCAACCTTGTTCTCTGCATAGGAGTGGCACACAGGAGCAATTATCAACACTATTAATGTAATGATTAACATTATGCTGTTCCAATATGATGTCCCCTGCTGCTTATGTTACAAACTTGATACCCATGAATACGATATTGATTTGGACTTTTGGTGTTTTATCGGCAATTACTTAATGTATTAAAGTAACAGTAAACATATGCTGGGGAATCTGCACAACGGGAAAGGCCGTTCTGCATTAAGTGAAAAGGTTTCCCTTGATACCTAATGTCAACCAATGGACACTGGACAGCAATCGATCTTCCAAAAAGAAAACTTTATCGGACACATACACAGTAGGTGGCAGGTGGCTTTTATTTTCCATGGCGACTGCAGCTGGATTAAATCGTTCGGATTAAACGATTGTAGCGAGTGTCTTGTACAGAGGTTACAATGACAATAATGTGATATCCAAGTGCAAAATGCAAATTATGGTGGATTCTGGAATGAAACGCCTAGCAAAATTATTATGTGTTATCTGAGATCAACGCTTTAAGAATCCTTTAAAGAGGTTGGAAATACCAACTTGTCATTATTATTAGGAGATTTCCAGTCGGTGTAGATGCCTGCTGATGAAATTGATGGCACTCCTCCAGAATGTCCTGTTTTCTGACTGATTCCTCAGTTTTCACTGTGGTATGGCCATTATTGTAATGATTACACACAACGTGTGCTCTCTTGTGGGGCATTTTCCGGCAGGACGAGGTTGGCATGTAGTCTGCTGCCTTGATCATGTTCCAGGGTCTTTCTTTTATTTATTCATGTATTTAAACCAGTATCACTTGATTAGGCTATATAGTATACTCTGCAATCCCTGACCAGGATAAGTAGTAAGAAGAAAGTTTAAGTAGGCTAGTTTTAGTTACAAATCATGTATATACATTAGCATTCTTAATTGTGTAATTAGCCGTACTGATTGTATCAAAAAACAATGACTCTTAAACCACGAAACCATCAGGGTAATTGGTTGGTGTTTTTGTACTAGTCCTTACTTGTATAAAAATGCGGAAATACATTTTTTGGACCTCGTTGGGATGTTTATGCCTACAAAACGGCAGTGCTAACGTAGTGATAAGTTCCCGAGTATTGACGGGGAATTTACGCTTATGGATGCGACAATAACCGGTTGTTTACCTTTAGTACCCGCTTCTGGATCCCGGTCCAGTCTGCGCATGCTCTGTGCATCCATCCAAGACACGTCAGGGGAGCTCAGAAGAAGATGCTGAACGCCATGGGTCGGCGGAGCCTTAAAACCTGACGAAAGTGATCATCGCTGTTGCATATAATCATACATGTACACATAGGAAGGAAGAGGGAAAAGCTCAGAGAAAGCAAACAAGTTAGAACAGATCTTTCAGTTTAAATACCGAATTACAGTCCAATTGATACCAACTATGGAACTAAAGAAATTCATCACAGACAGGGAGCGGGCGATGAAGACCTACGGAACCGTGCAGGGCACGGAGTGGCAGCCAGACAAAGGTAAGCGTTTGTAACGTTCTCAGTATTTCTGCGTATTTCGCAAAAGATGGGTTTATTCAGTGGTACATTGAAGCTGCTTCATGTAGTCCAAAAGCAAGTATTGAAAAACATTCAGTGCCAATAGCCTGCTGCCGTACTGCCTCCACAACGTCAGTTTTATCAATCCGGTAATCTTGCATAAGTTAAACGCTTCAAAAATTTGATCTTCCTAGACCCCAAACGAAAGTAAGTAAAATCGATCTCAGTGACCATAATGTAAAAAGCTAGTTGTAAATTTTAATTTAGACCAGTCAAACGTGCCAGTGACATTCCTTGCAATAGGATGATGCAAATATGCAAGTAAACTGTCTGCTTGTACGGCAGGCGGGAGGCTGGTGCCGATAGCCCGCTTTCGGTAGATCACTGTGGTTTAATTATACAATGGATAATCATACCAAGCAGTACTGGCACTTCCATTTCTGTCGTCCACTTACTCTCTGCATGTAAATAATTTATGAAACCTATAAACAAACAAATTACTAGTAAAAAAAATAGTTGGGGGCCCCCCCCCCCCCCCCCCCCCGGGCGCGGGAGGAGGGGGGGGGGGGGGGGGGGGGGGGGGGGGGGGGGTGTTGAGAGGGG
>JABFDZ020000097.1:27370019-27385626 GCA_019775955.2 Pollimyrus isidori
TCAGGTACTGACCAGGCTCAACCCTGCTTAGCTTCAGTGGGCAACCAGTCTTGGGCTACAGGGTGATATGGCTGCTGTCCAAATGGTCAATACACTGTTAGTACATAGCCCTTTATTTTTTTGTTAATGTAGTTCATATGATTGCTAGGTATTTTAGTGTAGCTTTTGGTCATAATTAGGTCAATTTTTTCATCTGTGTCATTTGTTGGATGCGAGTACATGCAGTCTTGGTCCACGCTACATATGCAATCTTGGGTGAAATTCTGCATTTGTTTTTTAACACCACAAGGCCTTGACAGGTTTATTTTTATAAGGTAGTTATCGCTCATTCCTCATACTATAAGCTGAACATGCAAAACATTGTGAAAGCCAGCAGCTGGTCACTCAAACTAGGAGTTTAAAGGAAGACAAGTTATGAACTGAAAAAAATTAAATGAGTTGTCACTGTTTCCTGTAGGTGAAACAATATGTAATTATGCGGACGCTTGTAAAGTAGATTTTTTTTCCACTGTTGGTTGTCTGTGTACTAATGTCTCTCTCAGTTCAAAGACCAAGTGGTGAAGGAGGCAGTGGACAGGATCTGTCATGAGTTTTCCGGTCAGTGCTGCATTCACAAGCTCCCTCACCTGGCATCCGCGGACCCGGCCGGGCCCAGTGTCCAGGTGCCCGAAGTCAGCTCCACTGTGCAGGGGGCTACCGGTTCCACGACTTCCTGCAGTAGCTGCCAGGGCCAGATGTCAGGGGGTGGATACCAGTGTAGGTACGTGCTCAACTATCTGCTCCCTCCCTGTAGTAGGTGATAGACCTTTGTCTAGCTAGGTTTTTAATAAAATATTTTATGAAACTTGAGGTAAAGTTGCTCATGAATGCCTGTTAGATCCAGAAGCACTTTAAGAAGACGTGGGCTTTAAGGTATGGCACGTTGCAGGAGGTATGCATTTGAAAAAGGTAGATGCGTCTATGAAGCACGCTTTGGTATGCTGTGGCATACATATAATGCTGACTTAGACCAACGAGGATATTCCACACACTGCTACGCTACCAGCAGTAGCCTGCGCCTTTGATACAACCCAAGGATTCACGAAGTTCATGCCAAATTAGCAATAGATTTATGAGATCTGGTGGGTTCCTCAGCTGCCTGTTTAGGTCATTATATGCCCGCTGCAGTTTCATTGTGCTTTCTTTTTAATTAGCAGGAGTAGAACTCTGTGTCCTCTTTTGGTACAGCGATGATGCTTTTCTGCTTGCTAGAGATGCACGCCACTGTTCTGAACTGTTCGTTCTAGACCTGTGACCTTCCTATTAGCTTTAAGAAGACTGACTATTCTCCACAGAACTGTTGTAGACAGGATGTTTTCTCTTTGTCAGTCCCTTCACTGTGAATTATAGACCCTTGCATGTGAAACTTTCACGATAGGACTTCAGAGGATTTCAGAGATGTTGGGCCCACCATGTCTGACCTTAATAATAAACTTAAATCATGTCATGCCCATTTTAATGCCTACTGGATCAGTAACTGACAGTTGTGATCCTCCCTTTGTGCTGTGCACTTTGAATTGGCTGTTTCCATTAATAAGCAGGAGTACCTATAGTGGCCACTGAATGCATATTGTAACTTATCAAGAGGCCTAGAACTGTGTTTAATAGCACTAGTTTGATATGAATCTGTTCCCAGGAAGAGTAACACATCTGCTCTATAGCAATATCACCTTAGAAACATAACATTAGAAAATATTTCTAACTTGTTGAACAAGACAGCAAACCGATTTTTAACTCACTTGTCAAAGATGTGCATAGTTCCATTCATCTTCCACACGTTATCTAGTGCAGAGTCATGGTGACACCATCCATTTTAATTTTTGCTGATTGGGAAATGGGGAGTGTACGTACCAGACAGGATGATGTCAGGCAGTGAGCATTCTCTGGAATATTTCCACCCCCCGGGGGTAGCATTTTCTGACACAAATGTCTAGCCCTTGTGTCCCTCCCATTCCTCCTTGGCTCTTTTCCTGCACCCATGAGCTTGCATTTTCTGGTTTGCTGTGTGCCAACTGATATACTTGGCCTGTGCTGGCTCATCTCAGCTGAATTTCTGTTCCTGGCACAGTGTGTGTCCAGCCTACACCCTTTGTGAGCAGTGCAGCTACGCCCATGACCCCAGCCACCACCTGCTGAGAGCTGGAACACCCCTCTCCATCCCCGAGTACGGGGTGCCGGGGGAACACTACAGGTGCGTGAGTCGTGCTTTAAGGCAGCCAGTTAGCAGGACTGCACCGTGCTTGTGGTTCACTGTGGTTATTGAGAACAAACAATGCAACCAGAGGTGGAAAGTTCAGGAAAATACAAATCCAGACCAAGGTTTTGTTTCAACAAACCAGTCCAGTGTTGAGTCACAGAGTGCTCAACTTGTTGGTTGAAACAAAACCTTGGTCTGGATTTATACTCGGTGAAACTGAACTTTCTACCTCTGACCTTATTTACATTTTACATATTTAGCAGAAGCTTTTGTCCAAGCAACTTGCAAGTGAGGCAAATAGAACATTATAAACATACATGCTGTCGAGGACTCGACTAGGCATAAGAGCATCTAGGCTGAGCTTCCAATGAATGTCCAGGTCTAAGTGTGATCAGCACTGGACAACATCTAACAAGGCAAGAACCTAATAAGGCTATTCAAGGACCAAAAGTGTCACGTTGGAACATTCAGGGAACATGAAGAGACATCAGGCTGGTAGAGGCTAGTAGAATTTGATGAATATACGGCCATGTTCCTGGAACCAGCCTAAGATGAAAAGGGGCTGACAAAAGGCGTTGTTTGTTTCTCAAAAGTGAAGTGTGGCAGAAGTTGCTGGTATTAATCAAGACAAATTAAACATAAAACGGTTTGGGAAACTGGATCATGGACTGTTCTGAAAAAAATGTGTGTGTGTATATGTATATGTGAACCTTGATACTGCGGGGGCCTCTCCGTGGGTAAAGGTCCGTTTTTTTTCCACTGCTGAAAGTTACACGTTTCAGAGAAGTGTTTGGTAATTCAGCTCAGCCTGGTGTGTGGTTGTCAGCAAAGATGTCTGATCTGTAACATGCTGGATAGTAAGTCAGTTAGTAGGCAGCACTGTTGGATTAAGTGTTTTTTTCCATCAAATTAAAGTATCAGTTTGAGGACCCCCTTCACGAATAGGACCTGATATTAATCATTTATTATATATTGTCACTTCGGCCCCCGGGCTTCACGTGTCACTGTCACTTCGGCCCCCGGGCTTCCTCCAGGCTGCAGAGGCAAGGCGAACGGAGCTTCCGCAAAGCGGAGAAGCAGCGCCTGAAGGCGGAGAAGCGGCAGCTGAAGGCGGAGGTGAAGGAGATCAGGAAGCAGCTGAGGATGGAGAAGAGGGGCCTGCAGCTGAGCTTGGCTTGTGACCGCAGCCCTCAGCCTGTGCTGCTCGTCCCCCGGGGCACCCAGATCGCCAGTCCAGAGTAAGAGTCAGCCAGTCAGTCCAACTGCAGGGTTTTCCAGGGGCAGCTTGGGGTCAGAGGTTAAAGGTGAAAGGTTATTTGTGCTTCTTGCATTTATTGCCTCTTCCTGTAACTGCCTCGTGCCCATTGCTTCTGGGATAGGCTCCGGACCCCCCGCGACCCAGTAGGTTAAGCGGGTTGGAAGATGAACTATCCATCCACCCATTCGTCTTTTGTACTTCTTACTCGGAGCAGGGTCATGTTGATCCTGGAGCCTGTTCCAGGAAACAGGGTAAAAGGCAGGGGGCACCCTGGAAGGGACGCCAGTCTGCCACAGGGTACACACACAGTCTTCCACTATGCACAACGAGAAGCTGCAGTTCACCAGTCTCTGTGTTTGGACTATGGAAGGAAGCCTGTGAACCTGGAGGAATCCAGGTGATATAAGGAGAACCCTGGAAATGTGAGGCTGAAGTGCTAAACGCTGAACCACCCAACTGCGAACTGCTTTGTTCATAGTGTCAGTCCACTGTCACCTAAGGAGTGGAAGGTGGATTTTTTTATTGTGATTAATGAAACTATTTTGAACTATTCTCTATAGTTTCATTAATGAAATTATTCTCAACACATTTACTGCCATTGATTCTGCATCTTGACTTGGAGCTGGAGTTTACCCCCCAAAGCCATCGACTGGGTTCTCTGTTATTTGTTCTAGCATCTACTGCATGGTTAAGGCACCGTTAGAGATCCCGGGGAAAGCAGAAATGTTTCTGTCGTGTTTTGGGTTCAAATTTTTTTCTCTCCCAGTCTCCATTTGTTGGAATGGGAAGCGGCATGCAGCAGTAAGTCAGCAGCAGGCTGACCGTGTGTCCCTCTGCTCTGCAGTAGAGAATGAGGAAATGGACGTGTCACAGTTCATATTCCTGTTCTTCTGCTTACAATGAGGAATGTGTCTGTAATTTTAAGCAGCTCCTTGTTTCCTTGTGAAAACAATACAGTAGAAAGACTCCAGGTTGTTTGTTGTTGGTGTTGTAAGTGTGCTGGGTGCTTCTTCTGTGTTATGTTAGTGTCTCTGTGTGTTATGTACATTTTTGTACAGGGAAACAAATCCATAGCCACAGTATAAAAGCTCTTCTATTTGGATATGTCTCCTTTGATCACTGATACAGTTTTGTCAGTGTGGCTTTGATTAGGGATCAGGGCCCTCCAAGTCGGGTGGGGATCTTACAGAGCTATGCGCGGTCTTTGGTAGGAGGCCTAAGATCGCCTGCCCCACCGTGGTTCCTGCCATGACTGCGCTGTTCCTCGACGAGAACCTGCCCGACGGGACCCGTATGCAGCCTGGCACCAAGTTCATAAAGTACTGGAAGATGAGGAACACCGGTTCTGTGTCCTGGACCACGGAGACTAAGGTACCGTAGCAGCCACAAAGTGCAGAGTGACTTTAGCAAATTACACGTTTAAATTAAATTTGTGCAGCTGCAATCGCATAAGATGGTTTTTCGACCAGGACATTCTCACTCGTCTCAGCAAGGTGATCGCTGCGCACTCTGGTCCCTGACTTAATCCACTCATCATGAATGATGCAATGGTAGCAGTAAATGTGAAATGGGGAAGTTGTGATGCGCTCGCACTCTGACTCACTGTTAGCCAAAGCCAAATGATAGCACCATCTGTTTTGGGCCTTATCTCTTCCTGGCTGCAGCACTATCTGTACACCTTACATCTCATGTAAGAAGATATGTTATACATTTAGCTGACACTCTTCCCTGGAATGACATTTACTGTTTGCTTAGTAGGTGCTTCTGTCCACAGCAGCTTGCTTGCTGGTTGATTTTTGGCTTAGAGTTTGGTTCAGCGATAAACCATCAGGGCTTTCAGGCAGGGAGCCTTTCAGTCTCAGTGTAGGAGTTCCTTAATCTCTGGGATTGCTGCACAGATGAGCTTGATCAGGAATGTGACAACGTCTATGTGCCCGCAGCTGAAGTTCATGTGGGGAAACTTGTCCCTGGCATCCCGGGAGAAGGAGAAGGAGGTGGCAGTGCCCTTCCTGCAGCCTGGCCAGGTGGGCGTGGTGAACGTGGCCTTCGTGGCACCGGTCATGGAGGGCACCTACACCTCGCACTGGCGCCTCGCCCATCGCGGGGAGCAGTTTGGCCCACGGGTGTGGTGTAGCATCGTGGTGGACGCCGATGCCCGACAGGAGAATGCCTCGCCATACTGCACTGTCCAGGCGAGTCCAAGCTGGCATCCCCAACAATGCCCATCGTCTGTGTGTGCCATCCATCCATCCGTCCACTTTACTTATCCAGTGCCGGGTCTCAGTAAGGCTAGAGCTCATCCCTGGAAGTGCAGGGCAGGGGACATGCTGGATGGGAGGTCAGTCCATCACAGGCCCCACAAACACACATCAGCAATTTAGAGGCACAGATGTACCTAAAAGCTGATTCACTGTGTACTTCTGTGTGCAATGCTGTAGCTTGACAGCTGTAGTTACATTGCTGGGAGGGGGGAGACTGCCCACGGTGTAGATCACAGCTACGCCTCTCCTGACTGCATAGATTCTATGCAGAAGTGCGAGTCAACTTTAACCATCTGTTATTGCACTTCATGGAGGAATGTCCTGCAAACAAGTGGGCCGCATTTGCACCCTGAGCTTGAATTGAATCGATCGGCCTGGAGGTGTGAGGCCGGGGAGACGCACTGTGTCCCGCCTTGCTGTTATCGTGAGTGTTACTATCTGGCTCAAAATCGTAACAAAAGAGATGAAAAGCAAAACCAAGGGAAGACATGGGACCCAAACTTACCAGATAATTAAAGAATTTAATAAGAATAGAAGAAAATTACGCAACATATATAACACATGGTTGTCAGTAGTGCAGGCATTGTTATGTTCGTGTAGTGTAGAACAAATACCTATACAAATACGAAAACCAAATACAACAAAAGCAAAACAAATGACAATGTGCAACGTACAACAGGCACCTGAGCACGAGCCCCATTTCCCCCAAAACCTAGGCGTTTTTAAAAGGAGCAAATCAGCTACAGCCTTAGCAAGCATCAGGTGACACTGGCCCGCAGGTAGTCAGAGTCATGACAAAGAAAATTGCAAGCTAACAATCAGTCCCCAGACCACTCAGGGTCGTCACATGAGTCAATGGGCATCAAACTGTGGTTACAGGAGAAGGAGCACAGCACGGCGGATAAGGACGAGGCCTGCTGTGCCACCACTCGGGATCGCACACCTGTGTCTACGGGCTCTGATAGGGAGTACTACATTCCCTCTGTGGACCTGCTCACGGCACAGGTATGGCGGCCGATTCAGTGCTAAGGTGACACCGCCTAGTAGCCCTCTCTGAAGATTCTGCTCTCTTTGCCTCAGGACCTCCTGTCTTTCGAGCTGCTCGACATCAACATCGTCCAGGAGCTGGAGAGGGTTCCCCACAACACCCCGGCAGGTAAGGCCTCCGGTGAGTGGGCTGGGATCCTAACGCTCTTTCTCTAGGGACGGCTGCGGTGTTTGTGTACCTCAGCAAGTCGTTGCGATGAACCACCTGGCTGCATTTGTTGTCATCTGAATCCCTAGACATGACTCCATGCATGTCCCCTGTTCCGAACGACGGCCCCCTATCGGAGAAGCGTAATCTGGCCTTGATCAAGGTTGAGGCCGAAGCAGAGGGGGTGAAAAGCTTTCTGGGTAAGGGCTCTCCCTGATGGTCTTGTGCTTGGGCATTCCTGTTGGTCAGCCACGTACAGTGCAGTGATCGCTCTGTACAGCAAGACAAATGTATGGCTCTTGGAGCGAAATAATTGCATGTCAAAGAGTATGCAAAAGCTAATCTCTCAACTGTGGCTGCTTGCACACCCATTGAGGAGTCGTCGTGGTCTGCCTGGTTTTCCAGTCTAACACGGTAGATTTTGCCTGATCTTGCAGTTGAGATTACGTGGTCAGCAGTGCAATTGGTCTGTTCGTGTTCCAAAGCTTTCCATGATCCTCCACCCCGAATTTTTGTTTTTAATTTTTTAGGAACTACAGGATATAAATTAATGTTCAATAGAATATTTGTAAGATGTATAGTTAGACCAGTTTTAGGCTTGCAGAATTGCAGTTGTGTGTCACGCTTGAAAATACGCTGCGTATGGCTGGGTTGCATCCTCACACGCAGTGGGACACTATATCAGGTAGGACTGTGTAAAGGTTGTCCTGTTTCTTGTCTTTGGGATGCACTGTTACTGGGAAAGAGTTTCTGAGTAATATGAGAATTGTCTTTTGACCTTTTAAGTTAAGCAAAATCATCTCTGAGTTAGTGGATATTTTACCAGTGATACATGTTAGAGCTGTTAGCAGTGTGCAGCATGGGGAATGCTGAAGTGGCAGGCGTACTCGGCATCCTCACAGAATATGAATGCAGCTACAATGGGCCGTTTTAGCTAGCAGTAACAAATTGGCAAACAGAGAAGGTGCCACAGGCTCCATGGCAGTGCACATTCATTCTGGATTATGCTGCTTTCCCAGACCAGCACAGCTGGTCTTTTTAAACCATAACACAGGAATTATATCTCTAATGGCCAGCTGGGGCATTTGTACGCCTGAGGCTGACGGTACATTTCCATGGTAACAAGCGCTGGTCTAAACACAGCTTTTGTACCAGTCTGTCTGCCGCCTCCTGGCCCAGGTGTACCATATGCATAATATTAATTGATGTCTGGCATCCCCATTTAAGGTGTTCCTCTGCTTTATGTTCTGCACAAATTTTAGAGGGGTCTGCTATTTTCACCTTCGTTTTATATATGTCCTTCCAAAACGTACATACCCTTAATACTAGTTTACACATGACCCCATCTGAATATATATTGTTGATCTAGCAGATACGACATGTAGCGTGTGATCTTCAGTGGTGCGCTTTTGATAACGGAACCTGTGTTAAGGACAGCGCTCCATGCATGGGGCTTTGACAGTGTCACAAAAATGATACGCAAAGGTGCATTTCCCAGAAATAGATGTAGCACCTTCCTACCAGAAGCTTCTGCTATTAATTCTTGCATCGGGGTTTCCTGCCAGGGGCGGTGAAGGGGGCACCCAAGCAGCTGATGGCTGTTCCAGCCCAAGAGGAGGGCGAGGAGGACATTAGCGGAACACAGTTCGTGTGTGAGACAGTGATTCGCTCGCTGACCTTGGAAGAAGCTCCGGACCGCAGACCTCTTCGCCGTGTGCAGGCCGACTGCAGCAGAGGTGGGTTTGTAGTGTACCCACAATGCTTTGTGATGAGCACGCTGTTGGAATCGGGGGCTCCTGTTTGGCCATATTGGGTATGAGGGTGTTCAAGCAGTCTTCCTAAGGACTCAGTGCTTTGGCTTAATTTTAGTTTTTGTTATTCTTCCCCTGTATTGTTTTTAAGAATGGATTATAGTAACTTGCACGAAAATGATGTAGAAACATTATGTAAACACAACCTTGCTGACAAAACACCGTACCAGCAATTTTCAACCCATGGGTCACAGTCTAAGTTTGGATGGTGGCAAGTTCTGGAACGAGTTGGAAATTTAAGTATTTTAGAACTGGCAAGCTCCTACGCTGACCCACGATCAGATTTCCCAACCCGAATCCTAGAATCAACCTATATCAATGGGTTTTTAGGTCTGCAAACGCTTAGCGCAAGACTAGTGAACACTCAACCAATCCAAAAACATCCATCCATCCATTTTCCAAACCGCTTATCCTACTGGGTCACGGGGGGTCCGGAGCCTATCCCGGAAGCAACGGGCATGAAGCAGGGAACAACCCTGGACGGGGGGCCAGCCCATCGCAGGGGACACTCACACACCAGTCTCTCACACATGCATACCTATGGGCAAGATGGCAACTCCAATTAGCCTCAGCATGTTTTTGGACCGTGGGGGGAAACCGGAGAACCCGGAGGAAACCTCACGACGACACGGGGAGAACATGCAAACTCCACACACATGTGACCCAGGCGGAGACCGGAACCCGGGTCCCAGAGGTGTGAGCCAACAGTGCTAACCACTGCACTAAAGACAAAGACACAGATGTTTAATTTAAAATTCACTGGCATATCCAGTCAGGTTTGTGGGATAGGCATTGATTGGCGTGAATTGCAGAGTGCACTGCACGCTTGATCGTAGTGTTAATTTAAACTTGTACAAAAAATAGTCAAGACTGAGCTGACATGTTAAAATTGGGTCACAGTGCAAAAAAGGCTGAGGACCACTTCACTATACTGCCTGCTGTCCAAACCTCTGCACTCACATTTGTCCTTGACTGCTTGCTGTCTTGTAGCCCAGGAGCCTCTGCGCTGTGAGAGAGCTGGTCAGGAGCAGGCAGAAGGCAGAGGGACGCCTTCTGTGGGCCCAGTAGTCGAAAAGAGTGAAGAGCCAGCCCCTGGACCCGCTGAAGCCATGCAGGATGAGCAGGTCGAGCCGGGTAAAGAGAGACGACGTGCCATTGACTTGGAATGAAAAACTAGTAATTAGTATTTGTAATTGTAATTAGTAATTGTTCTCTAAATGTAGCAGTTTTTGCATGTACAGTGGTACCTCGGTCCTCAAACTCACTAGAACTCAAATTTCTTGAAAGTGGAACAAACCAGTCTGACCTAGAACTCTATCTGAATATCAGAAGTTGAACCGTGAACCCTGACCTAATATGAATTGTACCCACCAGGAAATGAGTCATACTACAATGCAATTCTTACTTGAATGCCTTCTTTATAGACTGGACAATTAAACAAAGCAGCGCAACATTACAGTAACTAACAATAAAAAAAAAACACTAACTATTACAACATTTATGTAATTTATTTAAAATTTTACCAAGTAAATGAACTGAAAATCAGTTCTCTCTGCTTTACGTGATATTCGGGAGAAATAGCAGATTACGCATCGGAACTGCCTGGGATACAAACGTCAAGCAGGTAACTAAACTCTTCAGCCAATAAGGGCAAAGGTGTGTCGTCACGGAGGTAGTTCCAGTTTGTGCAGCTGGGTGAGAGGTCGCCATGCATCTAACCGTAATGCATTGCGTCAGGATCAGAATGCGTTGCTTTAAGCCAGCACTGTAAGCAAGTCGATCGCACCCAATGACCAGACTGGGGAAACAAACTGAAACATGGACTTAATACAGAGGTCTAATGATAACAACCAGAAACAGCTGATCACATGGGGATCCCACACGGGGTTAACGAGGGGAAGTGGCACATGTGGCACACGGAAGGAGCGGACGATCGGGGCAGGACAGGGGTGATGTTGGGATAAGATCTTTATCGTTTTGGAAGCATTAAGAAAAAACATGCTCTTTTTGTTTTATTCTGTTAATTTTGTATTTAAATGATAAAAAAAACATATTTAGGTGTAATTTTAGGAACCAATTAATTGGTTTTCCATTATTTGTTATGGGAAACATTTGATCAGAACTTTATAGTATTCGATCCGGAGTCCGGAACGGATTAAGTTCGAGAACCGAGGTATCACTGTAGTTAGGCACGAAAGCGATTTTGAAAGGCTGCTGTGAGATCAGGGACTGTGGTCAGATGGCTAATTGCAATGGACTGCATTCTGTTCTGTTCTGTTCTCAGAGACCTGCGCAGACGGCGAGGTCAGCAAAATCGGCCTGGAGCCCGGCAGCCAATCGGAAGCCGAGGACGACGGCGACAGGGACGAGGTGCGCAGCCAGGCATCTTCCGTCTCCTCCGAGGACTACATCGTCATCCTGCCCGACTGCTTCGACACCAGTCGCCCACTGGCCGAGTCCATGTACAGCTCGGCGCTGTCGCAGGCTGGCAGCACGGAGGGCGGCTCGGGGCCCCTGGACCGCGCCACACCGGAAGGCGAGCGCAAGGAGGAGGCCCTGTGTACCGGCGGCGTCACCGACATGCTGTGCACCTCCCAGACGCTGGACGCCGTGCCCCTCACGCCAGTGGTGGTGACGACCCCAGGTCCTGCCACTCCGCTGTCACCTACCAGGCAAGACACTTTATCATGTAATACACATTTACACCAGAGGTGGCGCCACCAATGATTAGTACTGATTGCCGCAGCCTGTTTGATGCAGGACTAACTGATCTGTTAACATACCGCTCCAAGTGGCCTGACCTTCGAACCTGAATGTTGCTTCAGGTCACAGTTGTCCTGTATGGTGGAATCGGGGGCCATCGCGAATGACAAGCTGTATCAGAGTGACGATCCCATGGACGGTGAGACCTGTCTGTCTCCTTTCCTGACTGTCCACTGAAAGCCCTAAAAACAGACATCTATGTGTTGAGAAACATCTTTCTTTTACGGAATGGACTGTATGTTTTGTGGCTTGAAGAGGAAGGAAGTGTTATCAGTGTCCTAAAAATAGCTGAGCAAGACACTACCGTGGTGCCTAGCAAGTTATGATAAGGCTGCTTTTCATTGGCATGACCCATTTTGAAGGTAAATGTCTAATCAGAGGAGAATTCTCAGAGGCTGCAGCCGTTTTGTCGTTATAGAGGTTTAGGGCTCTGGTTTGATGTTTCTGTGGCCTGATTCAGATACACTGTGGTTTTGCGTTGTGCTTTTCCTGCTGGTCAGCATTTGACCTTCTCTTTACGGTGTTAGGGAGCAGTCGGGACGCTTCCCCAGGCGCAACGACCCCAACCGACAGTGCTGACTCCAGTCAGCAGGACTCACAGGACCCCAGGTAGGTAGTTTGTGTATAAACCCTCCTTCCGTGCTCCTCCTGCAGTCATCTTCAGTTTACTCCTCCCTTCCCTGCAGGGCACACGGAGGTATCGCTGGTGGGCTTGTCAAAGGAGCTCTGTCTGTAGCAGCCTCAGCCTACAAGGCCCTCTTCACTGGCCAGCCCGGCCCGCCATTGGTCAGTTCCCTCTTTTCCATGTTTAGTATGTCGGAAATAATGCCCGATAGTCCAAACCGTGACCCCTGTCCCTGACCCTCCTGCCTGCCGCGCAGCCGCCGGGGGACGCGGCCAGCCAGGATGCCACCATGATGGCGGTGCTGCTGGAAATGGGCTTCGGAGACCGGCAGCTCAACCGCCGGCTGCTGCGGAAACACGACCACAACCTGCTGGACGTGGTCAACGAGCTGGTGCAGATGGCCGACAACGAGTGGTACGCCACACGCTACTGACGATGGAGCCTCCCACGCCGAGGACAGCTTCCCGCTCCTGCCGCTCCTCCTCCTCTCTCTCGTAGGACGGCGCTCCCATTGCTGCGTAGATCAACCCCACACGTGGTGGCCAGACACCGCTTGCTGACTCTTGCGTGAGGGCGCTAGAGTGGTTTCCTCATTTCTTTGTATTAAACTTCACAGTGAAAGTGGCATATAAGTAAAATTGTTAGGTAAAGGCCTCTGTGTTTGGTGATATATTATCTCTAACGTAGCTGGGACTTGTGCTATTACCAGGGTAAACAAACAAAACAGGGAGTAAGGTCAGCATATATGGAGAACAGCAGTGTAACAGTCTAAACACACAATATAACCTCCTGCCTAACGATTCTTCTAGTGTATCTGCTAGAACATAATACGGTAGTGCTAAATTAATCTGGGCTTTTGTGCGACTTTAAGACAGTTGTTATAGCTCAAACGTGTAGATATGTATTGAAACTTTGTACAAATGACATGCATGACTGTCTCTGTGGAGAGTACAACCCATTTTTTTTGTGACAGGCTGGGATAAATCAAACAGCCATATTGAGAGGTGGATACCAGAGGCGTCGGAGGTTTGCAATGCACTGCTGAACTTCACGTTAACAATGTGACACAAAATGTTCCCGTTTCTTTTCCACGGAGGACCGAGTTGGTGGCCTAGGAGCTTCACAGAGTGCTCAGTGCGTGAGAGAAAAGAGAGAGAGGCCTGGGGAGGGCAACCAACATTCCCGTGTCTGTCAGTGAGACGCATTGTGATGTCACTGGCCTTTTTGTGCAGTAAATGTTGATAGACTTGGTAACGTTTCAGTTTCGTTTCAAAATATTCCTTAACCTTAGGTGAGCCCAGTTTTAACCTGGGTAATTAGTGGCTTAACTGAAGTTAACCTAAGGAGAAAGATGCTCTTTCTGAATCTCACTTGTTTGATTTGTCGAGAGCACGTTGTACTGTTATGGTGCTGTGCTTGTGATGGATGCAGAGTTGATGCTTTTGTTAGTTCCAATCAGTTTAGTTGTGTTATATAAGTGAAAGCAGGACTCACTCTCTCCTTCTTCTCTGTCTCAAAGCAGGATACACTTTGGATTAGTCTCCAGTCCATGCTGGCTTAGAATAAGACCCTCTTCATTTTTTTGTTTTTCAAAAACAAAAGAATTCATTATAGGATTCTCATATTAGTTAGCATGTGTTTCTGATGTGACTTGACAGATAATGCTTTAAGCCATATATATATATATATAATTTTTTTTTTTGCTGTTGTATGTTCTCTCTCCCATAGCTTGAAATTTCTATTTAGAAGTACAATCTGGATTTAGAGGCTCTGACTTCTTATTTTTCCTCTGTGCTAGACTTTTCTCTACGGGGGGCTAGCTCTGTTGTTCCCAAGTGAACCAGTGATATGTTCGGCTCACGCTATGGTGGTAAATAAGGGGCAACTGTGTGAAATTTACTGCAAGTGCAAGATTCATTTCCCCTGAAGGCTTAGACATGCTAAAATGCTCCTCAAGAACAAAGTGGTACAGCAGGGATTTTTTTTTCTTTACTAGACTGGAGCTATTTATAATATAGGTTTTAAATTAACTGGAGCTAATTATATATATATATATATATTCTTTGTCTGATAAATTGTCCAAAGCAACCCAAATAAGTGATTTGAGTGCTGTGCATTTGAACTTTTACAATATGTGTGTGGAAGGAAAATGTAGAGGAATAAAATTTTTATGAAAGTTTTAAGTGAAAGTGAGCAGAGTTCAATGTGCTTTTAATTTTTTAATCTTGAAGAGCCTCGACTCAGCATGTCCAAGATGAGGGGTGTGAGATGACTGACTGTCTGTAATTGTCTGTCTGTAATTCAGCGGCGGCGCATTGCTGGGGGAAATTGTAATGGGTTCAACAATATTGTACGTATTAAAGGGATTTTAATGTTTGGTCCAGCGGTACATTCCAGGTGGTGGGAGACTGAAGTACAAACCAGTAGAATTAGCTTTTCTAAGTGGTGGCCAGCAGGGGGGTCAGTTAGCAGTGTGAATTGCTTACTAAAGTTGGGGGAGAAAAGTGAAATTGTATGTCTGTAGCGCAGGTTTGTGTTTCCTTGTCACACTGTCATCGCAGTTTTCCGAGGCTTGTGGTCGCAAATTGGAGGCAAACGCAATTTTTTTCAGCTTATAGATGAGGAAAAGAGATAATAATAAAATTTAGCATTTGATAATCATCGTGTTTTTCCTTAGGGAAAGTGAAGTCTAGATTTACTGTGAAACAGGAAATGGTATTTATTAATGAGCACCTGCTTCAGTGCTAAGTGTTTGACTCATACTCTTAGGTGTTATTGAGATATGGTGCGGCTTGGGGTGGAATTGCTGTGCAGGTCCAGTTCATAGGTGTCTTAATAGGAATCCTTTTTTCCTTCATGGTGATGTCGCAGCCTTCAGTGGAACCTCTCCGCTCTTTAGTGATTAGACACATTTAAAATGGCACCAAAGGGGTTTTAATGACTAGATATGGCAGTAAGTCTGTTCCCCTGATGAGTGGATGGAGTGTGGAATCGCCCTGCTGCTGCTGACAGTCAGGAGCTGGTTTCACTGAAAGCTCCGTTGCATGAGCTGAGCATGGGATCTTAGGGGGACTGCTTTCATGCTCTTTGTTTTATGTTGGATAAGCACTTTATAGAAATGCACCTGTTCTAAAAACCATGTTTGTTGCTGATATGATTTAATAAAGTTAATTATAATATCACTGCCTTTTTCTCCAGATTAATTTACTGACCTGAAGAAGGAATTTGGAATGATTGGTTTAACTATACGAACATCCATTTCCTTGCTTGGTGTTCCAGTGTTTTAAGCCATCCATGCTTCATATAGTTTGTTTGGTACAGAGTCACAGGGTGACTGGAGCCCATCCCAGAAAGAACAAGGCACAACACTGGGGGTGCCCGGGATGGGGTGCCGGCCTATCACAAGGCTGGGGATGCCCTGGATGGGGTGCCGGCCTATCACAAGGCTGGGGATGCCC
>JABFDZ020000097.1:27386043-27397260 GCA_019775955.2 Pollimyrus isidori
TTGGGATGCCCGGGATGGGGTGCCGGCCTATCACAAGGCTGGGGATACCCTGGATGGGGTGCCGGCCTATCACAAGGTTTGGGATGCCCCAGATGGGGTGCCGGCCTATCACAAGGCTGGGGATGCCCTGGATGGGGTGCCGGCCTATCACAAGGTTTGGGATGCCCGGGATGGGGTGCCGGCCTATCACAAGGTTGGAGATGCCCTGGATGGGGTGCCGCCCTATCACAAGGTTGGTGATGCCCTGGATGGGGTGCCGGCCTATCACAAGGCTGGGGATGCCCGGGTTTAGGTGCTCATGCACTATGAGCAGTTAGAGCAGTTCATCTGGCTACATGCTTCTGGACGGTGAGTGTAAAATACGAGTGCTTGAACGATACACGTGTAAACTACAAACACACAGAAGGGGTAGGAAAGGGCGCCTGGCACTTTGGTGTGAGGCTACTGCAGGACTCTTCAAATTTGTCCCTCAATTTAAAATCTAGGTCTTCTTTTCAGTTCTCCAAGGTAAGTAGGTGAATTAGTACTGATTATGATTGGCCAAAGAGGCTTCAGACCTTGCTAAAAAAACGCTATAACATTAATAACCATAGTCCAGGCCTGCTTTAAATAGTCTTTCAGTCAGGGGTTCTCTTCATGCTGAAGTGTCATAGTTCAGAGAAGTCTCAGTTCTTTGTACACTGCTGTAATGATCCAGCGCTTATTTCCACTTAATTTATTATGGCAGACATGGGTCAAACTTGTTCCTGCTAGGTGGTGTCTCTTCCTGTCCCATGCAGTGAAATATGTCTTAATATTTTGGCACAATAAAATTCTAAATTATAAAAGACTGAGATGGTGGTAGTTACATTGTATCATGAAATCACAAATAAATTAACCTATTGGTCAATTTTAAGTCATTTCACCATTTTGGTTTTTCCATGTTGTTAAGCACATAATATTACAAAAGCTGAGAGTTTACTTAAGCCATTGTAGTGAAGAATCAAAAATGAGGTATCTAAAGGACATATATTTAAAATCCATTAATTTGTGATTGTAAAACTCTTGGAGATATTTTACTAGTATATTAAGCCACACTTGGGCACAGGAAAATGTACAATGTAGGAATGACTGGGATATTATATAGATTGCTTATATGTATTTGCCAGTCTTACCATTGTTTTTATAACCGCTGTATTAAAAGATTAGGTGCGGCTCAGGTGTTTTTACTGTTGAAGTAAGCTAAAAATTCTGCAGGCGCCGATATATACGCAGTACCGCAAGCTCCCACTGAGTGGAACCCGACGAGTGCTCTTACATTGCAATCTAAGGAAAAGGAAAGGGGTCGTTTGACGATTTTGTAACCATCAACATATTTATCATCTCATGATCATAATCTATGTGATCCTTTCAGCATGATGACGGATAACCCCGGTAGTCTATCCGTTGGGTAAGACATTTAATTTCACGCATACTTTTTGCAACAGACTATTTTACCGAGACCATAGCGATTAAACAGATGTTGCGTTGTTTTTTTGTTCTGAATACCAAATTTTGCAATCTGCTGTGTGGTAATTAATCAGATGTTTAATCCTGTTTCCCCTAATACGGGAGTGTTGCGTGATTGCGTGATTGTGATTTTTGCGTGATATTTTTAAAGTTCTAGAGAGACTGAAAGTAAGGAAGGACATCTCCGTGTTAAAATATTTGTTGGCAGAACAGACGGGTGAGTTTGAAAATAAATTGGAAAATAACTTTAAAATCTGGAGGGGATTCAAAATATCTATTTCCGTGCCGAGGCAGAACAAGCTTTACAACTTCTGCTACCGCATATGGGCGTCAGGCTTTACTGCTTTATACTGCAGTGAATCCGTGACAGATTCGTCAATTTTCTTCGAGTCTATTTTTGGTATTGAAGTTCAGGGACAATTGTTTTAGTGTCGCACTGAATGTCCAGAGCTGGTGTCATGACTCATTTGAGACCTAAATTGCAGTACGATTAGTTGCGTATTCAATCCATTTATTCGAAACCGTTTTTAACGATTTAACTTTTATAAACCTTAGAAATTTGCGGAAGTAAGTCTGGTTAAATACTTAATTTAAAACCTAGAGCAGCGTCCTGAACTCGCAGCCTTTTGGCCATAACTCCATCTGCTGCCCTGGAACTGAAAGTTCGTGCGAAGAAGGTACCTAGGTTAGAAGGTACCTTATTTATCATCTCAAGCAACCAGTTTATTCTGTGACTGCAGAATGGACAGATCCTGATCTGGCTAAGCACTTTATAAAAAGGACACACACATGGGGGTGTCCTTTGGGCAAAAGCATAGTTCTCCAATGGAGGAGAAGGATGTTCCAGTGCTCGACAAGGCGAGGAGAGCATCGCGGAAGGATTACGGCAGCATTGGCGCGGAGGAGTCCTTGGACTGCCCCACTTGTCAGGGTACCGGACGCATCCCCCGAGGTGAGTCTTCTGGCTTGTCCGACTGGCCAGGTCCTTCTTCTGTATACATTTGTATGCATAAAGAAGCCCCAAGCCTTGTGTGAATGTGTCATGGTTGTGTCTGTGTTGTGGTGGAGGATCAGCCCAAGCACATTGTTTTACGTCCCCTTCTGGTCTCCACATGTAGGCCTGGAGAAAAAGCTGGTGGCAGTCATTCCATGCAATGACCAGAGGCTGAAGCCGCCACAGACGTAAGAGTCCTTTGATAACAGCTCCCGCACATTTGCGCAGAGAGTAGCATGCAGGAGACATGCCCATTCAACAATACTCCTGCAGACAGCCATTGCTATCATGTTACTTAATCAGTGTTTCTTTGGAACTTGAGTGTATTTTGCAGTCAGGTCAGTGGAAATCAATCACTCAAATGTTAAATTACCTTATTTTTAATCATTGCATCTACTTAAATCTCAACCTTATGTGACTGTTAATATTCAAAATTCCAACTTAAGTATTTGTAGTGTATACATGAAGTTGAATGTCTGTTTGTTTTTTCTTAATGACAGTATTTCTTTAAAGACATAATCCACGCCTCTTTAATTGTTGTTCTGTTCTTGCAAGGTGAACTTTCAATAGCTAATATATAATATTCCTTTTTATGAGCTAGATACATTAGACTTCTGGTGGTTCTACAAAGTCAACACGGAGAGCAGTTGGCTGGATCTCATTTTAAGGGTCGTCTGTGACGTTCACTTGAGACTGTATAAGCACATTTATATATCTGATATACTTTAGTGTTAAGATAGCAGAGGCGACATACATTCTAAGAAGTCACCTATTGTATCAATGTGTTAAAAATAGTAGTTCCTGGTGATACATTTTGCCACTGCTGTTTCTCAAAGTTGTCATGTGTTGCCTCCTCCCCAGGAAGCGCTACGTGTGCATATCCGTGCTGCTGTGCCTCGTAGTCTGTATGTTAGTCCTCTTCTTCCTCTTCCCGCGGACTATTTCACTTTCCCCTGTGGCCATCCAGTCTGTCCTGGTGTACTTCTCTCCAGCCACGGTCAATATGACTCTGACAGTAAGTACACTTGGCATCGCTGTGCTCACTAAGCAGTCACAGTCACTCAGTCTGCCATGTGTGGTGTGGTGTGCATCAATTAGACGTGTTCATTTGTTTATTTCCAGAACATTGTTAACATCAGCAATGAGAACTTTGTCACCGTGGAGGCCCACAACCTGGACCTGCAGGTTCTGTTTTACGACACCATTGTTGGAACATCCAAGATTAGCAATGTTACTACAGTGAAACCACGCTCAGTTAAGCCGGTGAGGTGCTTTTAACAATCATAAAGTCATCGATAGAAGATAAAATGGTTAAATAAATCAAGTATATGAGGACGACAGTCAGAACCCATATACTGAGAGGAGTGTACCAAACAGACCTGAAGTATTTTAACAGAAATAATGAATGAATATGGCGCAGGAGTACAGGCCATTGTGGTGAAAAGCTGTAAAACCAGCTCTGCAATTTTTGAAGACGACATGTAGTCCTTGTTGACATCTGTATCTAGTCATGCTCTTAGTAATGTTCCTAGTAAAACCGGTTGATTGTTTTGAAGGCTCGGGTGATATTCGTATCATTCACTATTGGCAAGACACAAGCTCTTATGAAAGTAACTTGGAACTTTGAATCTAGCAAATCCTTCTTTTTATGAAGTAAATCTGGCTAAATCTTATTATTAGGTTGCAGATCATCAAGAGATATAAAGTAATAAAAAAAAAACAGTAACTGAGCACTCTGACACTGAAACACCCAAAACGGATATATGATGTGTACATTTCTGGGTGTATTTCAGTTGTAAATTATTGAATGGTTCTTTAACTAATCTTGTAAAAATGTCCTTTTTCAGTATGAGTATAACATCCTTGTCACAATTGATGACCCTGGACTGAAGTAAGTGAAAATCATGTCTGCTATTACTGATAGTATTGCTAAAAACCTTAATGACTGAGGTACTGGTGTAAACTTGAAATCAGTAACATGGCTTAGTAAAAAATCAGCAAAATCAGTTTTTCTCATGGGCTGTTTTTTTCATGCCATGCAGTGAATATTGCAAAAAAACATCCATCCGAATCCACACCTTGTTTTTGCATCTGCAGTGAGTATCGCACTTCTTTGCTGTCGGGCCATTTCTGGTCTGTTCTTGCACCCCCAGTTGCTGTTGTATCATTGTGTGGTTCATGTAGGTCATCGATTGACTTGAGGAACATCACTCCCTGTCCTGCTGTGTTTCACTTGGACAGGTTCTGCTTCTGTGCTGTGGTGGTAGGATTAAAAATAAAAGCAGTTTCTGCATCGCCAGTTTCATAAATCAAACCTGGGGGGGGGGGGGGGTTACTGCCGCAGAGGAGATCATTCATGCACTTAGCATGCTTTAAAGAGAGAGTTTACTTCACTGTGTGTTTTCACACTGTGGGAGGAAAAGGAATAACTTGGGGAAAACCCACCTAAAAATGTGTCGTTACTGTGGGATACAGTCGCCATCCATCCATGTTCTGTACCTGCTAGTCCTATTTAGGGGGGTCTAGAGCCTATCCTGGATGCTACAGGCACAAGGCAGAGAACAATCCTGGATGGGGCGGCAACTGATCGCGAGACTCACTCACAGACCATTCACTCACGCACCATTCACTCACACATGCTCTTAATGGAAACTGTATCCAGGTCAGCATGATGGCCCTGTGAACAGTACTGCACTGTATCACCTCCCAGTGGACAGTACTGTACTGTATCACCTCCCAGTGGACAGTACTGCACTGTATCACCTCCCAGTGGACAGTACTGTACTGTATCACCTCCCAGTGGACAGCACTGCACTGTATCACCTCCCAGTGGACAGCACTGTACTGTATCACCACCTACTGTGCCGCTGTAGATACAGGCTCCATTAAGGTTAAATATTACTGATCACCTCCCAGTGGACAGCACTGCACTGTATCACCTCCCAGTGGACAGCACTGCACTGTATCACCTCCCAGTGGACAGCACTGCACTGTATCACCTCCCAGTGGACAGCACTGCACTGTATCACTTCCCAGTGGACAGTACTGCACTGTATCACCTCCCAGTGGACAGCACTGTACTGTATCACCACCTACTGTGCTGCCGTAGATGCAGGCTCCATTAAGGTTAAATATTACTGATCTGTTTAAAAGGAGTTTAGTCAGTTATGGTGGCATGTTAATTTTTGCCAACGGATAGGGTTTCTTTATTGTGTGACCCAGTAGCCTTAAGCAAACACTAAAAGAGCAAATGAGTGGATCTTTACACTCTCTGTTATTGTAATGTGATGTTCCTATGTTCCTGTAGTACTTTCACAAATGTCAACCTAAGTGGTAGGATAACTGAATGTATTTTTTACTTTTAAAGTATTGTCTAAATGCTGTAACAACCAGCTATTTTAGCTAATCGTTAATTGTTTCTGTCTGTCTCCCACAGAATCAAAATGACTGTGTACTATCTCGCTCATTCTGAGCAGCTGTCCTTGGACACCTATGAATATGTTGACTGTGGAACAAACACAACTGTCCCCCACATTATTCAGGCCTTGTGACCTTGAGGTTGGGAAAAGAGTGACTGTGGGGGGGCTAGTGACCCCTCCTCCCTGCCCGTCTCCCCCCCCCGGTTTCAGGCAGTAATACCAAACCGTACTCTGGACTCAAAGCGCAGAAGAATTTTTTCCTTGTAAGGGAATTTTAAAAGCAAAGATTGTATTTAAACCAGGATAGGAAACATCTGACTTTTCATGCCAAGATGGCTTGTTGTTTTTCATGCATTTGCTTATTGAGGAGTAACTGAAATATACCTGGTACTGCCTCCATAGCAGTTATATATGTTAGTATGTCCAATATATCAGCAAGTTGTATCCATAATGTATTGGTAGCCTTTCAAAGCCATTAACGTAAAGCTGAATTTGTATATTAGCACCTGGGTGTGGCTAATCATCCTTCGATAAGTTCTACTTTAAGACCATTTCCTGTTTCTATTGTCCTGTTATATCTGCTCATATTCTCGTTCATGGAGCATAACGCCAAGTTTGTTTGGAAAGTTTCATTTCTTTTTCTCATATACAGAAGTGAAAATGATGACTTTGTTTGTGGTGCTGATTACTGCTACTTAAATGTGTTTCGAAGAGACTAAAAGAGCCAAGTATATAGTGTTTTAAGAGTGGGTTTAGGAGAGAATAAAAGAACCATGTATACTGTGTTGTAAAAGTGTGTTTAGGAGGAACTAAAAGAATCAAACACAGTGTCCTTATCGCTTAACTGACAGTTAACCTTTATTTTTCTGCTGGAATTTGCAGTTTATCATGTTAGCCACAAGGTGGAGCCATCTCCTGTTTTTCCTCTGTCGCTGTTTTCCATTTTTAATGATTTTAAATATATTGTGATTGTCTGGTGGTGTCTGTTTAAATTTCCTGTATTTTCCATGTAACACCATAACCAACCACTTTCATATCTTTCAAATATGGAAGTTGCTGAAATTATTTTTTCTGTCTTTTTTTTTTTTTTTTTTTTTTTACACATTTTTACATCAGTAATGATCCAGAGGATGCTATGAGGGAAATGCTATTTTGTTACTTCCTGGCTATAAGACTAACTTCCTCTGTTACCTGTCAATAAACTGAATGTTTTCAAGACACTGTCTAGCTTTGTGCCCCCAGGCTGCCTTTGCCTGTTTTTGGCTCTTACAGATTCTCCTTCCATTTACAGCTGAGTCCAAACATATATCTCCCTCACTGGACAGATCTCTGCTGGAAGGGGAACCAGACGACGCTGCTTTCTATTTCTGCCCTGACTGGATCACCCTGAAGCTTGACTACAGGCAGTCAAGGGGCAGAGGTATAGGCAGCTCAGATGGGGCTGGCATGTGACTGTGTCATGTTTGGGGGTGGGGGGCATTTTGAATCCTGATGGGGGCTCTTAATTAAGAGGAAATGCTGCGCAGATAGAATACCGCTTCAGATAAATGAATAGATTTCCATGCGCTAAAGATTATCAGTTTAATGGAAATCTGAGAACGGGGTCTGAAGGAGCTGAATGGTGCCTCTCCAAAAGGCTAAACTGTTTCCGAAATTGCACAGCAATTCTTCCCCTGCCATTTCCCCCACACTTATTGGTTTGCTTGATGACCCTTAGGTGACCTTAAGAGAGCAGGTACCTCCACTTCTCAGAAAATATGAAGTGTCTCCTAAGGACCTTGGCTTTTCTGCTCCATCATAAACAAACGGCGCCAGGGGTTCAGCTATTTCCGTTTATTGCATCTACATCCGCTACAGTGGCATGGTTGATGCTATGCAGAGGTGGTTCATGGGATAGTGCTTGCTCCCCTGTTCCAGGTTCTGCTCCTGGCTTCTCACCACTGCTGGGAGTATTCTATGGACTGAAAACGGGAAGAGAGAGCAATTTATATCTCTACTTTTATTTATTTATTTTTTTAATTTCTGATATTTTGTTATCTCGCCCTGGAGTCTCCAAAATGCACTGTGAAGTTACATACCAAACGTATTTTCTCTCTTTGGATTATGTTGAGGGTTTTAATCGTATATTTTGTTTATATATTAATGCAGCAGATTCTGTGTGTTGTAGTGCAGTGTTTCTCAGGGGGCCCCAGACAATCCACATCTTTGCTCCCTCGCATATATCATATATCAACACGTATGAGCAGTTATGGGAGCGGATCATGAGCATAGTGAGGCGCACAACATGGAAAACGGGGAATTTTGCCTTGAAGCACGTTATTTGGCACATCACACTCACGGTGTATCTTCTCCCAAGCTTGGCGCCTCCGTCGTTGCTGCTTCTGATGCTTTTGCAGTGGACGCACTCGGTCACTGCCGGACAAAAAGGGAGTCGGATCAGTCACAAAGAGAGGAGGGAAGGTTTCAGATGAAGCCCGCGGAGCAGGATGTAGCTCAGAGCCGACAGAAGCGAGGACGTGGGGCGAGAGCCCTTCACTGAAATATGGACACTCATGACAGCCATGTAATCCATGCAGTGAAGCACATAAGCTGTTGACATAGTTCTTGGGACCCTGGTTTGGCCTGAAAAAAAGTGAGGCGGTGTGTTCTAGGAAAGCAAGTAATCCAGTAGCCTAAGTAACAGTCTCATGTCATTCATAATGTGCCTGGTGTTTCCATCCTGAAGATTCTGATCCCAGTATCCATCTGTCATGAAAGCTGAATCACTGCTAATTAAAGCTGAGTTGCAGCCATTAATATTTAATCCACTTCCCCCCTAGTGGTGGTCAATGGACTGTGATGGATTCTATGTACAACATAGTTAAGCTCTGCCTGACTGCTGCATGGCAGGTTTAACTAAGAGATTTAGGTCCTGCCTTCAGACGAGAGGCAGTGTTGTTTCTGTTAATGGGAAAATCGCTCAAGTGATTATTAACCAGAAGCTACTGACTCTTGCTAGATTGCTGTCCTAGCAAACAGAACATATCAGGATTTTAAAAACACACACTATTGTTCTCAAAGTGCTATTCTACTGTATTAATGACTTGGTTTTAGACATTTGCTAACACAGGAGACACGCATCTTTGTTTATTTCCCATTTAAAAATTAATTACTGTTCCACAATATCAAACTGAGGCATGTTTCACGTTATGGTTAAATGGGCACCACTGCCCCACGACACCAGGATTGAGAGGGTTTGAATCTCACTTCCAGTTTAATCCCACAGGTGAAAGACATTCAGTTTGGCAAATTGGTGTGTGTGTGCACGCCCCACAATGAATGGGCATCCCTTCCGAGGTGCATGGCAGCCTTGTGCCCATTGCTGCCAGGGATAGGATCCAGGCCCCACCACAACTTTGTTCATGATAAGGGTACAGAGGAAGCACTAATACCTCTTAGATACTTGCTGCTCAACAGTAACTCCTAATGGGTATTAAACGTACCTGGAGGTGCTTCAGGCATGTTGAGTTGACTGTGTTCACTTGACTGTGGGTTTGGTGGGTCTTTCTGCATCTGCACAAAACATGATGATGAAAATCTGCTTTAAAAATTTTAGAGCACCAGCATACATGCCTAAGCCAAGGCTGAAATATTTCAAATTATGCTGGATCTTCATTGAAGTACAACATTGAACCTGCTGTATGAGAAGCAAACTCATTTTTGTACATATCACCTCCTGCCAAATCCCATAAAATCCCTATAATGTGCTGAATGCAGAGGAAGTCCTGGTTTTCAGGATTAACAAGCAGCTCAGTGTTTAATATCCCAAAGCCTGTATGGGAAAAAAGAATTTCATTAGTCACTCGGCTAAAACCTGTTTAGACAATGTTCACATAGACTGAATTTTTTGTTTCAAATAAAGTCATCATGATTAACATCAATAAATATCTATATTCTTAAGACAACACCAGTCTCCAGTAGCCAATGGTTGTAGCCAACTGAAAATATGTAGGTGCACTATAATGCTAAAGGCTTTGCTATTACAGAAACGTGACACAGCGGCACCGCAGAGCGGTACCTGCTACAAGACTGTATTTACAGCTCAGTATGTATCTCTTGTACAGTGACATTTAAAATAACTACGGATGTATCCTGAAGGAAAAGTCACTGAATCTGGCCAATACTCTTTCAGGATCCTGAAACAGCAAAATGACTGCGCTCACAGTTATACTACACTTGACCTTAACCAAACGGTTAAGAAAGTGGGCAGTGGTGGCTTAATGGTTAGGGATGTGCACTTGTAATTGAAAGATTGCAGGTTTGAATCCCTGACCACTGAGGTACCCTGAGTAAGGTACTGCTCCCTGGCTGCTGAATTTGCTGACCCCTGATATGTCACATATGGGTTAAATGCAGAGGCCACATTTCATTGTGGTGTGTCAACAATGATTACTAAATTCTGACAAATAACTTTATATTCCAACACTACCAAAAGTTTTGTACTGAAGTATTACATGTAAACAATAAACAAAATAATAAAATACTCCAATAATCCAGTCAATATTAACTTATTATTAGCATCAATATAACAATATTAGCATCAATATTAGTCCATTACCCTGGTTCCTAATTCATATTGCCTGAATAAAAAAAAAAAGTATATCTAGCATATTTTGCATCTCATCTTCCTCATATATTTCCTGCACATGGTAGCATTGCTTAGGTGATAAATGGTTCATTCTGGATGCCACTGTGATTGTGTTTGACATTAAGGAGATGGGCACACATTGTCACACAACACATAATTATTAGTGATATATTTAGAGACTCAAAACCAGGTCCCAGAGGTGTGAGGTGGCAGTGCAAACCACTGCACCCCCTGCTGGCTAAACCATTAATCAAATTAGTCCCCTCTGCAACTACAACCTACACAACCCTTGAGCAAGAAACAATACGCTTGCAAAGCTAAGGTGAAAAATATATACAGGTGTGTGTGTATATATATATACACAGTATATCCATCCATCCATTTTCCAAACTGCTTATCCTACTGGGTCGTGGGGGGTCCAGAGCCTATCCCGGAAGCAACAGGCACGAGGCAGAGAACAACCCTGGACGGGGGGCCAGCCCATCGCAGGGCACACTCACATACCAGTCACGCACACATGCACACCTACAGGCAATTTGGCAACTCCAATCAGCCTCAGCATGTTTTTTGGACTGCGGGAGAACATGCAAACTCCACACACAGGAAGCCCAGGTGGAGACTCGAACCTAGGTCCCAGAGGTGTGAGGCAACAGTGCTAACCACTGCACCACCATGCCGCTCCCATATAT
>JABFDZ020000097.1:27397360-27415299 GCA_019775955.2 Pollimyrus isidori
ACACACACACACACACACACACACACACACACACACACACACACACACACACACACACACACACACACACACATGCAGTCGCATCTATCTATCTATCTATCTATCTCATTTATGGCAGTGATATTGCTTTGGTGGACTGAGTCATATTCTCCCTGGTGAACTTGCTTACCAATACATTGATATCTCAATGATCATGGACAGCTAGACCATCAGGTCTTGTCTCCCAGATCATCAACATGCTTCAAGGTGCCTGAGAGGCTCCGTTGCTACAGATCTTCTTCATATCCAAAAACAACAGCTCTGCACGATGAGTCATCTCCATCTGACATGCTGCACATTTGCATGGCTAGAGGCCTCTTCTCATATATTTTTTCTACAGTTCTGTTCCAAGTAGGAAATCACTGGATGTGACTGGACATCCAATACCTTATCACAACACCCCCAGCTGGAAAAAGACTCTGCTGGAATTCCACGTGTGTTGAGGTTCACCGATATGCACAGGCTAGCTTCTTAATTATGAATAATCAGCTTTAAAAAGTACATCTGTGATCACTGGGTGTCCTAGGTCAAAGTAAAAGATTTATACCAGGATTTTCGTCTATTGGTTGTCATGTGTCAAAGAGAATTGTGACATAAAACGGTAGGCAACAGGTGTGTTGACAGGAGACACATAGCATGGATATATCAAAATCTTTAAGCCAACAAGTTCAACAACTCACAATCCAAATATAAAAAGTACTTCCTCCAATCACAATAGGTAATGGGTTCACAATGGTGACAATCCTGTTTTGATAGACCAGTTTGCCTACGACATTTACAGTGATGACATGCAAAGAACTGTTATCCTAATGTGTTGAAATACATATTTTCTCCAATGTGCATCATTGCCTATGAGCCCATTGGAAAGAATCTTTGACAGGTCTTGCTAAATTCACTCTACTGAAAAAGCAGCACATCTAGCTAGCTGCGCCAGTCATCTCTTGTCACCTCACTATAAAAAAGGAAGATAAAGAATTTTACCCATCAGGAATTTGGCCTGAGCAGGACTGAAGGGAGTAGGACAGGATGTAGTGTTACCTTTCTTATTTATGTTGCATGTCATGCTCGTGTTTCACCGGCAAGATGAATAATGTAAGAGGCCTTACCTGTTTAGCTATGGATAGCCGGCGATCCACCACAGCCTGCCGACGTCGAGCCTCCCAGTGCATTGCTGACATCTCAAACCACCATCTGTGCAGTGCAGGATTTATCATTAAACCAGAGTTACTCAGGAAAGAGTGTAACCTGAGAGATCCCAATGAAATGTTTTACCTGTCTGGTAACTAGCTATGAGGCACAGTGAGACCTTGACTGTGGTTAAGATGCTACATAAAAGCACTAATTTTAAAATGCAAATGTTTCAGAATCACATTTAAACATAAGGCAAGATAACTGTAACTGGTTTATAGATATATGAATTATTAAATTAATTAAATGTTTAGAGATATCTCTGAATGTTTTGGAGATGTATACAGTCCATCTCAACATATCAAAATAGTTAATGTACTACAATCAAACAATTTTAAGATACCATTAAATTTCTTCTTGTCGGTTTCCAAATATAAAGGAAATACTTTGCAAATATCTGATATCCGATTTGACACCCAAATAGTATAGTACATCTATGGTTGCACTGTTATCTCAAAGACCAATGCAAATAAAATTGCTAAGAATAAAAAAATGGATGGATGGGTAGATGGACAGATTGGTTGACAAGTATCAATAAAGTAATAAAATCTGCTTTGCAATACAAATCCAGTGGACAAATCTGCTGCATCATTTTACATATCTTAAGATTTCCAACTTTTTTGAAAAAATTCTTGGTGTTTTTGCAGCATAAGAAAGCAGAAAAAATATTACAATAATATATCGTTATCAATAACAATGCAAGTCCCCTCACAATTCTTTATTCAGTTGAATACTTTGCTTAATGATGCATATATAGTAAATAAGTAATTTATTCTAATCCTAAATAATATACAACTTTACTATTAGGAGAAATTTCGGAAACAAAAGTTTACGGTAATACATTTCAAATACAGTTCACATACACAACGACCTAAAAGTATATTAGCTCACAACTTACTTACATGTACGTGTATCTAATTTATAACTTCTTAACAGTCTTAAACAGATTTCATTAATTAAGAGAGAGTTTAATACTTTAATAATTTAAGAAAACAAATCCCAACACATGGAGTGGTACCTCAAAATTTATACACTCTAAAGATATTAGTTGAAAGAACAATGAGCAAGCTTACAACATTTAACCTTTACTGCCGGCTAGATAACTTTAATGAGTGCATCAACTCAAAATTAATCGCTAAATACTCAGCCCTGATCTGCAGAGTAACTTTGATAATTCAGCTGTGATGATGATAAATTTAAAGAGAACAAACAACACCGTATACCACCGCATTACTAATAACTGGTATTAACAATAACTCACTGCAGAGCTAGAAAGTAACTGGCGATCTTCTCCTTGCCGAAGGCGACACGAGCGACACGCTGGCTCGCGCGGCTGCAGCTTCGCGTGTTGCTAGGTAACCAGGCGTGCAGTTGACCGGTCGGGTAGAACTGGCCCTGCCACCTAGTTAATTGAAAGATAAGACCTTTAAGCTAATATTTTTCGTTATATATACCAAACTTAACTGATTGCTAATTCAATACTTTTACATCAGTTACATATATATCCCTGGGTGAAAATTAAGATGGTTTTCTAAGCAGCATCGATTAACACGTGGTCCACTAATAATAAGCGTTATCATGTGGTTCTCACTGTGCGAAGAAGGGTAACGTGGCACTTTGTCCTAAAACACTGTCAGATTTTCTACGCTACGCCCGGAGGTATATTGCCGGCGTACGTCTTTAAATGAATATGCATGAAGCATTCAGTTCGTTTCTCTGCAGAAGTTAAGGATCCCACCCCCCCACCAACATCATTGTCAACAAGGCGGTTGTGGTATCTAGAGAATTTGAAGAATGCCAGAGTCCTGATAATAGAAGAATTGGTTGCTTCTGCAAGTATGCACTATAATTTTTATTATGAACCGAAAATAACATTATTGACAAAGACACATGCAGGGTAGAATATTGTCCACGTGATCAAAATATCCGTTTAATTTAAAACTCATCCATTTACCAAGTAGCAGATCTAAGAAATAACAATACATTAATACGATTTTGAGTTTATCTCTCTCTAACGTGTGTAGAATGACACCATGATTATTTGGAATGTAAAACTGCTTTTATTTTTGCAGTTTTTTTATCGTGAGACCTGTCTTCTTGACATAAAACGCAAGATGGCGTGCCAGTGCTACATACACGTAATAACATGTAGGCCTGCCTGATAAGTAATTATCCGAACTGCAGCGTTGAATGAAATGCATTAGCAATCATATCCTAAATTTAAAAATCTATTGTGTGTTTTATGTAATAAACACAAAACCTTGAAAGATATAAATGAGCTGGTGGACGGAAAATGCGCCTGATTTAAAATCAACATCTCATCCAACTTGCACTTAAGTGCAAAATGTAATATTAGTATAGAAAATGTAGAATTCCTAAATATGTTTATTATCACATTTGGGCATATACACTATCCAAACTATCCATGCCAGCTATATACCTTTTATGCACTATCAGGATCCATGTCAGCTACCTTTTACTGACGGTGGTTTACACTCCATTTTTTCTTGGCGGATATTTTACTGCATTTCAGAATCACGAAAAATATTTCCAGGTAACTTATAAAAACGAGATTATTATTCCAGGGTCTCTTTCAGACGTTGAGTGAATCGGACAATTAAATCACCGTCGTTCGTAATAGCGCTATGGAAATCTGGAATGGCAAGTATATATAGCTCATATTTTATAGTGCATAGCTTTTACAAAACAGTAAATAGTTAAGACTGTCGGTTGTCACACATGTATTTCATGTAAATTCCCTTTACTGGATCTATATTTCTGCGTCATGCATAAAGTATAAAATCTCTGTTTCAGATTAGATCGGTCGACCGGTGTAAACAGTGCGCGGCCCCTTTAAGATCCTCCAGCGGGGCCGAGGATCCTTTCTATGTTTGGGTTGCGTCACTCGAGGGCTGTGCCCTACACGCTGTGCCCTAAACGTCGTGCCCGGCGCGCTCCTCCCAGTACTCAGAGCTGGCGGTGAGTTGGGCGGACGCAGTGTCAGAGCTACCCGGCTGGCATCACCTGGGATTACCGGCGTCACGTAGATTCGTGTGGATCGTTAACTAAAACGCACTGAAACTGCTATGTGCTTTCGGTCAACATAAAGGAAACTGTGAGCAGGTGCGTTATATACAGACCGCTTCGTGAAAATTCTGCCGATGCTGATAATACGTATACATTTTAAAGTATTTATTTACTTTTTATTTTAAATATGCCTTTTTTCGGAAAACGTTGTGGTGTGAGGTACCGAGGGTTTCTGGACGGAGGTTGATAATTATAAGATTCTGGTCATTTTTGTGCGTTGGATAGCTAACGTTTGTTGCTCTAAGCAATAATGCTCCCGCCTGGGATGAAATCATTTCATTTTACGGTTTTCTCCAACACTTAAATGGATATGTTGAACTGATCCGGTCGTCATCAGAAGATTTTACGTTTTTTCCGATTTACCGAATCAATGCATTTAATGGAGTGAGAAGTCTAGCCGTGAAAACGAACCAACCAGAAAAATACGTCTACATACAAAAATACCGTATACATCGTATTTTAACAGTCAGCGTCGCTGTTTAAGAATTTAAGACATGTATATTATCCCGCTTTACAATACTGGATTTTTATCTGAATATCGAAAAGAATCGGAATAATCCCTATTTGTTTAGTATTAGAAAGGGATTATCCACTGCGGTCAGACTGCAACAACAGCCAGTAGCCTTTACTGTTAAAATCGGATGATTTTAAGTGTAGATAATACGAAATGGAGGTCCGTACACGAGCAGTGATGCGAAATATTTTCTAATAAACGAATACTGTGCTGGTAATGGTGCAATGCTGTGTATCAGGCGATGAACTTTTGAACAGCCGATACTGGGCGTGGGGGCGAGGTTACACTGTCGCAGTGATTTACAATTCTGGCAGTTTATGCTTATTTTATTGCTGAAGTACTGGAAGCTGGCTGTCGCATCAGAACTGAGATTTGGGAAGTGCCTATGCCTAAAATCTCTCCATGACACTTGTTTATCATTTGTATTTTTCCCTGTTTGGCTCATTTGAGTGTTTGATTTAGGACAAACCGTTTGAAGGTGTTTTTTTTATTTCAAGCAGTTTGCCACCAGTGATTTCTAACCAGAGTTTGTTTATCTTCTGAATAGGTTGTCACCGATTATCTTCCTCAAGTCTGCCGCTGTTACTTTGAAGTAGGTGTGAACATCATGCACCTATAAAGACAAGCATCTGACGAATTCACCACCTTGTCATTAACAAGGAGAGATCATCTTGTTGCCATGGGGAACCAGCTGACTGAGATTGCCCCAAATACACCTTTTTTGCCAAACTTCCAGTCTCTCCACGTGGTGGTCATTGGCCTTGACTCTGCTGGGAAGACCTCCCTGTTGTACCGACTAAAGCTGCGCGAGTTTGTCAAAACCATCCCCACCAAGGGCTTCAATACGGAGAAAATCAAAGTGGCGGTGGGAGGCCCCCGCACCATCACGTTCCAGGTGTGGGATGTCGGTGGCCAGGAGAAGCTCCGACCTCTGTGGAAGTCATACACCCGGCGCACCGATGGCATCGTCTACGTAGTGGACTCTACTGAATCGGAGCGCATGGAGGAAGCCAAGGTGGAGCTGCACAAGATCTCTCGCACTTCAGAGAACCAGGGCATACCTGTGCTCGTACTGGCCAACAAGCAGGACTTGTCCTCCGCCATGTCCGTGACAGAGGTGGAGAAGGTGCTGGCTCTCCATGAGCTCAGTGCATCCACTTTGCACCACGCGCAAGGCTGCAGTGCCGTCGATGGCCAGGGCCTCCAACCTGGTCTGGAGAAACTCTATGAGATGATCCTGAAGCGAAAGAAGATGGTCCGGCACAGCCGAAAGAAGAGATGAGCCTCTTCTCACCTAATGGTGTATGGACATCTTTGCTTTGGGCCCACACTTGGGTTCAGGGAGTGAATTTGTGACTGCTCTCTCAATGAAGGAACATTTTCAGAGAGGACCATAAGAGATGGATCTGTCATTTACATGACATACAGTATTAAACTTTCTTCCATAACTCTTGTTTGCTCTGCAGCTGCTATATCCAAGGAATATGTGACTAATGTCATAAGCTGTAGCATCAAAAGATTTTAGTCTGGGCCTCTGTGAACACTGGTAGACCTTTTCTCGTTTTTCTTAGGACCAAACAGCTGCATCGAGGCTCATAGCTTAGCAAGGTGATGATTTTGCAGAATCACAATTAACAGAAGCTCAAACTGAGACTCTTTGCAAAGAAGACACTGCTGAATAGCTGTGGGATGTTTGCCAGTGTAAAAGGGGCCCTCTATGTTGTTCACCACCATAACGAATGCTTCTGGTCGTTGAGGTGTCGGTTGCAGATGGTGGCCAGTGGGACTCTTATCTGTAGTTGTGAAAGCAGACCATTTTTACAATCTGTATATTTTTTTTGTAATGCATATGAATTAATAAATTATTGAAGACTTTGACATGATCGCTGTTGTACAATTACTTTTAAGTCTTATTTGCAGTGATACAAGAGTGCTTGCAACAACAGGATTACTGTTGCAGCTGACATCTCCTTCGGAGGTCAGAATTGATAAAGGGTTGAACAGAAGTGGAAAAACTGGACACTGAGGCTCCCTGGGTGTTCCCCCTGAGAATATTTCACCCCTTAAATGAATCACACAGAAAATCAAAACCTCCCCAGTCACAACATTGATTTTGCATAATAAACATGTTGTCATTATTGAAATCCCATACTGCAGCTATATTGGAAATAATTCCGACATTTATGTCCTCTTCCTACTGAACATCTGGTATTGGGAAAGGTATGAGAACTGAATTTATGTAACACAAAAATCCAGGTCTCAGCTTTTACTGCTGAAATCCCTAAGTAAAAATATCAAACGTGAAATATCAAGTAGCTATGAAAAGCTATGTAAGTTAATTAGACTAAAAAAAGCCCTATGTGAAATGTTGCCAATCGGGTCATTTCTCAAAGTTACAACAGCTGCATTGGAACAATGCACAAGGGATACAAATAAAGCCTCTTGGAAATTAACTAAATTTGTTTGACCACACATTTCACTATGGAGTCTGAAAATGCCTTCATACACCAAAGATCATTTGCAATACAAATAGCAGAAGCCTAGTGGAACAGGCAGTACAGTACCTCTGCTGAGGTTTATTGTCTTTCCACATTTAGATATCTTCCAATCAGTAGTAGAGTCAAAAACAAGCTGTATGAAGTAGTGTAAGATTCTGATTGGGTCAGGATGTAAGGCCAATGATAGAGGGTAGGAACAGGGACTTTATTGGCCGGCGGGTGGAGGGAGAATGAAAAACAAAAGGGGGCTGTTTCGGCATCAGCGAGGAGAAATGACAGACAGGTGGAAGCAGCTACTACCGGGTGTGGGGTCGGGTATCGGGGTTTTCTGGGAGCCACACAGATTTTGTGAAAGGAATAAGTTCTGAATGGGGCGTGCCAAACCGGAGCCTGCTCAAGGACACACCCCTCCCCCTCCAGCTTTACTGAAAACCCACATTGAATCATTTGGGATCAGAAGGACACCTACTTTCCTCTTTATTACATATTATGATAGTATAAACAATAGCACATAACTTGGTTTCAGTGCCAGTATTCCACAAGTAAGTGCATACATATTTATGTTTTTTTAATGTGAATGGGTGGGTGATTTTCTTATAAGACAACTTTTATGGATAAGTATCTGCAATGAAGTCATAGGTTGCATTCTTCAGTAAGACAGCTGTGGTACATTTCATGTAATTCAACATTATCAAAAGGCAGAAGTAGAAAATAAAAACAGAATCTGTTTAAGGAACTAAACTGTCAATAACCAACTTCTTTTATTGTGTGGTCAATGTAGTATGTCAACATTTTCAAAGCGTAACAATGCAAATAAAGTAATAATGTAATAAAGTGAAATCCACAAGCAGGACAACAATAATCCATAGTAAACCTGTAGTGAAACCAGTTGTACAATGTAATAACACACAAGCAAGGATTGAGTAATGAAGTATGCTGCTCTTTGAAAGCATAGAAGAATTTTATTTATAATCTAGATAAAATGGGATACCAGCGAGGAATGTTCTAGGAATAGCTGGAAGTTCTTTCCTGTATTTCATAAATAGTACTGTTCCTGTTGATCTTCTTGACCCTCCCTAGGAAAAGCAGTTTGAAGATGGAAATGGATGGATGACCTGGATCTTCAAGGAGCTCTCCTGCAGATTCAATACAATTATTATCTGTTATTTTGTGTCCACCGGAACCGTGAGCACCCACTAAACTGCTGTATCACTTCATGGAAAGAAACATACACACACACCTCTCAAAACACCTTGATCTGCTAACAAATCTAATTACTTTGATTTCCACTGTCTTGCTCCCTTAAACGATAATTAAATTATTTAAATACCGACCCAATTAAAGTTTCAACTTGACTTCAGTGAAACTGAAGTACTGAAATCCAGGACCGGGTTAAGCTGGAAGGCAGATGGACGCACTGCCATTTAATGCATGGAAGCTTGATTTTCTTAATGTGTCTGTGATGCATCAGGTCCATGGTAAATAAATGGTCAGTGAGATCTATGTCACAGAGTGACCCCAATGAGCAGCTCTGACTGCACGTGATTTCCCACATCAGTGACGTTTGCATTCACAGGCTGCTTGACAGTGTTTTGGGTCCTTAAGCAAATTTTTAAGCACTTGTTAATTGTTTTCCCCCACAAGCATCTCAGGTAATTAATTAGGACAGCTTATTAAGAATAACTACCTGTGTGAGACCATAAAGAATTGTGGGATTTGTGATAATCTCCAAATTATTTGTTTTTATGCATTTTGCGTTGATATCTTGAAGTGGGTTACAGCCAGAAAAAAACAAGTCTTGTGTAAACTGCTATAATGTTAACAGCTGTTGCTGGTCAACACCCACTCCCTGGAGAGCAAGCTAGCGAGATAAAACTGAGGACCTTCAGGCAAAACAGACTGTGACGGGGACATGGCAGTCAAGGGTAAAGCTAATTAGAGCAGCATAATGGGTTGGGAACATGCTAATGTTGCTTGCTTAAGTCAAAGTGATGTGGTGTGGACTCTGACTTGCAGAAACATCCACTTAAAGGGGTGATACAGTCCTATCAGTTGCAATCCCACAAGCAAACATTTGTCTCCATTCACCCAGAAATATAGCACTGTCCCACTCAGATTTCACAGTGAAATCCGTGCTTACTTCCATGAAGTCCACTCACTATTCATTTCTGTCTGCCGGTCATATGCTGAGCACAGCAGGCCATCAAAAACGTAACACTTACAAGAGGAGTTCCTTGCTGGATCCCTTAATAAATTTCTCTACACACATTTTTAACAGTTATGGTTTGGATATTTGCTTTTCAGGAGAAACTCTCATTACATCCGTGGTTTCTCCTAGGTCATACCCTTTGGTAACTGGGATACCATTAGATTATCTAAAGTACAATACTCAATACTTCAAAAAACTGCTTAAAGCATTGCATTTTTATATTGGTGAAATAAAGTCATTAACTCCTTTCTGCAAATTAATATTTTTACATTTTGATTTAAACTAATACTGATACTACCATTTCAATAAGGCTCCATTTCTCCATAATTTGTGGTGAAAAATTGGGCAAATAAATCATCACCGACGTCCTGAAGACTATGTAGGCCGCTCTGTACAATCTATCCAATGGCATGAATGAACCATAGATGCTTAAAGACATCACATGTTTGAATGTCCCCAGTTTCTCGCTGCAAGTCACACTAAATACAGCTGCCATAGTGCTGTGTCATGGGACACGAGACGTGCTACTGTAATGAGATGTGAAAAGCACTTTACATTACAGGTAGTATTACTGTTAGGCATGGCATCATTTGCAGACTGAAATAATGTATGCCTTTCCATCAGATCAGTGGCTCCAGATGGAACTCACTGTGAATGTTTATACAGTCATTTGCTTTGTTTTCTATATCAAACTGGGAAGCTGGTGGAAACCTCTTTATTTGTGAGGAAAAAGGCAAGATGGCCACTCATCCCTTCTGTTTGAATTGTCTTTTCAGCCATTCGTAGCGTGTTTGGCGAAAGGTTTTTTTTATTGGCACAAATGTCATATGTTTGTTAATATAATTCAATGCAGAAAAACTGCATCAGGCAGCATAATATTTTTATTGCCATGTAACAATTCCCCCTGTGCACGTTTCAAATGTTCAGGTTCATTGTGAATGTGAATCTGGAAGACATCAGTAACCTGTACATTAATGTCCTACTGTACCTTTCACGGCATTGTAAATCTAATCATGACAGCTCTTTTAATTTTACACAGCAGGAACAGAATTTGCTTTGTTTATGTGAGCGCCAGCTAAAGGATGTTTGTTTAATAGGGGATTTGTGACCTAACGCGATGGCTGTGCGTGCATAACTTCTTGTGATCTCAAACTGCACAGATGTGAACAAAGGTTGACTTGACTCTTTGACATCTTGCAGTAATCGCTCACTCGTGTTTATCCTCATCCTTGGCCACACACCTCATGCCATCTGGTAAATTGCTTTTATAACCCATCATACCTTTCATGTTACAGCCCCCTGTATAACTTTTTGGAGAGGGTAAATC
The DNA here is from genome assembly GCA_019775955.2 of Pollimyrus isidori. Classification (NCBI taxonomy): domain Eukaryota; kingdom Metazoa; phylum Chordata; class Actinopteri; order Osteoglossiformes; family Mormyridae; genus Pollimyrus; species Pollimyrus isidori. Next base: position 27,408,223 of record JABFDZ020000097.1, read on the forward strand.
AAGGAATACATTATAAGGTCAACACTAGCAAAATCTTGTATGGGATTAATCCATTGCAGTGGAACAAATGGGGAGATGTGTGGTTATACTGGAGGTCTGTTTGATCTGGTTTTGGGGGGTAGGGGTAAGAAAGAGCACAGACTTCCTTCCCTTCAGTGCTCACACCTGTAACAGATCAAAGGCCATTACAGAGCTAAAAGGACACTGGGCAGTCTGAGTCGTACCCAGTGAGTAGGTCACTGCACAGGCAGTAAAAGACTAGCCCCAGTTAAGTCTCCAGGTTCCATTTAAAGAACAACGTGTGATGCTGTGTTAAGCTTCACAGAAAATCCCATACATTTTATGGATATTAGCTGCAATACATTAGGCCATCTATAAATAACGAAAGAGAAAATTACTTGTTTGATTCTGATAAAGAAAGCTTGAGGACTTCATATTAACAAATATCCAGACACAGTAGAGGTATACTGCATATTTATGAAATCCCATCTGTGTGTTCACAGCTGTTTAAATTGTGGAATATGTAACATATTCCTGTGGTTCATGTCCAGAATTCCCTGATGGTTTGCCCTCACTATAGCACAGTATCCAGTATGAGGTCCAAATAAATAACTATGCCAGCTGTTTATCTGTGGACAGATGGCTGTGTGGAGAACATGCTAAAAAATGCTAATTCATGTCTTAGACACTCTGAGAGAGAACATGGGTGTGGGAAACAAGTATTATGATTAAACTATCTGCAGGTCATGAAACAACCCTGGTCTGTCTTTGGAAGCCTAGTACAGTTTGTGATCTGTCAGCTTGCCACACCTTCATTTGTTGGGACGTACACCAACCTTTTATGCAGCGGATAACAGCTTTCAGAAAGAGCTATTATCCCATAAGTGTGAGGTGTATAATTATGACATAATGATGTGAATAAAACTGCCCAATTGCTTTAGGGTCTGCATGGCTGTTTATCCTATTATTCCAGATGTAGACAAGCACCCTGCCAAATATTTCATAGATTGTATGGGATCTCTTTGCTTTTTAATTTAAAATATTAAGTAACAGTGTTTGGGTGTTTCGTATCCTCTTCTGGCTCAATGTAAGCAGAGACCTTTTGTTATCCATGGTATTTTGGTGCCGAAATATCATATAATGTTACAACACTTTAGTTGAGCTTTCAGATTCTTCCCACCATACGAAACTGTGATGTCTATTATTGCTAAATCATTTTCTATAGCCCCCATTAATATTCAAGGGAGCCTTAAAACAAGGTAATACCATGTAACCTCCAGTACCATAGCCCTTTCTCATCTCCAAGCTTCTCCTGCTATTTTAATAAGGCTCCAATTGAATGCAATTTCAGGAATCAGCTGTGGGACCATTTGAGGAGGATACAAGCCTTTAATCGCACATTATTATACCTCCTATGTTTGGTTCTGTAATGCACTGAGGAAATTGTAAAAAGTCTGACATCATTCCACTGAAAACGGGGAAGTTTGATAATTCTGACTAAACAATGCAAATGGCAGTCTATGAAGAGGAGCTTTGTTAAAGAATAAATCTCAGTTGGGGCACGTTTCAGATTCTTAAAATGTATATCCAGTCTGTGTTAACAGCGCCTTTGATTTTGTTTTTATAGTATCTAGTTTGTTAACGTAGCGTGACAATTATAATGGTCAAATTACAGCTTCTTTGCACCAAATGCATGACTGCATTTTCAAACACATAATTCTCTCCCGCTCCGATGCAGAGCAGTTTCTCTCAGTATCTGTGCACCGTTTTTAAAGGCAGGCAAGGAATCCAGGCTTCAGTCTCGGAGTGCTGCTCTCCCACCTGACACTAATTATTCCACATTCAGCAAAAACAACTTTTAACAAGCAAACACCATGTAGTTTATTGCACCATTAACAAAGCACTAGCTATTAAGGTAATTTAACATTAGCTCGGTTAGGATATAACAGTTACCCTTCCTAGCTATCGGCTAAACTAAATGCTTTTTCCCCTCCTGCAGTGAATTGCAAAACACATGTTGTCATTCAGCAGAAGTGGTTCAAAGTTCACCAGAGGATCTTCTGCTATAGTCCTCAACTCAACACCTGAATGGGCCATTATGTAATAAAAATGTGCCTTTAATCTGTTCAGAGAGCATTTGTATCTGTGGTTCTTTTCAACTTATGTAGGGTTCAATTCACTAACACCCATTTTAGGAATTCTTACTTTAAAAGGACGATTCAATTATATAGCATTAATGGCCAAATACATAGTGGCTTATACCTTTTTCAAGGAGAAATGGGCATGAGTAAAGATCTGAGTGAGTTTGAGTGACAGCTGGCTGTGAGGACGCCATATCTTTGTCCATTTTGGAGATGCACTGATGTAATTTTCTGGCCACGATGATTGTGAAAGTCACTCAGATCATTACCCCTGTCTATTTCTTCTGCATTCAACATGTCGACTACGAGTTCTGAATGTTATATCCCAGACCTTGACATGCACCATTTTTACAAAATAATCAACATTGTTCAATTCACGTGCTAGTGGGCATAATGTTTTGGCTCACCGGTGTATACATATTTATATCAGTGGTTCCTAACCAGGTCCTTGGGGACCCCGAAACAATCCACATTTTTGCTTCCTTCCAGCTCACTGCCATACAATGCTTCCAGGAGGGAGAAAAACGTGGACGGTATAGGGGTCCCCAAAGAGTGGGTTGGAAAACCCTGATATATCTGTTTTCATTCCTGTGAGACTTTCCATGTTTTGACACAGATCCAAGCTGTGAATCCCATACATGGCCACTCCCACAATGCATGAGCCACTAAATTAATTGTTTTTAGTTTCAAACTACAGTATATAAGCCACATGCCTTGGAATGTTTCTGGACCTTCTAATGGACTCTATATACAGACTTTAAGGTTGGATGTTACTGCAGGTGCCTAAAGCAGAATAAAAACCTCTTTATTTAAAGAAAAATAGCATTTCAGCTTGTAGTGAAATATACAAAAGAGCATAAAGAGTGTGTTGCGGCTCAGACTTTCATGTTTTTGTTTAGTCTTTGCTTTTCAGAGGTGGATGATTATATTACTATTATGAATAAGAAAACATGGCTGGACACAGAAAGAATTTTTAACTACACCTTTCTTTATTCTTTCTCTGAATATTGATTGTGTTTACTGTATATTTCTCTATAGGATGTGCAGAAATAGACCACTGCTACATATGTTAGATAGTTAAATAAAGATTGCAATGTGCTTTCATGAAAGGTGGAAACCCTTTCATGCAGAGAAATTTGTGGGAGATATTTGTTCTCTTGGGCTGTCAAGAAAAGCTAAGCAAGTTAAACTGCCTTAGCCGTACAGCTGAAGCCGTCTCTCTTAATCTGCCACCGTAAAGTAACATTATCAGGGGGGCAGTCCTTGAATTCCAAACAATGTATTTTAAATGGAATTCTGGATGGATTAGACAGACAATATGAGCTTAATAAACAAACAGCATGATTTTCAAGGTTAGATAAATATAGTGGCGTCCCATCCAGGGTGACCCTGTCATGAAATCTGCAGTGTTTACTTGTGTATGTCACTGGCTGACCTTGTACTGGATAGCTGGTTATGACACATAGGATTAGAAAATGAATATGCACTGGACAGAATGTTCTTTTTGGTTATTCTGTATTACTTAATAGTGAATCTAAAGTCACCCATTGCTAATGCATTACAACAACACAAGCTATATTTTGAGCAAAGTCTTGGAAGTTACGGTTTTAATGAAGCCAAACGGGTTATCATTACAAGTCCAGGTTGGTAACAGACTGGAAGTTTGGGGGCAGAGAGCAATCTTTGTGTGACACATACAGGGTTTAGCTTGCTGTCAGATATTATTTGTGAATTTATTTGCTGTGGAATAATATAAGAGCAGCGTTTTATAAAGCAGTATGAAAACCAGAGTATCACAACCTCCAGATAGTCACGTTTATAACAGGGTCATGAATTACAGTAGCTCCATTGAACTCTATTTAGTTGTAATAAACCCAGTTAATCTCTTTGTGGGGTGAAATTAGCAGACGGGTACATAAGTCACCCTGAGAGCTCATATTAGCAAAAAAAGGCTCCATCACCTTTTTTTCAAAGAACTGTTTGAAATTATTAAGTTTTAAAAAGTTTCTTTTTCTCACAAAACCTATTCACTGAGTATGATGTTAATACTATTAACATTAAACCAAACTGATGGATTTAATTCCAGGGAGCACATACTGTATATTGTGTATCTACTTAAATATTGGGGTTTTCAAGCTTAGTCCCTGACAGGACTGCTGTTTACAGTCCTCTATTAATATCCCATAAGGCTATTCATTTTTTAAACTTCACATTCAGTAACTGATTTAGATGTAGCATTCAAGGGTGTTGCTAATTAAATCCTCTTTCTTTGGGGGGCATAATGCCATATTTTTGAGAAAATGTTCATGTATAAAAGTATAGATAACCTCAATTAAAGTAGAAGTGACTGAAACAGCCATTAGACATTGTGCAGACATGGCCACCAGTGCTATATGTGAAGCATCTGGCCACCAGTGAGAATATCACACTGCGGGGGCTACTGTATGACACTCGGGGCAGCTTTATGGGGGGCACTGTGGTCTTACACCTTGGCCTAGGGTATTAAGTCTGACCTGGGGGTCAGTTCCTGTCCCTGGCCTGTGTGTGGCTTCCCTCCTGCGATCTGCATGTTTTGGCATCTGCACGTATCTCTTTGAACACGCTGTTCCCTTTATTTGGGTGTAAAGCTTACTTTGCTGTTGTTAATGCTGACGAGGGTTCAGTGGTGCTGTGAGGAGGCTATGGGTGTGACTTCCGATCTGTGCAGGGAGTTGCCATGTTCTCCACATTTCTGCATGAGTTTGCTCTCACTGCCATAATACACATGGTTAGTGAGGCATTGTCTCCAAGTTGCCTGAGGTATGTGACTAAGCATGTAAGTGTGTGTTTCCTGGGATAGGCTCAAGCCCCAATGGAACCACACACTAAATAAGCATTTACTGAAAATGGATGGTTGTCTTGCCATATTACTACCTGCAGGCTTGTTCAGTCTTGAGCACATGGGAGGTTGTTGCCTGGTCTGTTGATACAGATTATGTAAAAGACACAATAAAAGACGGTGGTTATATTAATAAGATCCACAATGTGCGGGCTGATTCTCATTTACATTATATAACATCATTACCACATTCAACAAATACATATTAAATATGCCCACAATATTCTGAAATATACTGCTATATTTCAGAAGTCATAGACAATGTGCTTTTGACTTTGCACGACCATATTCATGTTTATTTGCCTTTTTTCTCAGCGAGGATGCCAGCAGAGAAAAGGTTGATCCACATTCACAAGGCCAGGAACTTTATCAGACAGAAAGCTTGGCTGTCAGCAGACCTTGACAGGCATCCAAAGATCCAGGGATAAACATAACAGAAATGAGCCTGGCAGACACTAAATGTGTCTCTTTTTTCGCCCTGACTGTCATGTGCTGGGGAGAACCCTGGGGCATGCAGGCTGCTGTTATTTAAACGTCTGATAGAAAATGAGCGGCGACCTGCACCCCTCCCTCCTGGTGTGACCGGCTGATTAATCGGGCTGCTGTGACGGCTTGTTTAATTGAGTCTATTTGACCTTCCTTGGAGCTTCAGAGTATCCAGCGTTCACTAATCAATGGTTTTAGTGCTGCTTCATAATTAAGGGGTTCCAACTGTTGCTGAATCAGGTTAAAGCACTAAATGGAATTTGTATTTCGGTGGCTTCTGGTAAATCTTGCAATCTAGAAAATCCATACTAATTCCTAAGGGAATTCAGTTTCCATAATAATAATACTGTTCCCCATGGATAAGGACCTAAATCCCAAAGAGGGGAGAGGATGAAGAAGAGACTGGTACATTGATTGATGATATATTTTATCCTGTAAAGTCTCCCCATGGAATTTGTCAGATCTCTTTGTGCCTTTTAATGTCTGCTTGTTGTGTGCGCTCTTCAGTGACCCAGCCTCAAACAGTTCTCTCCATTAGACCGCGTGATTTAAGCACAGCGACAGCGTCATAATCTAAACCGGGACGCCAGAAATATCTGGAAAAACTTTTCGCAAAGAGATTCCTGGGGAATATGGGGCACGCAGGAGATTACAGGCATCCAGAGAATTTGCCTAAATGAGTTTCTGTAGCTTGTATCTGACATTTAACCTCCAGTCTGGTAGGGAAGCAGCGTTTGGTGGGTGGACGGTGAGAGGGGAGAGTGGCTGCATCACCCCATGGCATCTTATCTGGATTCTGGCTGACGAGTGCAGTGAGATAGAACCAAGGCGTGCCCGTTCATGCCGGCTGAGACCGGAGGGCCTTGTTTTTCCCTTTATCCCACATGAGCATCTTACCCTCTGCAGGTCTCTGCCTATCCCTGTCCCAGTCACATGAGCTCTCTAGCAGTCGCTTGTCCCCTTGCTTGCTGTCAGTACCCTGTTATGCTGTGTGCGCATGTCAGGGAGGGGGTGTATTTGTCAGTGACATTTCCTACATCCTTGTCATTAAACAGTAAGGTAGCACATTGTGTTGTGTGCGCTGTTAGTCTCCGGCTGCTGTGGCTGTTCGTTTCCCCTGACCTCTTAAGGGTGAGAGCTCCCAGCCGGTGCTGGGGCTCTCGTCTCCTCTCTGCTTCTGGCTGCAGCCTCTGAATAATAAGCAACCAAATTGTCCAGGGCTACAGGAAGCAGGCGCCGGTTGCAAGGGTAACCTTGAGAGAGTTGTGGTGGGGTGTTGATTGATTTTCACATATGGCAACTTTTTTAATTGGCCTTACGTCATGACCAATAGGAATGCCACGACAGTTGTGAACCTTGGTCGTAATCAGACTAGATCTGATCTACATGCTGTTGAGTTTTTAGATATGGTTTCATTTAAACACTCAACTTGAATGTTAAATGCTGCAGCAGAGACTTTCAAAGGATATTTTTCCAATGATGTTTCATAGATACAACTTGCCTGCTAAGATCAATTTTACATGGAAGATTTTAAATGGCCTTTTTATGGATATGGTATTATATATTTTTGTT
>JABFDZ020000097.1:27427380-27439205 GCA_019775955.2 Pollimyrus isidori
GCTGGCCCCCCGTCCAGGGTTGTTCCCTGCCTCGTGCCCGTTGCTTCTGGGATAGGCTCCGGACCCCCCGCGACCCAATAGGATATGCCGTTTGGATAATGGATGGATGGAATACAGATCACAGTGGCACAAAGTAATACTTGGAAAGTTGGAGAGAACTAATGATGATTATTATGTGTTTTTGAGAGGAATATATGACATCCGTGTACCACATGACATCTCTGTACCACATGACATTTGTATAGCACATGACATCCGTATAGTACATACACTTTGTTCATTTGCACTTATCATTAGCTCAGGAAAAAGTTAATTTGTTTGCGTTTACAAGAGTGTTTTGCTGTGTGCTTTTCATACGCAATAGATGTGGATGCATGGATGTAATTTTACAGTAGAAACAGTGAAACACTAAATACAAATCGAGAACGGAATTGCCATTTACACAAGAAATAAATAGCAAAGTGTTTTCTTTTTATCCTACAATTTTGTTTGTCAGTGGTACTTTGACTACACTTTGGAACAGACTGCAAGTTAAAATCAGGGCATGTAGTATTGTTTTTTTTCATGTACATGTACAGCACAAACTTTTTGCTCCCTATCTAATCGCCTCTCAAAGTTAGCAAACCATACTTAATCAAGTGTTTGTAACTGTCTTTGCTATGCTAATACAAAGTATGCAAAAAGTACGTAGGTCTCTCGGGAATCTGGCAGACTCTTCATAGACACCGTGTTTACCCATCCGGCTTGGCCCTGCTGTTGTTTTTCCCGTGCATTGTGGTGTCTGCCTGTACTCTTCGCCTACTTCTCTGTGCCAAAAGTTGAACTAGAGGCTACAACTTCATCTCCTCGTGGGCTTGCTGGTTGGGGGTGGGGGCGACTGCAGGGTTAGGGTACATGTGTTGAGATTATCTTGGCTAGACAGCTTTCAGGGGGGCAAACGGAGACAATTTGCCCGAGTCTCCTTCCTTGTTTATTGCTGATAAACAGCTAGCACGTTTACCACCCCAAATAAATCATTGTAAAACCACACGATTTGCAGGATTCTGTGCTGGGACACAATGGGTTGTTTTGCCTTTCATTAATCAGTAAACATCAAACAGGATCTGTCAGGAAACTAAACTGATTCTCACCTTAATTTAGTCCCTAGCAGACTTTTTATTTATTAAAGCTTACAATAGTGCCTTGAAATTTACACATTTTATATATCTGGGTTACTGTTTTTAACCCATTTAAGCACTTTGATAAACTCAACAATAACAAGATTCCTCCAAGCAGCCAATGCTGAAGTCAGATTCCATAAGCACTACACAGCTGTACTGTTTGGTCAAGTACTTTGCCACTATATATTTAAGTACAGTCACCGCATGTAATGTTTTTATGTTTATACAAGCCACACCATGCATCTGAAGAGGACTGGCCTTTGAAAATGATTTAAGATCTGTTGACTTGCATAAATAGCTGCCAACTGCCATACAGGGCACCAGGGGGGGGCATTATTTTGCTAAAAGCTTCCTTTCATTTATAGACTATTCAGACAGATATGAAATTCATAATGATATAAAGAAAATACTGTATGCAGCCCAGGACTTTAGTGTTCCTCACATTTTAGAGACTATAACTAGCTGTGAGAGGAATTTCTATTATTTGCTGGTAATGGGAAGTCAGCTTAGCTGTCTTTGATCTCATTGGCCCTCAACTTGGGCAAGATGGAGAAGTATGAATGGAATGTGATCCTGCAGAACAGGAGTGGGACAGACAGGAAGGGGGTATAGTTTAATATATGTATGAAAGTCCAGTCCCCTGACGAGAAAAACAAGGAGTTAGCATGTGTCGGCGGAATAGTGCCGTAAAGTGGTGCAGCCACGTGAACAAGAGTGAATGTGTTGCCATTTGTGTGTGTGTCAGGGACGGTGTGTGTGTTCAGACACTATCTACTTTCGGAGAGATAAGTGGGCAACATGCTCTGACAGCGACCTCACTGCTTCTCGCCCGTCACCTCGGCCTCGCTCCAGTGTGTCGACAGGCAAACCTGTCTCCAATCACACAAGCGCGCACTATATTCAGATATTTAAACCGATTTAATCAGTCTCTTGCTTACATCCTCACATTTACACTAATACCAATGAAGACGATCCTCGCAGGTTGAGATTTTCCCCGCAACACCCATTTCTGAGAGACAAGGCTGTCAAGATAAACAAACGGTAACCGGCACCCAGAGACGATCTGATTCGTTTACACACATATGCTCAGACAGGCACAGAAATCCATGCGCATTGAGAGTCGTGAGACAAAATCTGTGGCCAAAATTCGGCAGCGTTGGCAGCAAAATGCCCCATGGCATAAGAATAGCAGTAGAGTGTGGAACACAGTTCAGATACTTTACACCTCACAGTGTGAAACTGCTGGAATGGCTCCCAGCGGTCTCTGCAGAGCTTGCTCACCCAAGCCGGGTTTTCAGGTTTGTTCACCTGCGTCAGCAGACGATTCTGTAGGCCGTCCCCCTGTTGTCTTCTCTCCACTCGCGGCTCACTTTCTCAAGTTTGTTCCTCACCCCAGTCCTGACTGGTGTTCTCACTTAATTTGTTACTGGAGTTCACAATAGTAAGACGCAACATAATTGAACAATTCAGTCCTGTTGGTATGTGTGTGCGTATGAGTGTCTGTGTCAGCACTTGCGGAGCCTGGAAGCTATTTTCCTGCTAGTTGATGTGTATCCTGAGAATATGAATGACGTTGAGCCTGAAAGCACATAACAGATAAATATTTACCAGTTACCACTTAACTCCATTGTTTACTCTTTCGCATGTAGGAGTCTGTGTTCTTCATAATTTGTCAATTGTCATAATTTGGCACAAGTTTCAGTTGTTTCAGTCTTGTTGGTTAAAATAGATTATGTAGTGTCCCATTGTAATGATTTTACACGAAAAACTTAATTTGCATGAGATCATCATGTTAGCCACCACATGCAAAGCAGTTAACCAAGCTTTCAAAATGATTTAAAAATATGTTCCATAAACTGCAGTAACATGCCATTGTTGTGTTTTTGGTTCCCACAGTACATGCTTTTTGTTTTCATTTTGTTGTTCCTGTAATTCCATTTTGCTTTTATTGTGTTATACAACACTGTGTGACTTTTTTGTTTGCTACAGTACCGTGTCTTGAGATCTGACGTGCACATGCGATTGCTTCTCTTGCCAGTGAACTTTACATACCGTGATGTAGAGCATCGCGATGCTGAAACCGGTGTCTTGGACATGAATTAGTATCAGTTTGCTAATGAAAGATGATCAGTCAGTGACAATGAGAAAGTGGGAACCGACTATCATTCAGAATTGTGGAGCTCAGGATAATACTTACACTCACATGCTGACAATATATCTAGACATTTTTATGGTGGTTAAAACATTTAATTTTGGTGGCACTGACTGATTCATTGGTAGAATTATTTCCTTTTGAGACATGAGTTAATTGTTTTGAGTAAGTTGCAAGCTTTTGCAGCTAAATCATAGTGTTGTGCTATATGTATGCACTGTTTTGAGAAATGTTCTTATGTTCTTGACCTGACCGAGTTATGTATGTTTCAGCAAATGTGTCAAAGCAACTGAGAAAAACTGTAAGGATTCATACTTCAAATTAGGAGAAACATCTACGCTAGCAGCCAAAATTGTGGAAACACAAAGCATTTTTTGCATTACGCTTTAAAAATTACATTTAAAAAAAAATTCAAAATTATGAATCTTTGACAGAAATATTTATAATCAATCAATCAATGATACAATTTGGATTAAATAAGTAACTGGAGCAACAGTTGAATAAAGTCCTGCGATTTTTAAAAACTGGAAGTGTTTCCACATTTTTGGCCACTAGTGTACCCTGTCAAGCATACCTTTCAAATTGTGGCATGCTGCTGCCCCCTTAACTTGAACCTTTTGGACAAGTGCCAAAGCCATACACGTGTCACACCTTCATGTGGAAAAATACTTACTGTCCAACTGCAATTAGACAGCATTTGTAGTCTCTGTGTGCAAATTCCAGTAACATGTCTTAATGAATGTTGAGTCATACCCTCATGGTTATATTACAAAAAAACAACAACAGCATGCATACAAATAAATAGGGTGGGGTTTAAAGCAGAGAGCAACTCAAAGGTACAGTATAAGGACATTTTAGAAATAATTGTCAGAAATTGTGTAACATCAGATGCCCTTATATGTCCATAGTCTCAATTTTAATCTGGGAGTGCTTGTTTACGTAATTCATTAAATCTGCAGTGACATTGTGACATTCACGGCCACGGGTGGGCGTGACCCGACAGGTGTGCCGAGTCATACCTCGTCAGCGCCAACATAAAAGGAGGAGAAACACAGAGCACAGTGCGAAGTATTGAGCCAATGTTTCATTTGAGCCGTACCGAGCAGTTTCTTGTCTCTCGTCTCCCTGATCGCCCTGTACGTGTCTGTGTTCCTGCCTTTGTTCCAGCGCCTCTTGTTCTCATCTCCTCTCCCTAGCCCAGCTCCTGTTCCTGATCCGCCCGTTCAGCCCAGCTCTGTGTCTCCCGTGCCGCAGCCCCTCCGTGTCCTGTCCTCGTCCCTTCTTGTCGGACTGATCCCCCGACAACGACCTCCTTGCCTGCCCCACGACTACGCCTCTCGCTTGCCCCTCTGGACACTTTCGCTGCCTTACTGAGGCTTTGCAATAAACCTTGCTTTCTTTGCATACCTGGGTCTGCTCCTTTGTCTCAGTTCGTCACAGAATACTTTGCCGATAACACGGACCCAGCGAGGAACCTGGAAGGGAGGCTCGCTTCCCTAGAACAACTGCTCGCAGCACAAGCGGCTCAGGTACCTCTTCCACCTTCCCCTCCACGTGCCGCTGCCCCCTGATCGCCATGCCGGAGCGGTATAACGGAGATCCCAATCATTGTCATTGGTTTTTGATCTAAGTGGGTATCTACGTGGAGGAACACCCGGAAATGTTCACCACGCTCCCAAGTCCGGTTCACGGTGTCGTTGCTGGTTGGAAGAGCGCGTGAATGGGCGGAAGCATTGTGGTCTGATTGCAGCCCCATTTTACAGTCAGCGCGGGAGTTCCATGACGCTTTATTAGAAGTGTTCGATCATCCGGCCGTGGGAAGACGACCAGGCTGGCGGCTCCTAGAATTCTGACAGGGGAACCGCTCAGCAGCCAAATTCTCTTTAGAATTCCGGACGATCGCCGCTGCCCTCCGCTGGCCGGATGATTGTTTGCAGATGATCTTCCTCCGTGCTCTGAACCCCGAGTTCCAAGATGAGCTTACCGCCCGTGGTGAAGCACCGTCCTTCAATGACCTGGTTAGACAGGCTGTACGACTGGGCAACACAGTACGGGATCGAAGAAGACGATGCCACGCGGGCGAGCCTGAAAGACCCAGCCCCACTACCCCAGAGCCCATGCAGTTAGGGCGATCCCCTCTGTCAACTGAAGAACGACGACGTATGCAAGGGGGTTTATGCATGTATTGCAGGGCCCCGGAACACCTCGTGGCCAGCTGCCCATTGAGACCCCAAACTGGTTGTCGCTCCACCCCGGTAAGTGCACCCATCTGTCCCCTCGTCAGTCTTACACAGTTTTTGGTTCCTGTTGTCCTCAGCTGGGGGGGGAGAAGCATGGAGATTCCGGCCCTGATCGACGCCGGGGCAGCGGGTAACTTTCTGGAGGAAGGGGTTTTTCGACAGCTTCAGGTGCCGGTTTCTGACCTGTCGGTGTGACTATCGGTCCTTGGGGTAACTGGTGAACGAATGAAGGAGGGAACCATCACCCGTCGCACTCACCCATGTGCCCTGCAAGTAGGTGCCGTCCATAAGGAGGACATTGAGTTCTACGTTCTCCCCTGGGCAAAGGATCCATTAATCTTGGGGCTCCCCTGGCTGAGACGCCACAACCCCATACTAGACTGGAGAATGAGAGAGATCGAAGCATGGTTGGCAGGATGCCGGCGGGACTGCCTGTCACTCCCTTGCAGGGCTATGGGGGTAGAAAGTCCCGAACCTGAGAACCTGGACCTTATCCCGTGTCAGTATTTGGACTTTCTAGACGTGTTCAGCAGGGAGAAGGCATTCCAGCTACCCCCTCATCGCAATAATGATTGCGCCATTGACCTGCTGGAAGGCGCCCCACTCCCCCGCGGCGGACTGTATCCGGTGTCCCTACAAGAGCAAGACTCTTTGGACACCTACATATGAGAGGGGGTGAGTCAGCGCATCATACGCCCTTCCACGTCGCCTGTTACCGCAGGGTTCTTTTTTATTAAGAAAAAGGATGGAGGACTTTGGCCGGTGGTGGACTATCGCGCTCTAAATGCCATTACCGTGAAAAGGAGAGAACCCTTACCCCTAATTCCCCCCGCGTTGGAGCAGCTTCGCCAGGCAAAGGTATTCACCAAACTAGACTAGGGAACGAATGGAAGACTTTGTTTATCACCAACAGAGGTCAGTTCGAATATCTTGTGATGCCTTATGGGTTGACCAATAGTCCTTCCATATTCCAAGCATATTTGAACACTGTTTTCCAGAATATGTTGGATCAGTTCGTGATCGTCTACATTGACGATATCTTAATCTACTCCCCTTTTCTGGAGGCTCACATGCTGCATGTACGCCAGGTACTCCAACGCCTACGGGAACACCAGTTATTCGTAAAAGGTGAGAAGTGTGAGTTCCACCAACCCCAGGTAAGATTCCTGGGTTATATAATCCGACCAGGAGAGGTGGCGATGGAGGAGCAAAAGACCTCGGCAATCCTCCAGTGGCCACGACCCCGCACGTTGTGGGAGATACAAAGGTTCCTAGGGTTTGCCAACTTTTACCGCCGCTTCATCTAGAACTTCAGCCAGAATGCAGCTCCACTCACCTCTCTCACTCGAGGTAAACCTATCCATCTCCCTTGGACCTCTACAGAGGACCTGGCCTTTCAGAGGTTGAAGAAAGCCTTCTGCGCATCACCAGTGTTAAAACAGCCTAATCCTGACTTACCGTTCGAAGTCGAGGTGGATGCCTCGGAAGCAGGAGTGGGAGCGGTATTAATACAGCAAGACCCCGAAACAAACCGGCGCCATCCCTGCGCTTATTACTCCCGGAAGCTTTCTGCTGCCGAGAGTAATTATGAGGTGGGGGATACAGAATTGTTGGCCATCAGGTTGGCCCTGGAAGAATCGAGACACTGGCTCGAGGGAGCCCGCCACCCATTCTTGGTTCTTACGGATCATGAGAATCTAGAATACCTCCAGACAGCCAAGCGTCTCTCGGCTCGCTAGGCCAGGTGGGCGTTGTGGTTCGCACGCTTCAAGTTCCGGGTAAGTTACCTTCCCGGAAAACATAATGTTAAGGCAGATGCCTTGTCCCGCCAGTTTGACCCCCCCGACAGTGAAGGACAAGAATGTCCTGTCCTTGATCCAAAGTGCTTCATCTCCACCATCACCTGGGGCCTGGAGGAGAAGATTAGGGCTGAACATGAGCGCCATCGCCGACCTCCCGACTGCCTGTCCGTTCGATGGTATGTAGTCAAGTCGTTATGACCTAATTTATTGGCCTGGATCCATGCCCAACCCGGAACAGGCCACCCAGGAGTCAGCGCAACTTTGAGACTAGTGGAGCGCCAGTATTGGTGGCCTAGGTGGAGAGAGGAGGTCCGGGCCTACGTCGACAGCTGTCCAGACTGTGCCCAGGGTAAGCTCTAACCAGGCTCCCGCTGGGTTGCTACAACCCTTACCTGTACCTGATAGACTCTGGTCCCATCTGTCCATTGATTTCATTACCGACCTTCCCCGGTCCGACGGAAAAACAATAATCCTGACTTTAGTGGACTGTTTCTCCAAAATGTGCAGGTTAGTGGCCTTACCTGAACTCCCCACGGCCACTGAGTTAGCCGAGATTCTGGTACGGGAGGTGTTTCGACACAGGGGAATCCCAGAGGATCTGGTATCAGACCGGGGACCTCAGTTTACTTCTTGTGTCCTCCGGGAATTCTGCACCAAATTGAACATCACCCTCAGTCTTACATCAGCCTATCACCTCCAATCCAATGGACTGGCTGAGAGGACAAACCGAGAAATAGCCAAGGCCCTCCGGTTGATGACCCGCACCGACCCCACGAAGTGGGCTCCTTTGCTCGTCTGGGTAGAGTATTCCCTAAACTTCCAGATTAACCACAAACTTGTCACCCTTCCAATGTGTCTTAGGTTTCCAGCCTCCCCTCTTCCCGTGGGATTCTCCTGCCGGGTCAGTACCGGTACCTTTACCAGGACAGTAAACGGGCCTGGAGGGCTGTCCAGGAGACCCTACAATCTAGGGCCCGCATCCTGAAGACCAAGGCTGATTTCCATAGACACCCCGGGTTCCCGATCCGGGTCGGCCAGAAGGTATGGTAGTCGACCAGGAACCTTCGAATCCTGGGATGCAAGAAGTTCACGGCCCGGTACATTGGACCTTTTCTGGTAATTCAGAAGGTGGGACCGGTCGCTGTAAGACTCAGATTACCGAAGATATATTACATCTCCCCTACTTTTCATGTGTCCCTGCTAAAGCCAGTACGCTACAGCCTGCTTCGTCCAGATGCCCTTCCCGCAGAAGACACACCTCCGGTTCTTCCTGCCACACCAAGTTGGAACATCTCGGGTATTGTCGACTCCCGCCGCAGACAAGGCCGGCTGCAGTACCTGGTGGATTGGGAGGGGGCCGACTCGGACCAGAGAAGTTGGGTCTCTTCCCAGGAGGTGGAGGACAAAGATCTCACCGCCCGCTTTCACCTAGCTCACCCGTCCCGACCAGCCCCATGAGCCCAGGGCCGTCCCTGGAAATGGAGAAGGCCTCCAGGAGGCGTCCATCAAGGGGGGGGCTCTGTGACATTCACGGCCCCGGGTGGGGTGACCCGACTGGTGTGGCGAGTCATACCTCGTCAGCGCCAACATAAAAGGAGGAGAAACACAGAGCACAGTGCGAAGTATTGAGCTAATGTTTCATTTGAGCCGTACCGAGCAGTTTCTTGTCTCTCGTCTTCCCGATCACCCTGTGCCTGTGTTCCTGCCTTTGTTCCAGCGCCTCTTGTTCTCATCTCCTCTCCCTAGTCCAGCTCCCGTTCCTGGTCCGTCCATCCAGCCGAGCTCTGTGTCTCCCTTGCTGCAGCCCCTCCATGTCCTGTCCTCGTCCCTTCTTGTCGGACTGATCCCCTGGACAACGACCTCCTTGCCTGCCCCACGACTACGCCTCTCGCTTGCTCCGCTGGACACTTTCACTGCCTTACCGAGGCTTTGCAATAAACCTTGCTTTCCTCGCATACCTGGGTCCGCTCCTCTGTCTCAGTTCGTCACAGACATGAAAGTTAGTTTGAGTTTTCTGTCAGTGGCAGGATTTAACAGCCGCTTCCCAGCATGCTGCCCTGAAGCTGCCAGCGCCCACAGCTAGGGAGAAAAGCCACTACCGTCATGTGTACCAGGCCTCCTCGATCCCCCCTATATGGACTGGCATTATTCCCCCTGCAAGAGGCTGCAGCACATCTAAACTTGGCCTGGGGGGCACTGCCTCTATGTGGTGACAATCAGGTTAGTTAAGGTCATATCAACCCTGTTTATGGTGCAGTGGTGGCACAGATGCCTCTCTGTTCATTTTAAAAAAAAAAAAAGCCTTTTCCACACATTTAATGTAAGGCAGCACTAGCGATACACTCAGTGTTGGGCCGAGTTGTTTAGTTCTGATCATTGCTGGAACTTTGCTGCTGCATCTTTGAGCAGATAATTAACCTGAGTTAATAATCTACCCATCTTCCCTCACCTCTAATCACATGCAGGAAGGCTGCACTGTACCCAAAGCAAACTCTTTCAGATAAATGGCCATTCATAGGGTATAAAATTCACAAATTTAAAGTATGTAAGTTGTTTTCTATCAAACTGTTTCAAGTGTTTCTGGTGCTTTTGGACCTTGGGAACCCTGCATAGGACAAGCAAGTACAGCAAATGGAGAAATGGATGGATGGATAGTGGACCTGATATTACAATCCTGACACGCAGCATTTCTGGCACATGACAGTAAAACAGAATCCCATTCGTGGTCAGTTGTGCAAAAATAAACAAACAATTATTTCCTAAAACACCTTGACAATTACAGCTAAGAAAACATTGTTTCAGGATGTAGAACCAAAATAAGGGATGACATTGGAATAAGGAAGCATGCATGACTTAGCAGGATTATTGGTACTCTATGGTTTCTTCATAAATCACCTGGGGATGTGATGACCACCATGTGCTATGAACAATTCAATCAGCACTGGCACAGCCTGTCTCTCATGACTCATAATTAGGTGTCTGCGGCATTTTCATGGTTTATTTACCTGGACAGATATTCCAAGAATGGCAAGAATTTGACCTTCACGCTGATTGCGATGTTAAGGGCAAAGGTGATCCTTTCTCACGACTCTCAATGTGCAGTGAAGACACTGGGCTTAGGAATGCTGAACACAAATTGCAGCTTTGGGTCTAACTGAGGGGCTGCGGCTTCAGCTGATGTCATTGCTGAATAATCTCTACAGGCACTCAGCAAATGTCCAGGGAAACCGGTGCTGCCATCAGCGGTGGGATGTGAAGCACTGCAGTTACACAGGCTCACTGCAGGCTGCAGTTCACTGGCTCACTGTAAGGTCTCTGTACACAGGCTCACTGTAGGCTGCTGTACACAGGTTCAGTACTGGCTGCAGTTCACAGGCTGCTGTATATAGGCTCAATGTAGGTTTCTTTACACAGGTTTACTCTTGGCTGCAGATGCACAATTTCACTATAGGTCTTGTTATTGTAGGGTGACTGTAGACTGCAGTTACACGGGCTCACTGTAGACTGCAGTTACACGGGCTCACTATAGACTGCAGTTACACGGGCTCACTGTAGGCTGCAGTTACACGGGCTCACTGTAGACTGCAGTTACACGGGCTCACTATAGACTGCAGTTACACTGGCTCACTGTAGACTGCAGTTACACGGGCTCACTGTAGACTGCAGTTAAACGGGCTCACTGTAGACTGCAGTTACACGGGCTCACTGTAGACTGCAGTAACACAGGCTCACTGTAGGCTGTTGTACACTGGCTGGCTGTGGCTGTAAAGGGAATTGTGCTGGTTATTCATGCCTCCTGCCTCAGTCTCACGACTGATATCTTCTCCCAGTGCTCCATAACCCGCCCAGCAGGAGCGGTGGTGAATCACGGCTTCGGCTCTCTGCCCTTAGTCACCATGCCTGAAGGGATCTGGGCCACCCCCCCCCCCGCCTCCACCCGCATCGAGATGGAGCAGGTGTCAAGCAGCCAAAGCGTGATGCCTTGAGAGTTATCCTGCCGTTGTGGCAGACTGGGTGGATATGTGACGCTGTTGCCATGGTGACAAACTTTTTTAAAAAAAAGTTTATTTATAGTTTTCCTTAGGTTTTCTAGAAACCTACAGTGCAGATTTCTCATTGTGTTCTCCAGTTTCAGCTGGTATGATATGATATTTCTTACATTTGGAATGAGCAGCTCATTTCTTTGATGCGAACAGCACACCTGGTAGTAAGGAGGCCTCAGTGCAGCTTAACACTGGTCAGGACAACCTTCCTGCTTCAGGCTTCAAAGGCATGTGTCTCACAGCAGCTCCAGTGCACTGCAGGCGGGAGGTTGTCTGAAAGAGTAGAAGCAACACCTGCAAATTCTCATTAGAATTATCTGACATCATTGGGTACAAAGTTGACGCACTGGCTTAGAGGATAGTGTTGGCACCCTCCGATGTTGTGTGTTGGCACCCTCCGATCTTGTGTGTTGGCACCCTCCGATGTT
>JABFDZ020000097.1:27467390-27483159 GCA_019775955.2 Pollimyrus isidori
CCCCTGCTGGCCTCACTAACACCTCTTCCAGCAGCAACCTAGTTTTTCCCCAGGAGGTCTCCCATTCAGGTACTGACTAGGCTCAACCCTGCTTAGCTTCAGTGGGCAACCAGTCTTGGGCTACAGGGTGATATGGCTGCTGGCTGCTGGAATGTTTGCTTTCCACATAGACCTAGACCTGAGAGTCATACTGAGAGCCATACTGCCCAGTAATATGGGCAGGGGCATAGGAATAAAATGAAAATCATTAGAAATACCTTCATGAAGACTTCATAAATAATCTGACAGTGCTTTGCCACAGAAAAAAGTGAGTCTTAAAAAAAATGCAAGAACTAGTAGGAATAGCCAGTCAAAGGACAGGTTGTAATTTCCTCCTGGCCAGCTAACAAAGGTGATAGTGTTTAGGGCCACATCAATACGGAATGCCAGAGCTGAGAATAGCTTGTTTTAATCTACCCCTCTGTGCCTCAAGCCCAGTCCGTGTTCTGTTCCAAACCAGTGCAAGAGGTCAACATTAGATTCATGTTAACATGTGAATGGCAAACGTAGGAGCTTAAGCTTCAGGCCAGGTCATAAGCGGAATCCTGGCTCTCATCACCCTTCTGAATGAGTCCAGCCCTAGTGGACTAAAGATGCATTATTAGACTAATACAGTGTTTTCCGATCTGGTCCTCAGGGACCCAAAGTCAGTCCATGTTTTTGCTCCCTCTGAGCTCCCTGCCAGTGAGTCCACATTTTTGCTCCCGAGCTGGGAGAGAGCAAAAACGTGGACTGTCTGTGGGTCCCAGAGGACCAGATTGGGAAACACTAGACTAATAAACTCACACTCTTCCCCATCAGTGTCAGGGTTTAACGTCTGTCCATCACACACTTTGAGGAGACACCAGTGTGTGATGGCTCACTGCTGCTACCCTAAGAACACATGCCGTTTTACCATCACATGGAGCAAGAATGTTCTGTCTCCTCCTGCATAATGTTTTTCCATCAGTTGCACACTCCTCTCAGTGCGGCCGCTGTGTCACTTCAGTATCATGGTAAAAAAGCCATCTCACTGAAAAAAGAAAAGCAAATTAACCGCCCCCAATCCATCTCTCTAAAGCTGTGTGTCATTGGATCTAATTGGATTGTGCATCGTCATTAGATTGGCTGTGCTTCACTGAATTCCACTGCAAAACACTGCCACGCCCTTCGAAATAGGAGGCTGGGGTCTTGCTGGGCACGGGCCAGTGATGCACTCCTGACACATGAAGCATAAACCCAGCACTTAATTCTCTGATTGTATCATGATGGGATTCTGTAATGCAGTTCATTGAACCAGATTTACCCACAAAGACACAGATAGTGGATTAAATACAATCTCCTTCAAAAATGTGAAATGTATGTTGGCCCTGCTTTTAGATGCTTTGTTGTTTAGAAATGATAAAGCAATACATGGTATATACTTTTAGTAGTGGCAGGTAGGCCTGGTATGCTCAGAAAACTGGGAAATCACAGCAGGGGTCCATCCATCCATCCATCCATCCATCCATCTATCCATCCATCCATCCACCATACCTGTTTGTCTTATGCGGAGTCATAGGGATCTGCTAGAGCCCTAACCCCAGTCTTATGTGATGGGGGCAAGACAGGGAATAACCAAGGATGGTATGCTAACCCATTGCAAGGAACACACACCATTCACACCTACAGTTCACCAGAGCATGTTTTTGGACTGTGGGGGGAAAACCCCACGATGACACGGGGAGAACCTGCAAACTCCACACATGTGAGGTGTGAGGTGCTTCCCTATGCTAATTTTTCCACATTTTTTTTAAAGCGTAATCATTATTATTGGCGGTAATATTCGTATTAGTCTCATTATCAGCTGTATAAATTCCAAAGACTGAGAGAGTGTGGAGCAGAGTGTTGTTTCCAAATGGGCTGGGAAGAGGTAGGGCTGTTGTTGGGTTACTATAGCGACATGGACCCATCTGTCAGTGGGTCAGTCAGGGGCTCCTCAACACCTCTCCTATCAAGGGCCAGTTGGGGATGTTTAATTAAAGAGCAGGCTTTGGCAGACTGTCCTCTCGCAGCCCGGCCAGCTAATGTGTGATGGCTAAGTGAGAGAGGGAGGGCTTGGGCCAAGTTATTGTTGAGCCTGTCCCTAATTGGATCAGTGTCTGGATGGGGGGTGGATATTAGGGCTTTGTGTTATAACAGATGGGCATTGTGTAGGTGTGACTATAGACTAGGTTAGTCAGAGCCAGACTCCTGTGGAGCTACTGCTATCTTTCAATTAATGCTTTATTTGCACATAAAAAACAGGTGATATGGCATATTATGCAAATAGCTTCTAATACCTCACTAAGTAGTGAAATTAAATAAACATTAGCAGACCCCAACTCGCACTGAGAAGAAACTGGGCTTGATGCACAAGTAACGCAGGGGCATTATTCACTATAGCCCTGTACAGGATGGGTGGAACCTTAAGTCACTGCAGAGCTTCAAAAAAGAAACAGTTCACACTGTGTACAAATCTCCTTCCGTTAGAAAGGCATGCATTTTTCAGAGCATGCAGATCTGTCACGATTAGGTCCTTCATTCCCGACACACTGAGTCATCACATTTAGTCTTCTGAAATGAATACCAAGCATGCCATCCTCAGTAATATTATGTTATTTAGTTATGCTCATCACTGTGTGAATGTTTTTAGTGCAAGAATATTAGTTTTTTTTCTTCATCCGCCATCACAGCTTGTTAGGAATTTTTAATTATGCCAGGATCATAATGGCTCTTTAAATAATGCACCCGATGCTCTGCATGAACATCATCGCTTTACAAATGCATGCATGTTTCTGAGGTCCCCGCCTTGGCTCGCATGATATGGGGGGAGGGGGGGCTGTTAGGGTTAGTGAGCCCATGATAATGCTAAGCTTGTTTATATTCACAATGTATCTGGGAAATGTGATATCCCATTCCCTGAATTAATTTGGTACAATCTGACAATAACATAAAAATAGTATTATCTATGTCTCATTTACACTTTAATTTAGGAAGCGATTCTTCATTATGAGCCTTTTGGAAAGGCTTAGTGATATAAAATTGATAATAAAATTACATAAATAGGTAAAGAAACTTTTTTAATTAAAAAATGCATAATGAGTTCTTCTTTACTAATATCTTTAATGTCTTTTTCTTGTAAAGTTTGCTTATGCACATTGGGTAAGAAATTAAGTTCACAAATGTGAGTGCGCCAGACCAAAATAATCATTTTTATACATAAGACTCTGGTACATCATGATAATTAAAAAGTTACTTAAAAAGTTATTTCATGGCAATTACTCCCTGGCATCTCAAAGTCTGTGTGTGTGTGTTTTTTTCTGGGACTCCATTCCCTGCAGTGTAGTGACGGTTTGCAGCCAACAGGAGGTCCTCAAACTTCCCTACCTTCATTGACATTTTTGGTTCCATCACACTTTCATGCCACATATATTGTGTGGGAAAATCAGTCTCAGCCAGGGAAAAGGGAAATGCTTTCACTCCCTGAATTTCATCTTAACAGAAGAAATGTAAAATAGATTTGAGAGTAACACGTCACATGCTGTAGCTGGAAACCACAGTAACTGCAGAAAGTAGAAAAGAATGGTGACTGTCGTTAACGGGCCTACTGAGGAATCAAAATATTTATGTACAGTACTGCAAAGGGCGTGAAATCCAGAGAGGCGTAGGAGTGCAGATAGGTGTGTTTCTTGACGGACAAGAAACTGCTGTCGTGGTAAGAGCAGAGAAGCTGAAATGTGCTACACCCTTCTGACGACATCAGATCCTTTCTTCCTTTGGCCTGCTTGCGTGTCGAGGTGCGTCAGACGTGGGATGAGTGCTGTCAACCTTGGTTTAATAATAAACTTACAGTTCTATTTCAATAACACAACCAGGCAGTGTTTATTCACTGGTGGCGGAATTAAATATGACAGACAACGAACCCATTGGTACAGATCGGATGTTGTCAGAATTTGGTAGCAGGTAGTTTGGGGGTGTGAATTATCCGCTGTTGCTACATAGACATATTCACTGAAAGTACCCCCCCCCATATATGAACCATCCATCCAACGGTCCCTTTTGAACAACCTTGAGCTCATAATTCACATGCAAAGCAGAGGGTTTTTTTTTCCTTCTTTTTCCACACAGTCAACAACAACCACAAGTATTTATAATTGTGACATAATGATATAACAAAAGCTGCCAACCTCCAAAAGGTATAACAAATGTAAATAATGTATTAACAGATATTCCTTTGTGTGACATTCATACTTGTAAAATGTTCTATTTAAAATATTTCTGGAAAGGGCAGGTTCTAACTCGTTTTATTGATGAGGAGGAGTCACACAAACCTATGTTTGTGCGGTGGTGGTGGCCTTTGCATCTCTTCTCTGCTTTCCCTTTCAATCCCATACTGGTGTATGACACAGGCTATGGATTTAGGAAGCTTCTGACCTTAGTGACCCTGATAATGATCTACTCACTATACGTCAGGTGAACACCATCTTTAAGACAGCATTTTACTCAATTTACTACTATTTATTTTTATAAATCATGAGTCTTTCCTGATGATTTGTCTCTATTTTTTACCACAACATACATGCACAATGTTCTGCTGTTATTTGTAAAAGCAAAACTGTACTCTATTGATTCTGTTAAAAATAAAGATCTCATTATTCTATGTCAACAAAACAAAATCACATCTCTGTTCTTGGCAAATATGAGTTTTTTTTCCCTTCATTTGCATGTGGAAGCAGTTCTTATTAACGGAACAAGGGCAGAGTCTGGAATATACTGTAAATATAGTTACACCCACCCATACTGTGCCTGCTAACCTGCAATATTATTTTTTTCCTAACAAAATTTTCAAAAAATATCAGAAATGACATTTTTCAGTGTTACAGGTAAATATATGGATAAATACTTAAAATTCTTAAGTGTTTTCAAAAACTAAATTATTTTATAATTTGCTTTATAGCAAAACATACGGGAAAATAAGGAAAAGGAAAATTTATACTTGTAGCTGTCAGATATTTTTCTCTCCGTGTTACTTCTATTCTGGTTCCAAAGATCCAAAAATAACACATGCGCCCACAGACCTAGATTTTTCATACCCAGAGTCACAGCTACATATTTGAAAGAATGTAATGGTTCTGATACCTAAATAATGAGTTAATTCATTACGTATATTTCCCTTGTTAATGGATATAAACTACGATAAATAAGAATGGTTGCTAACAAACTGATTAGCTAATACAGGCTAAATAATTACAAGCATTTAATGCAAAAAGATAGCCAGCTAACATTCACTTTATATCACCATTAATTAGTCAACAATTGAAAAAGACTGAGAACTATTGCTATTATATTAGCTCGGCTCTAACTCTTTGGTGATGTGTGTGCATTACGCTCCTCTTAGTGCTTTCACATTTGCAGCCAAAATGGCACCGTGATGTTTTCCATCCTTCACATTTAGCTACGCATTCCTCTCTAGCGAGCCTCAAGAATTTACCTGCCATGCTTTTATGATGTCCCTTGTTGAAGTCACATTACACTGTTTTACACTGTTGCTATGCAGGCTGTGAGTTGTGTGTTTGTTATGGTTCCCTGTCACTTTGAAAAAAAGCATGGAAGTCATGTTTACGAAGTCCCCTTTGCCCATCCAGGTCCCTAAAAGGCAGTGTTTGAACTCCCAGGTAACAGCACAGAGCAGGACACACAATGGTACAGCAGAGGAGCAGTGGGTCACTTCCTGCTGGCTGTTTGAAAGGTTTTGAAAGACCTAGCAGAACACTAACATCTGAGCTGCTGAATTTCGTGCAACGTTAGAAATCGCACCTTTACTGACTGACGCTTTGAACCACCAGTCATGCACAGTATGTGTAAATTCTTCCATTGATCTGAATTACAGTCTGGTGGGAGCACAGGTGAGTCTAGGCTTTTCTACCATGGGGTGCAAGGTGACAGAGCCCAACCAGTCATTCATCCAGCTGACGAAATTTGAAATAAAATAAATAATATATTTACAAGAAATTATAATTACACATTAATATGAGTAACACACGTCATATATTAAAATATAAATTTACAACAATTACATTTTATTTAACTTAATATATTTAAATAGCATTTTCATCTGCCCAGTAGGGGGTGGAATTTCACCCACCACTCCCCTGGAGAAATCACCTACGGGTGGGTGTCGAGTTCTTCAGAAGGCAACATCTAGGCACTATCTAGTAAGCATAATGTTTTCCCATCAGCTGCACATTGTTATGGTTACCAGGTTTATGCAATAAATCCCCATCGGGTGTCATATCTACTACCTCCATGGAAATAACGCATTAAGTTAGGATAATCATGTAATAGGCCAATATAAAGTGATCCCCTGCTATATCGTGGTTCAGCTATCGCTGATGGGTCTGGAACACATCTTCCGTGATAGGCGGGAGATCACTCTACTTGGCTAGATGAGGTTTCCTTTACACCATGCACAGGTGAAGGACACAGGTAGGCTGTAGATCACCAGGAATCAAAAGCATCTCCCTGCCTTCAAAAAGGTTTCAGCCGCTGGTTGATCAAGTACTGCTTTCACCTTCTGACCTCGACTCAGTAGCTGACTTCTACACTCCTTCATGTCTGCGCTGTCCCTTAAAAAGCACAGTAACATGTGGTGCTTTTAAAATACAGGGCAGAGACCTGCTCTTTTCAGATGAGCGTTACTATTTAAAAATGCCCAAATGTTTGTCCTAACTAGTAATTGCATGCAGAGTAGGGCGTGGAGCTGTAATCAGACCTGACTCCATTCCAGCCTTGCAAAACTTACAGTGAAATATAAGCAGACTTGGGGTGTGCTGTGCGTGGGTACCGTGCATGCAGGGTCACTCATGGCTGCAGGTGCTTCACATGTGTTTTTTAGCGAAGGTGAGGTTCCCCACGGGCCTATTATGATGTACATCCTGCACCAGGTTCCCATCTCCATCTACCCATCCCCCATTGATGTCATCACTTCTTGGCCTTCCAGCACTGGGATTTGCAGAGATCCCACTGGGAGCAGTGGGACGCTGCCGGGATTATTACTGCAATGTATCACTGCTCTTGACAAAGCCCTTGCCTATAAATAAAATCACGAGGATTCCAGACAACAGATAATAAAGTGGGGTCTTCCTCTCAGCGGCCTGCCATGAACAGGCATGCTGACCCTAAGATAAGTAGCTAGAAGATGGATGGATAGATTTTCTCAAAGTACATATATCAACCTTAATGGAAATTCTGCAAAGCATCGTTATAAATAATAATAATAATACAGTAATAACACAAGTAACTGTCACTGTCACAGTAACATGGTACTATACCGTACCTCGAGCAAAGGAATCAAAGAAGCAACACATTGTTCTCACGAGTGTCACGAAGTATCTTGTGGGTCCGTTTTTACGAGTCACTGTATTTAACAGGGGGGCGGCGTGGTGCTGGTGCAGTGGTTAGCACTGTTGCCTCACACCTCTGGGACCCGGGTTCCGGTCTCTGCCTGGGTTTCATGTGTGTGGAGTTTGCATGTTCTCCCAATGTCGTCGTGGGGTTTCCTCTGAGTACTCCGGTTTCCCCCCACAGTCCAAAAACATGCTGAGGCTGATTGGAGTTGCCAAGTTGCCCGCATGTGTGAGTGTGCCCTGCAATTGGCTGGCCCTCCATCCAGGGTTGTTCCCTGCCTCGTGCCCGTTGCTTCTGGGATAGGCTCCGGACCCCCCGTGACCCAGTAGGCTAAGCGGTTTGGAAAATGGATGGATGTATTTAACAGGCTTTATGGCAGTCCGTTCAAAAGTACGATTTGTCCGTAAGTCAGACGTTTTCATCCCAGGGACTGCCATGAGAATGAGTCAAATCAAATCCTTGAAAACCCAAAAATGACGGCAGGCATTGTTCTTCCAGATCTAACATACTGCAAAGATTTTTGCAAACATCACCCATACATTGATAGGACTGTTATTTATTCTGTAACCTGAGTCTCTCTCTGCCAACAGCAAGCCAACACAGAGCGGGTCATATGGTGCTTAAGGAACCGGGCACCTGACTAAATATTTGTCAGATTTAGTTAAATGGAAGCTCCTGCTATATTGTTTAGTGTAGCACAACAGGAACCATTTCAGAATCATACTTAATATAAATATCTACAAAAAACACTAATTTTAACTCTTGATTTTGTAGTTGTTTCCTCATAAAGGACAGCCAGCATCTCACAACCATTTTGCTTTAAATGTGTGTGTCACACCCAGTAATATCTGGTCTCTCTTTAAATAATTTGTTTTTATTAAATTTTATTTATTTTGTTTTTATATAATGTTTTGTATAGCATTATTTTGTGTCACTGTATGCAGTGTACTGAATATGGTTGCACCAAGATGGTGGCACATGGCTTGCGCAATACTATTTTCAACCTTCCCAAGGCGCCCCTAGTGGTCTGGCACCCCTACCAAATATCAGGTTTGGCCAGACCACAACCCTTCCCAGGACTCTGACTGGGCCCTTCACTCGAGGACACTGATTGGCTAAATATATGTTGCTATATGCATATCTCATGTCAGAAATTGGCTTTGCAGAGTGCCCCAGAACAGATATTGAGAGAGAAGGGATGAACATGAAGCTAATTTCCTCCCAAACATAATTACATAATTAATTAATTTCAAATATTTCACATTATTATGCATTTTAGACGCACATACTGAAAATAAGTAATTATTGTTTATTAAAATCAAAAATACTTTACACCAGGGAAGATGGCAGCCTTGTGCCCCCTACTGGCCAGCCATGATTGTGTACAAGTCATTTAGCTCAGTATATTCCTACACCCAGCATACATTATCCAAAATAAGAAATGTCCAGTACTCTATCACAGAACAGAAAGCCTTTATTGCTGTGATTTTTCACTGGGCCCAGGTGCTGTTTTACTCCTATCCTGATTACCTCTTGCCCTTCTCAATTGGCAGGGAAGTGATATTGATAAAGAGGTCATTCAATCAATGGCCATCAACCGTTGATGAATAAAGTACATATGGATTCTTCCATGCTGCCCTAGAAGGTAAATATCTACCTGGATATTTTTCACATATAGGATTTAGCAAGTATGTGTATCGTGGGTTCCAGAATGCTATCAATATGGTAATCTCTCTGAAATTCAGTTGAATAGATGCAGTGGTGCGAATATGGAACCCAGATAGATCTATTAATATCCAATATTCAAATTGAAAAATTTCTAATGAGCCAGACAAGCACTAGGATGAATGGTGGGTCTTTGTATGCCTGGCTAACTCTTGCTGCAAAATAGCAAATGCATGTTTTTGAAGTACGGATCTCAACATGGAGCATATACATCCACATCATATGCATGTATATTTTGAAAGAAAAATGCACCAGGTGGAAGAGAACAGTTTTAAGAAATAAACATATTTTATATATCATATAATTGTAAATTGTGTTTCACTTCTTAAAAATAAACTA
The DNA here is from genome assembly GCA_019775955.2 of Pollimyrus isidori. Lineage (NCBI taxonomy): Eukaryota > Metazoa > Chordata > Actinopteri > Osteoglossiformes > Mormyridae > Pollimyrus > Pollimyrus isidori. The sequence goes on from JABFDZ020000097.1 coordinate 27,476,901, forward strand.
TATGTTATTTAAACAAATAGAATTTGCCTCCATAGATCATTATACTTCACATGCAGGCAGGCATATTGTATGAAAGGGCATAAGCAGTAGCTTCTTCCCCAAGCTTCACAAAAGGCATTTATTTTGCAGGGCTAAGAATATTTCGGTGTCCATTTGAAATGCATTCCTAAAAGTAAAACGTGAAATGCCATGAAGAGCTTTAAAGTTTCCACTGTACCAGGATAGCAGCCCCCTCCACTACTGAATTACAATAATTCATTCACTGTGACCCCATCCCGATTATTCCTTGTCATGGCTGCATTTTTAGGCTATCATGTTGGGGAGTGGGGGGCATCTGACACAGGCGCTTCTCTGGCGTAGTCACTGAGATCAATATTGTCATTGTATGAATGAGGCTCCGACTAACTCCCAAAACCATCAAAGATTTGACTTTCCAAGAAATCTTAGGCATATTTCTAATGCAGATTTAATAGTCTCCCATTACTATTTTTACCCAGCATTAGTACATAAAATATTAATACTAGATTTTCTTACCTGACATCTTCTGAAATCTACTCCCACTTCACTCCCTTATACAAGTAAAAGCAGTCACATTATCACATTCTTTTTGTTTTACTCACACCTCCAGAACTGGTTCAAGTCTTCCCCCCACTCTCTACATGGATGTTGCACATCCTGCTTGTGTTTCCTAGGTTCCTTCCCCCAATGTCTGGTTATGAAGACTGGCTTCTATAAATCGTACATATTTTGTGACTGTGATGGGCTGACTTTCCATCCAGAGTGTCCCCTGCCATGTCACTTATGTATCCTGAGATAGGCTTCAAGGTCACCATGACACTAAGCTGGTTAAGTTATGGGAAGATTACTGGATTTCATTAAATGAATTCTAACTTTATAAGCATACCAATATTCTAATGTATCTCAAAGCAAAATACTGGCAATGTGACAAGCTTTTGGCTGTTTTTGTATGAATCCTACATTTAGCAAAAATGCATTTTGATTTAACTTGTGAAAACCCATGTATATATAAACGTATAGACGTAAACATTCAATGTATTTGGTTTAAGGTAAAAGAATGCATATAAAGCCAATCAAAACAGCTTCGAGATTTTGAAGGAAAAAAAAAGTTAGCATAAATGGCGATTTGCTGCATGATTAGTCATGTGTCACTTAACAACAGGGATAGGTTCTGAGAAATGAGTCAGGGGAATTTGGCCTCGCACAAACTTAGGTTGTGCTTCCAGAAACGTAAATGATATAGCCTACTACTCACCTAGGCTATATGTTATAGCCTACATAAAAATAAAAAGCATAGAACACAAAAAACAGTTATATGGGTATTTTCAAGAATTATGTATTGGACATAACCGTATGTGCTATACCTTAATACCACTGGCAGTGGAGGTTTGCTTACACCAGCATCACCACAGACAGGTGAGCAATATGTAGTGCAACAATGTAATCTTATGGAACCACTGTTGTATATGCGGCCTCTTATTGACCAAAACGTTGTTACACAGGGCATGACTGTATATGTGTCTCTGGAATACATGCTGGTGCAGTGTCAGAAGAAGACATGAAAGATGCAGTGACCTTTTCAGGGAAGCTGGTCAGTACAGTGTGATCACCCCATATCTTCTCTCACTACCTCTTCATTTTGGGACCGTAAAATGTGGGGCACCCAAGTTAAAATGGGAAAGGGACAGTGGGAGTGAATTTGGAGCACCAAGAAAAATTCCAGTAAGGACCAGTTCATAAATCAAATACAGTTTCTTTATCACTTCCAGACACTATGGATTTACCAGTGTATTCAGCCTGTAATGTGATACACCATAAAGTACATACAAAACGATTCAATTATGTTAAATACTAACAAAAACAAATGAATTGTCAGGAGGAAAAATAAAATAATACAACTTAAACATAACCACTGCAGCAACAATACACAATGAAGCTGTAGTTAAACAAAGCATAGTGACTTATCTGTAAAAATGACTCAATTAAGATCACCTCAATGTGTAGGAAGTTTGGAAGGTTCTCAGACCCACCAGAAGACTGGACTGCCCAAGGCTTAAATGTCGATGGTAATCACTATCCATTCTCCATTCTCTGAACTATAAGGGATCAAACGCTTAATGCTTTATCAAATCTGCAGGCAATATATTACCTACTGACAGATTAGCTTTCTTACTGGTATTAAGGCCCTGTGCAATTTGTTTAGGATGAAGGGCTGTCAATATTGCAGAAACAGGGGAACACTTTACAGCATATGAGAAGCTATTCAGTTCAAGCAATATTGAATAGTGTTTTTAAATTTTTCCTTAATGTATGAGCATGCTTTTCCTTTTACCCACATCTTAACCACGTTTGACTGAAAGTGTCTCAATATTCTATTATGAATAAATAAATTTCACTGATTAAACATTTCATATTTTAAAGGCTACCAATTAGGAACGCTGGTTATTAGATATGGTAAATTTGTCATGCTCCTACTATTTAATTTAATTCAATAATGCAGTCAGTCAAATCTTAAATAGATGACTGATGCAAATTTAACATGATTTTACTTCTCTATTTCATATAACAAATACAGCCCTTTGAGCCTGCACTGCTTTTGGGCTATTTATATGGAGCAGAGTTGGCTCCTGTCTAAAATGCATCATTCTGCAGGGATTAGTGCTGGGTTCCAGTAGGCTCACGCACGGCTGTAACAGCAGGCTGGCACATTACAGATTCCATACCAATCACTGCACCATTCTTAGTGCAAGTTCACAATGCCCTGTTCTGCAGAGCTGGAAGGGATATGAGGGCTGGTTTAAATACATTCTCTGATTTTCATTACAGATACACAACATGATTGATGATGATTTGCATACGTTCATTGCAGACTATTAAAGGACAATGTTTTATGGTAAGAAATCTATTATGATGAAGGTTTACAAATATTAGTAAATATGCACGTTCAAGTCTTCATCAGTGAATCTTGTACTTGTACTAGTCAGGATCCCAGTTGGTAATTTTCCTTTGCTGCTTGATGTTCTAATTAAGTGTATTGCAAATAACTAATGACTCCTCAGTGACATTTGAATCCTAAACAATTACTTTAGAAAATTGTTGCAAATACTGTAATTATTGTACAAACACATCTTCTGCGCGTCTTCTCTGGAAAACAAGAAATCCGTTTTCTGGTATTTACTGGCCTCTCAATTAGTCCTGCAAGACAATTCTAGACCTCAAGTCAAGCTTCCTCTTAAATGTGCATATTAATCAGACAGAAAAAAATCCTCATGAAGCATATTTTTATATTAACTAATATAAACAGCTGAACCGAAGATGCACTAAAATATCGGGTAAATTAATTCTGCTTAAAAGCTGGAGCATAAGATAGCTGTGTGTGTGTGTGTTGTCTCATGCTCATCGGCTGTCCACCTCCATCCAGGGTGAGCTTCCCCAGCACACCATCGTGTACCACAGCGCCTGCCCCCAGAGGAAGACCGCATTGTCCCTCTGACGAGAAGAACGTCCTTTCCAGAGGATAATGATCAGGGAACGTGTGACGGGGGGGAAAAAGCAGAGATTGTCCTGATTGATACATTGGAAAATGGACTCTTTGCTCCGAACCATCCTTTCATAACACACATGCAAGCAGTGCCAAAATTTTGGCTAAGCTTTTGGTACCATTAACCCGGCAAGTAACTGACAAGATGGGGGACACAGCCAGAGGAGCTATTGTCACAAGAAAAACAATTTAGATGAAATGCTGAAAATGCAACGATACTGTGCGACTTTTACCCAGAATTTCGAATGAGAAAAGAAAATCAAATGCCAAACCTTGCAGCTCAGTCCATTGCCTTTATATTGAATACAGTAGCTGAGCTGTTGGTTATTTTACTAACCGCCTGGAATAAATAAGGGAACTGTACTACTGAGCACAGCCACCCACTTCACACCGACCAATCTCTGCTTGACTACAGTTTTAATGTTCCACATTATTGCAAACTACTGGCATCTTAACACAATGGGAGACAGACACACACACACAAGCATTTGGATAACACCATGTAGAAGAACAATAAGGCCAAAAGTCTTTACAAGGGGTTGGTTGCCATGGCACTCCACAGCTTCCCTCTGCATATCCATGGGAACAAGACCTGCAGTCTAGCTAGTCTTTGTGGGCCTGACAAACCAGTCACACATCTTGCAACCTGTCTGACGTGAAGCCCATTTGTGGCAGATTCCAAAGTGCATAGCTGCTGAGCTACACACCAGTGCTGATGATACACACCACTCATACTAATCAAATTACAGTCGAGGAGTCAGTAGATACCACAGCAAGACACCATAAAATGAGCAAATGAAATGACATGACTGATGAGCACAGTATTTTTTGGAGGGCAGATTAATCGTCCAAGGGAGTTGGAGAAGCAGTGGGATATTCTGCCATCACCATCAGATTTCATGTTGATTTGCTCTGGCTGCAATGCACAGCAGTTTGAAGACACCTCTGGACAAACCTATATGTGTAAAACGACGGTATTGATTCAGTATCCTGTTAATACACCCATATGACTGACCAGCTATGCTTTTGTTAGGAGACAGAAGTGCTAACGCATGCTTTATGATAATGCATGTGTGCGTTTCTCCCAATAGTGCCGCATATTCCCTCCTCTCCGCCCTTCCCCATTCCTTCTCCAATCCAAATACCTTCCCTTAACAAGAGAATTGATACTGATGCCTTTTGGGGGACCATTTGATGTCTTTTAAGCAATTGCCCACAGCAAACTTGGGCAGGGATATAGGTCATCACAGAGTTCATTTTGAAATATTAGCCTGGAAGGTAAATTACATAACACCACCCCACCATAGGTCTCATACCAGAGCTGACGCCTTTCCTTTCATATACCCCCTTTGCGGATTATGAATGCTTGATCTGCAATACTTTTCAGGATTGACCATAAGCATACGAAATGTGCAGCACCAGTGCCCTCTACTGTAAAGAGCAATGAATTTCGTCAGCTGTCCACCCACGTGTGATGGTTCACTCTTGAAGTCCAAAGTACTGTCACGTATAAGCAACAAAGGCAAAGGTGTGGCTTGTTTTATACATTTTTTTCATTTATAATCCATTAGTTGAAACATGTCTTAAGGTATTTAACTACACTCAAAGGCTCTCAAAACAATGTGATTTACATATTATATAAACTCATATTTGGCGCAAACTGATTGCCAGTAGCTTAACAACAAAAAAATCTCATTACTCAGCTGCAATTAATTTCATTCTGGACATTTTAACCTGAAATATTAAGGTGATAGCAGCAAGGTACCTCTGGGACACCCAATTGTTTTGCCGCATGAAACGCATCTTTTAAATTTCTAACAAGTTACAGCCTTAAATGCAGCAGCCAATGCCACTGTGCAGCTACCATTCCAGCTAATTCTGAGCTGGAATAATAAGCTGAGAGGAAGAGAGACCCCTTCACAACTCATGCACAACACTGCAAAACATAGGTTGTCATCAGAGTTTAAATGTACACGTCACCAGATACTCATTTACCTATTAAATGCTACAAGAGGAGAAAACTTGCACTTGAAGCATAGTAATAAATTTAGTCTGATACCATAATTCGCTGCAATATGCTGCAATTCTGACTTTGAATTTCTGTTTGGTCAATTCTATTATGCAATAAAATTACACAGAAAAAAAATCCAATGCAAAATTATGTCTTCTGTACAAAGATGTTCAGAAGACTCCAATTGTGCACATGAACACTTAAGTTCTGATTTCAAGACGTGATGCGTGGGCTGGAGGCAGCGGGAAGACTCGAGAGACAAGGATTCTGTCCGTTACTTGGCACTGAAACCAGAGTACTCAAATATGAAGGGGCTTTAAATAGCTATCTGCGCATATATCACTACAGAAATACATCCTCATACTAGTATGGACAGGAGAGTTAGGAATATTCTAGAATTCTTCAATTTTCTACTGTCATTGTGCCACCTGGTGGCTATTTCATACAGGACATGCTCCTAACTCACACAGCTGTAGATGTATACATGACAATACACAAAACACGAGGCAGACCTTGAGAAAAACTGAATCAACACAGTAAACATGACAAAAAGCATGTATTGCAAAAAAAAAAAAAAAAAACATACGAGTTACAGTAACATTTCCTAAACCAAGGATCACAGAACAGTGGTACATGCTAAACGAACTGCTTTTCATTTACAAAAGCCATTTATTTTTGCCCCTCAATAT
>JABFDZ020000097.1:27483259-27494530 GCA_019775955.2 Pollimyrus isidori
CCCCCCCCCCCCCCCCCCCCCCCCCCCCCCCCCCCCCCCCCCCCCCCCCCCCCCCCCCCCCCCCCCCGCCCGCGGCCGGGCTTAACCAAGAAACTGACCCATCTTCCACAAGAAAAATCACAAAATCACAGAAAAAAACTGTACTCTGTGGTCTCTTCTAAAATGTAAACGCGAAGGAAATTCATACAATACTATATTATAAAACAAAATGATCATATGCTTTTCACATGTCAAACCCAACTCTAACCCCAAACACTCTGATAAGGCAGAGTCAAGTCCTTGATTACCAACAGTAATGACAGGCAAGCAGTGAACTAGTTATCCAGGTAGGAAAATAAACCTGTTTGAGACCTTGAAAGGCAGCGCTGACAGGAGTTTTAGAACAGGAAATCAAATTCTCTCTCTCGCGCGCACGCACGCACACACACACAGCAGTGATGAATACTGCATTAAATGGCGGAATGAAAATTCCCTGACAAACTGAACTTGAACTCAAAAAAAATCTGTCAAGCTGTGATAGCAGAAACAAGGCTTCAAAGACCCAGGTTTAACAGCGTACCCCCCTTCTGATCGGATTGGCCTGTGGCTCCCTTTGGGTTAGACCAGGCAGTGATTGACAGTATGCAGCTATTCCCATCATCACCCACAGGTGCTGAAACCTCATTCCTCACTATGCCAGGAGCTCAGTAATTTAGGTGGTGAATTGATATGGAAGAGTGTTACCTGTGCAGCCCCTTTCCTATTAAACATGGGCATTTCTTTGCAGTTGGATCTAAGTAAGCAGTATTCAACTCTTGCCCCCAACTGCCAAACGGACATCACAAATGAAAGAAAGAGACCACTGCTGGGGAAATGGACAACTTTTTTGGAAAGATTCGTCTGGTCAAACAGATGGCCGAGCTATTCAATTCAATGAAAATATAATAAAATAAAAAATCGTTTTGAAAAGGGGCCGTTAATTGCACTTTATTTTCCAAAGTTCTGTTAAAATAGGATGGCAGTGGCAACATCAGCGCCTGGTAATGTGAGCAAACGTATAATACTGCTATCACATACTTGTTCCTCTTTGAAATACTATGGATTCTCCAAAAAAAATTAAAAATAATAAAATCTGTTATGTTGGGTGTTCTGCACTCTGAGGGTTCTTCAGAAACGGAACTGCTGAAGAATTACTCATTACTGTCCATCCTGAAATGCATTGTAAAAATAATAAAGATTTGGTCCAAAATAAACATTTAACGCATACATAATTTTATTTTATACCTGTTAATCTGACCAGGGCCTCTGCTGTCCACTAGCCCCCCTTACAGCTGGTGGCCTTCTTAGATTAGTGGCCAAACATCTGTGTTTGTATGTGTATGTATCACTGGACACACAACAGCTTTCTGTTCAAAGAGGCAAGGACACAATCACTAGACATAATATTTGAAACCTCTGAAGCTGAGGAGAGATTTACACTCAGAACCTGACAAAAAAGGAAAACTCTGGCTAGCTTGCAAGTACCCTTACAGACTGAGCAGGAATTTCCCATCACACTATGCACACAGGTGTCAGCCAGCTTGAGGGCACCGGCACTAGCTGCCTGCCCACTGTTGAACCTGTGTAAACGCACTTTCCAGCCTCTTGGGGGCACTTCTGTGCATGTCTCCAGAGCGGCACACCACAGCAAAACTATGCACCCGCCACGTCATGTTGTTCCAGCACAAATTTTACGCTTTTTTGCAGATATACAAACTACAGCAAAAGAAAAATAAAAATCCAAAAGACAAAAAAAAAAAAGTTTGAAGAGAAAAGGTTTCTTCTCTGTATACAAGTGTAAGGTCATCACAGCTAGTCTTTGGCAGCCTTTATTTTTTTTCAGATTTTTCTAGCCATTAAAAATAAATGTTAAAAAAATGTTTGTAGACAATCTGTTGGATACAAATATGTGATCTTACCACAAGCATCTGAAAACCCCTGCTGAAGCTGTCGGCTTGAGTGGTGACCCAGTGTCTAAACAGAAAGGGATACTGCCCCTCCTCCCTGCTGCCCCACCCCTTCACGCACCTCCTATAGGTGAACCGGTCAGGGGAGGCTAAGTGATGTGTTTGCGTTTTTAAAGAAAACCATAAAAACCAAAAACAGAGGGGGACCTGCTACTCCTCCCCCCACCTGACCCCGCTGCCCCTTCCCCAGGCCCCATCTAATTCTTGTCCTCCTTCTTCTCCTCCTCCTCTGTAGGGTATGAGTGCCACGTGAGCCTTTCCTCGTAGAAAGAGATGACCACCTGCGGACACTTAACGTTGGCCTCCTTGGCTGGCACCAGGTCTGCCTCGTCTGAGTTTTTCCTGTGGGGAGGAGGGGGCAGACTCAAGTTAAAATAGTGACACGGGTCTCAGGGGGCTGCGGGCAAGATAACCAAGCAGGTGGGTGGGAACTGCACTACATTTACTGGACAGACTGAGGAATTCAAAGTAGTTCAAGTTCACAGCCTACTGAGCTACATACCACCCTATTTGCTTTAACGTTACAAAAAATGACCAATCCTAGAAAGACTCAATATGTGTACTTGACTGTACCTATGTACCCATTTTATGCCATATTACATTGCCAAAGACTAGCTACAATACTAAGAACAGAACTACAGAGTTGTAAGGGGCGTGAACTTATTACAGCAAACTGCCACATGCACCACACGATGAACCACCAGGGATGGCAACCTGAGCGCAACCATGCAGTATGTCATACTTCAGCACCACATTCATCCAAATGGACCAGTGTGAGTTTTTCCCCCAGGGGCTGGAGTGCAAATCCTGCCACCAACCCCACCTGTAAAATGGAGGACCTGGTTACAGGGCATACCAACACACAAACAATACGCACCACTTCATGAGGAACATCAGCTCCCCGCTTGAGTCCGTGGCCCCAATGATGCGCTCGGGTTCCAGGCCTCGGGCAAACCCTCTGAGCTTCTCGGGCTGCAAGAGAACAAGCCCAAGTTAGACCGAGTCAGCAGGCAAGGCCTTCATCTCGGCATGACGTCTTCCTTGACAGGGTGCGTCACCTCATCTTTCCTCTTCTTGGGCCGGCTCTCCTCTGCTGCTCCTGCTCCTGCTCCTTCTGGCTCAGACTCGGCCTTCCTCTTCCCGCCAGCCTCGTGGGCTGCCTTCTGAGATTGCAGGAACTCTGCGATCAGGTCTGGGCAGTCGAGGTTGTCCTCAGGCTCCCAGGTGTTGTCCTCACTGAGACACAAGAGCTAAATGTCTCATCTCTTGTTTTTGACAGGCACACACACACACAATTTCATACAAACTGTTTTTCGAAGATGCAACAGAGCAATTAGAAATATGCAGTAACTATAAAATGAGCTGTACGACTCAAAGCAAAACAGCATAGCTTCTGCTAATTCAGTGCGACGTTGGCATTACGGTGAGCGTCAAACTCAAAATGGCACACGGGAAATAAACTAAAGCTCATTGGGTCGTGAGGTCTGTGCCCAGTGTAATACCAAAACACCATTTAGTCTTTAACCCCAGCAGCTCCAAGGAATGACCTTACTCCCTGACCCAAAAATGTACTTGACATTAGTAAGAGGTATTTACACCTGTCTTACTATTGTTATTACAAGACTGAAACCGTAATAAGCAGGGGAAAAAAACTTCTCCAGTATGTTTGCATCTCTGTGCTCAACTTTTTGTTCAGTGGTCTTATCTGGCATTCATTATCACCATGTGAAACTTGTGCAGTACCAGACAATGAGCAACATTTGTAGCTTAACTGATTTGTAGGCAAACACCACTCCTGCAAGAAACAACTTAAGAGACAGAATATACGATACGGGGTAAAGAAGAACTCAAACTGAAGCACAACCATTTATTCACTTTTAAAGAAATGCATCAATAGTTATGTTCACGGTGGTAGAAATACCCCTCAGAAACTGCTTTGTCATGAACTGACATTCTTGAAATGTCTCGTACTGCAAGACATGCACTGTAGCTCAGAGAACTGACACAAGCTCTCTCCACCATTTCACCAGCATAAACATTTATAGGAAACATTTAGAAAACAGAGGCATGGGCTGGGGGTGCACAGAAATGATCATGCAAGCAAATTATGCAATATATACACATTATATATATCTATGTGCGTGTGTACACACACACACACACACACACACACACTTATGCTTCAGTTGTGAAAACCCTTGACCGATACCCAGCACACCCAGATGAAGTACTCACTCTGAAAAACCCTTCCACTTCAGCAGGTACTCCACCTTGCCCTTCATCACCCGCCGATCCAGAACCTTCTCTACCACATATTCTTCCTCCTCCTCCTCCACTACCTCCTCCACCTTCTTCTTGTTCTGCTTTTTCCCAGCTGTGGCCGCCAGCTTGACCTCTGGAAGGGGAACTGGCAGGAAGAACAAGGAGGGATCAGGGGAAAGTGGCAAGCAGTTAGCCAACACATATCAACACGTCGTCTCAAGTTTTTCCTATTGCCAGAGGTTCACAACTAGCACCAAATTAGGCATCAAAACTAATATATTAAAGAGCATCCCCCACAATGCTTGCTTCTTAAACAAGCATCATTAGAACACAAGCCTTTTGATTTGTTCTGAATCAGGGCAAAAAGCACCCTTACACAAAACTTCATACATATAACACTAAAAACAATATCATAAAATCCCCCAAAGAACCTTTGGAAAACCCTGTACAGGAATCATTAATTGACAATTAAAGATCATCAATTAAAGATGCATGTATAAAGTGCAGGAGTCTTTGATTAGTCACTTTTCAGTCCCACAGTGTGTGTGTCCACAAATGGCTGCAACTGAAAAAAACAAACCCTGTTTATCAAGGTGACACCTCTGATTATCAGTGGGGACTCCCTCTGCAGTGATTGAGAAGGGAAGTTGAGAGGTCTCCAAATACATGCACAAGTATTCATGGCTGGGCAGAAGTAGTTTTTGTGTTCTATTAGGTTTATCCATAGAACTTAGAGGCACTGACTTTTTTTGAAATGCTGTATTCATCATACTGCCTATTCCTGTGTGCAAAGTCCAGATTTAAATTGAAACCACAATGCAGACATCACAAATCTTAAAATGCTCTAATAAATTATCTATAGCAAATATTTAAATAATGGGTGGAGGGGGCGAAATGTAAAAGCAATAAGCTGGCTATGCATGACAGATTATGTAGGGTTAACAGCTAAAAGTTTTTAAAGTGGTACCTGTTCCTGGGGCCTGGGAACACTAACCCAATATTTTGTAAATATTGCTGAAGCGTTTTAAGTAAACATTTGTGTCTGTGTCGGGTATATTCTGGTTTTACAGGGTGAAGAATACATGGGAAGAACCAAATATCCATGTTCTGTATGCAGGTCTCAACAACCCCAAAATCCTAGCAGTACTGTGTCTACTACTCATCATGTTCATATACAACCACAATGGCAGATTATAAAGAAAAATGCTACAAATGGAGGATAAAGTCCTAGGTGGGTGGGGTTTGTATAAATCTGGACAAAGCAATGGATGGAAATGAAGAGAGGAGTCTAGAGTTTATGTGCAGCATTAGCATTGAGGAAACGCTGAACTAAAAGAAGCCCTGACAAACACTGACTTCAAACTTTACCTGCATTGTACTGTTTAGCATGGAATATGAACTGTTGGTCATGTAATATTAGTTTACCAAAAAATAAAATGCATTAAGCTCTAGAAAAGCTTGACAAATGCTTAGATGTATTTTCTAAATGACATACCAATTAATTTTACTGCAAAAGTTACCAAAATATATCTTAAGGTCAAAGCAGCATCAGCAATAAAAATTCATTAAAAAACAAAAGCTCCTGACAATAGCATCTTTTGGGCTGACAGAATAACTAATATGGAGATAAGACCTGTGAATAAAGCAGTATAAATGAATCCAGCAAATACCTCATAAGCAGGTTTGTATCTCATATGCCTTTAGCAAGAAGAGTGCAAGAGGAGTTTGGAACTTGTCTCTGTTTTTGAAAACAGACAGCAGTCATGATCTGAATACGTTTAGAGGGAATTACCATTTTTGGTTTAACAAACATGTTAAGTGATACTTATACAAGGACCTTCTGATTAACTAGCAAAAGTAGAGTTTAATACATACAGCTGAACGAGAATGAATGATCATCATGACAGCTGGTTTTTGGAATCAAAATGAGTGTAAAGGGGCAATAGTTCTATAAACATGTTTCCCCGCAGTAGCAGGTGTTTACTGATTAGAACCTCAGTCTAATCACAGCATCTTAAAGTTCTCTCTCACTATCTGTACATCTGCTTTTAGGAGGAGGAAAAATTTTAAATTGAAGATATTACACACAAAGCCTATTTGCTTCATCTTAGTACTTAGACTGCAAAGCAGCAGCATTTCACAAAAGAAAAACAGAAGATGATAAAAAGTTAATCGATTTCTCATAAAGGGAGCACGGCTAATGAAAAGTCGAGTTTTAAAAGGGGTTTAAAACTGTCATTTTAATTGGCAAATTACATAGTATTCAGCTGTCCTGTCATTTCAAAACTTGGAGATTAACAAGGAGCGGCTATATCTGAAGAGTGGAGAAGCTATTAAAGTTGTACATTTGGTGACACGGTTTTCTTGTAGAATGTGTCCGTTTTTGCCTCCTCTATTATACATTTCTCAGTTTTTAAAACCATTGAAGACATCTGAAAAAATTACACACAGGAGATGCCACAGAACATCTACATGATGTATGCGGCATGTGCTTTCACACAGCTCCACTTTGACCTTTTAAATGCAAGGTAAAATCAGCCAAATCAGAATTTGAAGGAAAAAAAAGCTATGATGATGATAACTGCCCTGAAGTACATAAGGGTTACCAACTTTGTGCCAGTCCACAGTGGTGAATAATGAAACACATTGTCTGGGGTTCCTATAACCCTATAAGGCACTACTGTACATTTAAAACCTACCAGAGTGTCTACACTACAAAAATTAACCAGTGCCTTGAAACAAAACTTTAAGGAGACCTTATCCCACCCACCGCCCAACACACAAAAGACAAAACAGTGAAGTACAAAGTTATCTGAGACCTGCTGTAACTGCGGGAGCATCAACAGGGGGTTCTGAAGGCTGGCTCATGCTTGGCAGGGCAGAGTCTGTGGAACCAGCTGGTTCCTTTTCAACGGCAACAGAGGGGTGGTGAGGGAGGGGGCGGGGTCAGCAATCAACATGACAGCAAGGGTGGGAAAAAAGCACAAGGGTGGAGAAAATGGCATTCGTAAGAACAAATTACATCTCACAGTCGTCAGCAGGCTTCTGCCCCAAACACCGTCACAAGTCTAAGCATGACGCTGTATCAACATACAAGCCAGAATGACCCGTTTTAATGAAGTCTGTCCAAACTAGTGTTCCCTTCTTTGAAAGGAGACATTTGTTAAATCAAGGGTCAAAGGCAATTCCTTAGATATGTGGTCTGTACCATTGACACAAAACATCTGGCCTGGCCCCATCAACAATTGTAACATACAATCACATCTGAGAATTTATACACACAGTGAGGGAGTTAGTCTGTGGAAAGTAAAGATGAAAATGTTTTAAACGTATTTGTTTTGCACTCTAATGAAGTAAAACATTTAGCCAGATACTAAGGTTAACATAATTAGCATACAATACAGTTTCAAGTCCTGTATAGAACAAATCTGCAAGCCTCAGAAGAACATACAAGACTGTAAAGGTTTAGTCAGTTGGTATACACAAAATTTAGGAAAGTGCCAACATTACTCTTAAGAACCATCACATGAATGCGAGAAGAATTCACATTCAACAGCAAGAGGAGCAGCATTGAGTTATGTTCACAAAAAGACAAGGCCAAACGACATTCATAAAAATACAAAGGACAGGGTATATATATATATAAAATTCAAAGGTTAAATTTAAACACCTTTTTTAAAATACTCAATTTTTAAAACCCCCACAACACTGAGTTTGCAGACTAAGTTTCAAACTAATTTAAAGATTTATGTTCCACAATCTTGGCCTGTGCAATAGAATTTAAATAGGGAACACGGATCAACAGAATAAATTCAGTGACTGATTTTGAAAACATTTTGCATTTGTTTAACTTCTTCAGTCACAATGTTTATCCACTAAGCTACTCATGGAAAGTGCCTTGTTTGGCTTTTGTTGATTTGCACCAGTTGGTGAATTGCTCTCGTCTACGCATCCGTAATGTACGAGTTGTGCATCAGATATGCAACCAGACAGCGTTAACCCCCATCTAGGGTTGGGCGATGTCGACCCATATGGCATCATACGAAGTTTAATGTGAAACATCGCGATGGACGATGATATCGCCGGGGCGGGGTGTGTTCTTAATTTATTTATTACCGCTTCCAGCACCTGACCCACATGTTCTTTATTTTACCATAACCAAACCTTAAATAAATAAAGTGATAAGTTATACAGAAATTACCGCCTGTCAATCATTTATTCCGCGGGACTCTGCCATGAGTAGGCACAGTGATCCGTTAAAATCGCGTCGACAAACTTAACGCTAGTTCGTAAAAAAAGAAAGGGGTAAATTCACCTATCTGGCAATACTTCGGCTTTACACCTAATGAAAGAGGACAGCCACGAGATACATCTGAAGCGGTGTGTAGGATTTGCGGTAAATGTTGTTACTCCACTTCGCAGCTTATTAAAGCCAAGAAAGGTGAACATGTTAGTATTTCTGTCCAGAAACCTCCATATTTAAACTTGTTTTTTGTTCCAAGCTCTGTTTGTTATGGTAAAACCATGAAAAAGCCATTTTTGGTGTAGTTTATTTAATCTAATTTAATTCAAATTAAAATAAAAGATTTTTTCTGCTGTTTTTGTATGCCTCATTTATAAATGTAAACGAACTAGTTCATAATTCGTTCACTGTAATTTGTATTGTAATCACTAAGAACTTCCTTGTTATTTCCTCATAATAATAATAAGTAAAAATATGCAAATTGAAAGCATGCATTTTATTTGGCTATATAGTGTGATCAAGTGTGTGTTTTCGCGAGCTGGTTGCTGCTGCGGCGGGGGCGGGGCGGAGGATCGCAATGCCGGCGCAGCATCGTGATGTCTATCAGCCATCAGCGATGGACGATGACATCGTCTATCGACCCAACCCTACCCCCATCCAGATAAAATGTATGTTTTTTTTTTTGGCAAACTGAATTTGAATTTTTTTGTGATCGTTTCGATTTTTTTTCCTGTTACAGACCTGAGTGAGTCCTTAAAAGCAGGGTCCTCTAACCACTTCTGTGAAAATTTGCACTTACCCATGATGACATTGCGTGTGTTCAACTTCATGCAGGCACTTACAGTGCCGACTTAAAGCAATGCATTCTAGTCCTGACGCAATGCATCATGGTTAGATTTTTTTCAGCCGAGGCTGCAAAATGTCACCATGCATCACCGTGTCACATGGTACAAAAACCTTGCAAAAGCAAGACAAATTAAGACAGATCAAGCAACAGCCAGCTTCACAAATTGGAACCACCTCCATGACGATACAACTTTGGCCTCATTGGCTGAAGATTTTAGTCACGCACGATGCTTGTATCCCAGACAATGCATCGGAACTATCTGCTATTTCTCCCGAAAAGCATGTAAAGCAGTGAGAACTGGTTCAGTTTATTTCTAAACTTTATCTTACCAGGTAAATTAATGCTAGTACTAGTAATAACACACACACACACACACACACACACACACACACACACACACACACATATATATATAAATAACTGAAGCTGATGTTTTGCAAAGCCTAGCTAAGCTCAAAACAAATAAATCACAGGGCCCTGATGGCATCTTACCTATAGTGTTAAAAGAGATGAGGATATCATTTGCTGACCCTTAACTTTACAGTTTCAAAAATCCTTATCTGAAGGTGTGATACCTTATGCCAACATTATCCCCTTTTTTGAAAATTGGCGTTGAGGCAATTTGTCAAATTATAGGTCAATCAGTCTAACTTGTATAACTGGTAAAAGGTAGGGAGGCTATAATTAAAGAGAAAGTGATAGATTACCTGGACTGAAATAACATTGAGGGATAGCCAGCATGGATTTAGGAGAGGTAGATCCTGTTTAACAAATCTGCTGGAGTTTTTTGAGGAAGCTACTCAGGAAGTTGATGATAAGGCCTATGATATCATTTACTTAGATTTCCAAAAGGCTTTTGATGTTGTCCCCCACAAGAGGCTCCTACAGGTAGCCTAAACATTAAGGACGACAGTGACCGTAACATGTCTTCCGAAAAACCCCGGCCACGAGACGGCGTCATTTTTAACAAGCTCAAAGGTCAAGCTAATCAGGATCAGGTTGAATGAAGAGAGGGGCGTGTTCTTTAAAAAAAGCCATTTAGGAGCCAAAAGAACCAGCTCTTCTTGGTGAACTGAGCCAAATCAGCAGGTTTGCTAAAAAGAGCCGATATTTATTTTTGGTAGAGACAGGCATGAAGAAAACAAACAAGCATGCAAATGAAAATGATCACGGTCAGAAAAATTATCGACCTCATTTTAATTATTGTGCAATTGTTTTACCGTTCATTGCGACAGGCCTACTTGTAATACATATATGATCTTTTTCCTGGCAGCTCTCTTTTTACACAGGGTCACTATAAACAATAGCTATTTTTTTTTCCACTGCTAACAATTTGGATTAGGAGTTGGTCATTGTAAAAGAAGTAATGTGCATGCAGGTGATATTCGCATAGATTTATTTACACCCTTCTGGCAGTGCTGTCATTGCAGTCACGTCTGGCAGACAAGAGTAGAAGTTGTCCGACTTGGCTGCAGTCAGTTTATACTCCACCCCTGCAGTCGCCAGCAGATCTCGCTCCACATCACGTCAGCTGCAGACAGACCTAAGCCCAGGTCGAACGCACCCTATGTCTTAGCTTTCTGAGTGCAAGCAGCCGACATGTACTTCAACACGCAAACTGATAAAGACGTTGCTTGAGCAGGGAATATGACGTCACCATCACAGATCTATGAAGGAATAAGCCTAATCCACATTTAAAATTCTGATAAATATCTTGCAAATTACAGTAGGAGCCACTTGAATTTTCCCAGCCCTCCATGGCTGATCCTTGACAGGACCATTATGGGTCCCTGATGGGGCCATCACAGTAATGATATCCCCCTCAGTGATGTCATGAGCAAGGGGGCCGGCATGTTTCGCCCCTGAACTTTTTGAGTGTTAAGGTCTTGTAGTGGTTTATCTATCCACCAGGAGGAGCAGTGAATTTGAAAGCT
>JABFDZ020000097.1:27544889-27582555 GCA_019775955.2 Pollimyrus isidori
CCCCCCCCCCCCCCCCCCCCCCCCCCCCCCCCCCCCCCCCGCCCCCGCCCCCCCCCCCCCCCCCCCCCCCCCCCCCCTAGTCAGTGGATTCCATTCGTCCGCTCAGCCCTCTTTTGGGACGGATTGCCTGTTATCGTTCTCCCGTGAAGAGAGCGCAGGAAATGAGTCTTCTGGAGAGTAGGATCAGACCTTCTCACACAAGGCCGCCATTCGCATGTTCAGAACATGTGAGTTTTCTTTATTTTGTGGGGGGAGGGGCTTCATCATGGTGGATGTGCTCTGATGTCCTGCTCCTTTACCTAGTCCTTCTTGGTTGCTGTGTGCTGTCTAGATAACAGGACCGCTGTGCCTGTATTGATTCTGCACGTGTCTTGGCTGCGCTCGTGCTGGCCCCCCCTGAGAGTGTGTACCCCCCCCCACAGCTATTGGACCAATAGGGCTGATTCAGTGCCAGGGCCTCTTTCAGCAGTAGCAGCTCTTGACTTTGGCCCCTTTCTGCTGCACATGGAGAAAGGTTGCTCTCCAGGAGGTCCAGAGCAGGCCTGGAGCAGGTTCAGATCAGGGTCGGAGTAGGTCTGGAGCAGGTCTGGAGTATGGATGGTGCAGGTCCAAAGCAGCTCCTGAGCAGGCCCGGAGCTGGGTTAGATTTTAAATGGTATTTGAATATGACTTCAGGTGAATTTGTACAAGTGGGCCTAAACGTGTGCCCGGCCATGAACAGGCATCCCACTGAGGACCCCCCCACCTTGTAGCCTGTGCCTCCTGCATAGGCCCCAGGCTCTGGAAGCTGCACTTACAGAAGATGGATGAGAATATATAACTGAGAATCTGATACATTTTACATAACGGCAGTTTATCATGTTGTTTGCGGCAACAGCTAGAAGACCTCTTATTGGTCTCAAACTGGCGGTGTTCTGGTCACGATTACAGCTGCTTAAACACAAACCTACAACTGACCTCGCACAGCTGCGCTATAAATCTGACAGCCCACTGGCGTAGCTGCGCTGGAACCACCATGCGCCTGAAAACTACGGCATGGCAACCAGCAGCGGGTGCTGGCGAGCGATAGTGCCACCAGCGGGAGCGCTGACCACCCCCGCTGGGACCTCCCTTCACTCCCAAACAGCCGCATTTGCGCTCCAGCTCAGCGCAGGCCTCCTATGCTGAGTTCACGACGACGAGCTTTCATTTATGAAAAGTCTCTTTTCAAGGTCGTTCCTCTCTCTCTCTTCTGCCTCCTCTCCCCTTTTAACGATCGCATAAGGATTGCAAGCGCATGACCCGGCGCGCTCGCCTAAGACCCCCCCCCCCTCCCCGCATCGGGGCAGACGTATTACAAGATAGGACGGCCACATCTGCGGCGCGGCGCAGAGCAGTGCGGCGCTAATGATCGGGGAGGGTCAGGAGGAGGGTCAGGAGGAGCGCCCGGATCGCACGGAGCTTCAGATCAGCGTCCAGGCACCCGGTGTGGAGGCCAGGGGCTGCTGCCTTTATCTCTGGCCGGTTGCGGTGACGCGCTGCTCCCGTCGGGCCCGCCACAGCGGCCATGTTTATGAGGACGCTGTCATGACCGCTGAGCTCCCTCTTCATGCGCCCAGAGGGAGTGTTCCCAGCAATAATGACAGCAGTAACAAAAGGCACGGCCCGCTTTCACTGTCCCCCGGGCCTCTTGCTTGGCAGAATCTTCCTTGTTCCCTTCAATATTTTTTCTTGAATTTTTCCCATTAAATACTTGTAATTGTAACAATAACATTTTTGTGACGATAATAATAACAATACTTTTTTTTAACAAAAAAGAGAACTTCATCAGGGTGGGATATACAAGGAACCGCAGTTCTGCAGAAAGCAAAAGCAGGTTAACAGAACTTAATAATTAAAATAATAATAATAATAATAAAAAAGCAGCAGCTTTAATTAACAATATGTGCAAATGATGACAAGAAAGTACTATTTATGGACTGGGTGTGTTTACTCAGAGGATGACTGTGGCCCAACGGTGCATGTGAACGGGGACTGGGAGTCGTGACAAATGATTTTGCTCTCGTTTCTCCCCGTGGGGGTGGTCACCCCCACCCCCCCCCAATTCCTGAAACTACAAGGGAAATATTTCAAACAAAAAATGAGATCCATGGTAAGGATTACATCAAGGGCAGAATGGCATGGGAATATCCATCCATCACCATCTGAGGCCTGGTATATTTATTCCTTTCATCCCTTATTTATTCAGGTAACGCCTATTAGCAAGTGATTCACACTGGTGACCTGATGGAGAGCCAGTACTGGCAGGGGGAAGGCATGCATCGAGCCCCAGCAACGGCAGAGAGGAATCAATATGCAATAAACAGGAATTTAAATAAATAAGCCCATACATCTCCCATAACAACAGTGCAGGGGGGAGTCAGGAACCAATCCCAGGCAGTACAAGTCACAGGACGAGGAACCCCCCGGATGGGATGCCAGTCCATCACCAGGCACACACACACCCACTCACAGTCAAACACAACCATACACTAAAGCAGGGGTGAGAACCTGATCCGTGGAGGGCCGGTGTGGGTGCAGGTTTTCAGGATGGCCTCTCGATCAGCCAATGACAGGACTAGAGCTGAGAACCGCTGATTTATTATTGGCCGATAGAGAGGTCATCCCAAAAACCCGCACCCACAGCAGCTCTCCATGGATCAGGTTCCTCACCCCTGCGCTAAAGGCAATATACAGACACAACTCAGTGAAAGGTGAACGAAACGGGGGGAACATGCGAGCACCATGCAGACAGAGTGTGAACAGAGATTTCACAGAGCAGCCCACTTAACTACCCTGAAATACGTGCAAGCAAACAAACTACATCAGCAGCATACAGTTCAATATATAATTCAAATATTTAGGAACATCCCCAAGGTGAATCGAATAAGCTTAGAAAAGCAATAGCATAAACAAGCTATAAATAAACAAAAATAGCTAACATCACAGATGGATTTGTAGGTAGGAAAAATGGTAAGCATCTCTCGTAGGTCTGTTCGGGCCTAAATCCATTAAAATAGGCAGCGCTACACATTCCAGCCAAAAATGGCTCTCTGCGAATGACTATTATTTGCTCAGATGATGTCAGTTTGCAGATATTAGGAGCAAAGTGCAGCACAGTTGCAATAAATTACTTGGGATTTTGCAAAGAAGGAAGCTGCCAATGGCAAGAGAGTCCATGCAGTCTGGTATGTATAAAGGGCCAGTTTATTAATGAGCATATATCATAATGACATAATGGTTTTAAAAGGAACGCCAGTAACAATCAGACGGCCGAGTGCTGAAGGACCTCTACCCTAATTTGAGCACATTTTGAAATCACTCAATTAATTTCCTCCGCGTGGGCCGAGAGGGGCATGCGCGGTGTCCTCATAAACGCAGTGACACAGCTCAGTCTGGTGTAACGCCGCGACGGACCTGGAAAGCCGCCGTGAGCAGAACCTCCATGAAGAAAGGCTTGTGCGTGTGCTCACATGGGACAGGAAAGACAGAGATGCCTGCTGGCTTTATATGGGACACTCTGCCTGTTTGGGCCTGACCCAGTACGTGTGATGGAGGCAAACTGGGCAAGCTGCGTCAATTTCTCCAGTCCTGGGGAAGTTTCCCCCAGTTGGTAGTCAGCACAGGCCGTACTGTTAGTTTTAATGAATGTGCAGTATTGAGTCCCCCAGGGGATGTGGGGTGATTCATACTGCAGGTGAAGCGATGCCCATAAGGAGCAAAAGCAGAGGGAACTAAGAGCGGAGGCAACAGCATTCAGTAACCTCTCATGCACTTAGAGTCACAGTGCAATTACAATTATGACTGGATGGAAGACCTGGAATACATGAGCAGACGCCTATAAATCTCAGCTAAATGTAAGACGACCGCAGATCGAAGCGCAAGAATCGGCTTAATTTACGCGGCAGCGGCTGAGTGTCGCATCCAGACCGAGGCGTGCTTTAATCCTCTCTGTGCTCTGCTCATTATGGTGCCCCAGGAAATGGCAGAAGGCGGCATCCATGCTGTTAAAAATAAAAGCAGAGAAAAATATGGTAAAGAATGCGACAGTGGAATGCATGGGTTATGGAAACAACAGCAAAGCGGAGAATTCTGATATTATGGGAGGGCACAAGTTATTAAATTAAATGTAGAACTCTATTTAGTGGGGGAATGAATCAATCAAAATCAATGCACGCCAAAGGATGAGAGTATCTGCTTTTAAAACACATCGCTATACATTATGTGACAAGCTTGTATGTAGTACCAGGTAAGACCCCTTCAGTTCCCAGAGCCACATCCATAACTGATGTACTGAGCTGTTATTCTTGCACTCGTGTCCTTCCACTTAGCTTTTAATGAGTCTGGCTATTTTCCAGTGACCTGTCCATTACCAGCGCATTCTCATCCACAGAACTAACACTGACTAGTCATTTTTTTCTCCCTCCCACTCTCTTCCGTAAACACTAAGCACTGTGGCGTGTGAAAATCCCAGGGTGACGACTGTTCCTGAAATGCTGGAACTCTAACGTCTGGCTCTGACAGTCACAGCATGTTCAAAATGGCTCCGATCGGGAATCATAGCCATCAGGATGCTTAGCGGAACAATAACTGAGGCCTCCTGCTCCAGTCTGCGTCTTGTATATACTGAGCAGCAGCCACATGGTTCATGTCCATACAACATTTCCAATCACTTTCCCCGCAGGGTCACACCATGGGGATGGAGCAAATCCCAGGAAGCACAGGGCACAAGGCAGGGGAGACCCTGGATGGGGTGTCAGTACACAGTACACAGTACACAGAACACAGAACACAGTAAACAGTACACAGAACACAGTACACAGTACACAGAACACAGTACACAGTACACACAGCACACACTCGCAAACACAGCAAAGGCCATTTAGGGGCAGATATGCTGTGTTTTCAGATGACAGGAGAAAAGCAAAGGATCTGGACCAAGGGAAAGAAGAACAGAGAAAGCAAACAAATGGGGGGGATAGTTATGATGGAGGATGCGTTTTCTTGGAGGGTGGGGCTTGTTCCTGCTCTGTGGGTGGGCACAAGAATCAGAGATGAGCACCAGCTACCTTGAGGTGACGTGTATTGGCGTGATCTCCGGCATCGGCCTCCCTGCCACCTGTCTGCATCGGAGCCGATACCATACCCCGCGTTTATGTTTGAATGTTTGTTCTTGGCTTTTCAGATCATATAAAAAGAAAAAACAAACGCATGACCCCTTTTTAGGCGGCCCTTGAAAAATATTTTTCCAAGGAGCCAAATTCCCGCATGTTCGACAGCTGAGACTCGCCACTTCAACTCGGCCTGTTACATTTATTTTTCTAGGAAAAGCATGACGGGTCCAATGAATCTTCAAAGGAGCCTAAGGGTTTTCTAAAACGTTTACCTCTCACCTGCATGGTTTACATGCGTCTGACTTGCAATAAAATTTTTGCAGGATAGTGTGTAAAAGGCTGTATGTGTCATAGCACACAACAAAGTAACACCTTGTGACATCACATCCGCGATGACTCACCCCCACTGCTTAAGGTTTTAATTAAGCTGCCTGCACTTGCCCCTCACAGGTGACTCCAAACATACGGCGAGTTTAGCTATAATATTACAAATTTATGGACGGTGTGGTTGCTAACAGTCAATCTGTTGAAGCACATCAGTCCTTTATGTAGAATTTGCAGCTCATTTTGATTACTCGGACACATTAAAAATAACAACCACAGTTTTTGGTGATGTAAATGCCCATAATTTCCTTTGATTAAATTATTCTGGGTCTGGAATAGGGACGGACGCTATAGAAACCATAAAATGTTGAAATAATGACGGATGAATTTGCCAACTGTAATGCCAGTGACAGTGCGTAAAATCGGCTTCGGCTGAAGCCCTGTATCTGGCAATCTTCATGATATCATAAACGGGCCAGGAAAAGCAACCAAATATGGAAAAAAAGGGAGAGGAAAGTGAGGAGAGTCGGAGATGTTTGCATGCAATGTCTTTGCCTGGATCTTCTCCCCAGAAACATTCCAGAGATTATCTATTTTTATAATAGAATGTGCGAACATCTAATTAGAGCTATTTACTGAGCAATTATGGGTAGTGACTAACTAAAGCAACAGTGGCAGACTGATTATATGGGGGTTCTTAGCATACCAACTTGTCTATGAAGTTTTCCCAGTAAACGGAGAGGAGAGGTTCACAAGGTCCTTGGGACCAGTTGAGTATGAGGGGCTTAAGGCTGGTGCCAAGCTTGAAATGACTCGCTTGGGAATTTTGGACGTCATATTTTCAAGCCGACCTGTGGATGTGCCAGCGCTGTGCTAAAACACATCAGGGGTAATTTCGGAGCTGCTCGTGATCTCTACTACCTACTTCAGCTGTTCGCAGGGAAACAGACACTTTTCTGGGAAGGAACTGCACTGACATCGGGGCGCAGATCATAGACCTTGCCTTGTTACTCCCTGTTTCATAAATAAGTTCACCTGATACTCTAGATATAGGGTAATCATAAACCTGTATGAAAAAGGGGACTTCACATCAATCAAAAAGCTAGAGGCTCTGTTTATGCTACATTAGACACTGTGATCCTTTGGGCGTTGTGAAACCAGGCAATCTCCCTCAGCCTAGAACACATATGATTATTATGATATTTAATAGGAGAAACCCTACCAGTGCACTGTTATTACGATAAACACGCTCATAGCCTGTAAATCATCAGAGAAATATCTGGCCTGAGTTGGAACTATCTATCTATCTATCTATCTATCTTTCAGTCTGCCTACCTAATCACCACTTTTCATTTATTTTTATATTTTAATAGCCGGCCAGACAGAAAAATGCATGTTTTCTTATTTCCAGTATGATTTTGTGTTTCATTAACAATTATAAAAGGAACGGAATCGTGAAAATCAAATTCAGTGTCGTTATAAAAGACATTCTCGTGGTGTCATTTCTGCGCACGCTTGATTATCCTCAAGAGGGCAGCATTTCTGTAAAGGAGCCACCTACGGGTCCTAGGAAGGTCAAAACTTTTGTATAGTTTCTATAAGAAAGTGAGGATAACTGCCTACGTAGACTTAAATCAACGCTGCCGTTTCAGAAGCGTAAAATTTGATACGTGACTCATTTCACTAACTGCGCTTGTGCTGATAAACAATAAGGAAGTAAAGCAGGAAAAATACATCGTTGCTATCTGAAGCAGAATAAAAATTGAAAATAACAATGTGGATTAATATTTTATATCTTCACTTTATGTCGCAAATTCCAATTAGACAGGGTGTAATTTACAAAGTCGAGTTTTAGGCAACCTGGCACATCTGAGAGTGAGAATAGAATGATCTAACTTTTTATCAACATCTGAAGGCGCTTAAAACGCAACGAGAATATCTATCGAAAGAAATGAACACACTTGAATGGCGTTTAACGCACAAAAATCAAAACTCACGGGATTCCCAGGAGGGCCGGCAGAATGCGCCTCGGAGAAGATGTCGGATAGCGCTGACACCTCTCCGAGCCCCCCGCCCCAGCAGCACCGCCGCCCCATCGCTTTCTCAATGAATCGACAAGGCTGGACCCCTCCCACTTCTTGTAAGAGTTTAATTGTCAGGGTTTGCGAAACGAGAGGTACTTAAACAGCTACAGCACTTCACGTCTGGGCGGAACTGAATGAAGTGATCGGTGGCCGATCGATAGCGCATCACTATGCAGGTGTCCCTGGCGGTCTGCTTCTCCAGCTCCGTGCTTTTTCTGCTGCAAGGCTGCAGCACCGTCGTGCGAGGCTGGAAGGCACTAAAAAACGATGCCACAGAAATCATACCAGAATACAACGAAGACGCGCAGCCGCCTCTGCAAACCGGACGGCTGAGCAATGATACGATAAACCGTCCCAAGCACGGAGGGAGGAGGTCATCTGCCAACGCGCCTTCCATTGGTAAGGGGGTTTAACGCGAAATCCATAGGAAATTGCGAACATGCTGTAAATATTATGTGCCACGGACAGGCACTTGATGCATAAGGAGATACAGGCACAGTAATGTTTCTGGGGTAAAACAAACATTATTGACCCAAAACAAAATTTCAGATTAAAATTTTTGTTTATTTTTATTTTTTTCGTGCCCTTTTATTATATAGGCTAATATTTCCAAATTACATCCTAAAGAATAGGATGGACTGCGTTGCAACCCATACCTATATTTTGTTTGACGGAGAGATTTTGGCAGGAGCAAGTAGCATCAGGTAAAAGATAAAAGTCACGTTCATTTTTAACGGAGCACAATTTAAAAACGACTCTAAGTAATTCGAATAATCCAACTAGGTAAGACAACATATCTCGCTAAAAATAGGCGATTTAGGGGTTTAATTAAGACGGATTTCTTGATTCAGTGGTATATGTGAATAACGATTATTTAGCCTTCGTTATCAATTGCTCACACACACACACACATTTAAATGTTTTATCCTCACCCACCCCTCCCCCAAAGTTAAGGGAAGCGCGTTCTTAGGGCAAATGACGGCGCTGGCTTTCACTGCGATCAGGTCAGTTATTTTTGGCCAACGGGAGCTGTTTTGCGATGGCCAGCACCTTGATATGCAATTAACCTTTTAATGGTGTTCATCAGAAGCCTGTTCCACTGCAGATAATGTAACTTATCTGCTCTGTTTTACATGCCACGGCTAGTATTAAAGATGACAGAGAGCGTTTTGTGCACTTGTTTCTAATAACAAGGCATCCAGTGCAGATGCGCACGCGTCAAAGTTAATAGCCCATAAAAAGTTTTTTCCCCCCCGTCTTTCTTGTTTGAAATTCGTTGTTTAGAGTGTCCCTGTGTACCAGTGTACGTGCAGCTGAAAGGCACAAGACCATCTTGTTTTTCAGGCAGCGCAATGATGGCCGAAGCTGAGAATGATTTGCGGCTCCCCACTGAAGGGCCGCTTTGAAGCGCCACTTTGTACGTAATGAGCGATCAGATCAGACTGAGGACGCGGCGTTTCACTTTCACGGAGGGCGAGTGTCAGTTTAGCAGGAAGAGTTTATTTTACCTGCGGACACTTTGTATTGCGTCACTCTGACTGCCTGGGTATTTTCACTTCATAGTTATGCCGGCTTGCTTAGTAGTGGTTGGGTACATGACATTTTTATTGGCGAAACTCATAAATCTAACATGGTTTGCCTAGTTACTATGCAGTTATTTACCCTGCAAAACTACAGAATATTTTTATATAACCGCCCCGATGCACTAAATTGGCTAGCTATCCACAATAAAATTGGTTTTCATCTGTTTGATATTAATATTTTTTATTTATAAATATTTTATTACTATCCACGTAAAAGTAGCATACAGTTAATAACATTATTATTATTATTATTAATAGTAATAAGAATAATCATTATTCTTCTCATTATTATTATTAATAATAATAATATTAATAACATCGCTCCTGCCGATCATTATTATTATTAAGTAATAATAATGAGAAGAAGAATAATGATTATTCTTATTACTATTAATAATAATAATAATAATAATAATAATCATCATCATCAAGTAATATGTAATTAAGAAAAAGCTTGTATCGAAAAGATTATCAAGTTGAAGCCGATACAAAAGTTTCATGTGTTACCGCAGTAAAATGTTCCAGGGTTCAAAATATTTTGAGTCATTTTTAATCATTGTCAAATTCATTTAAGATTTTAAACAAAATAATTGTAATCGGTAGATGTTGCGCCTGTTCCAAAGCTCCGTGGTATAACTGCAATTTTAATTTTTGTGTGTAGTGTCGAGTTCAATTTGCTTTGACAATAACCTTCCAGAGCCAAATCGAAAGTTCTCTTTTAAAGACAAAAAACTATTTTCTTCCTACTTAGGAACACGATGCTGAAATCACTATTTATTATTTGTCTGAGACTGACAAAATTAATCTAGAATAGCCTACTTGCTTTTGGCCTGACAAGTGACACGCAGTACGGGTCCTGACATTTCTCCTTTCTGCCGTTCGTTTCCATTTGTCCGTATGGCTTTGCAGTCTGGTTAGTATCTACGCGGGCGCTAACAGCAAATCAACCATTTAATACATTAAATCTAGCTGGGGTGTATAGATAATAGAGCTGTATTTTCAGAACAATGGGGCAATTAATGCAAGGGGAAAATCTGCGAGCTAATTTACCAATGGCTTCGTTTTCACCCCGTCGGAAGTGGTGCGTTTTGGCATTGCCGCACCATCTCTGCAAAGTGCTGCTTTCTTTTGCTGTTCTTTTTCTCCTTCTTCAATATCCAGATTTTGGCAAATATACTATGATGCATCTACGGATTGTTTGGTTTTAGTTTATACGGTCCTCATAAGGTTTTAAATACAAACAAACGTGTGAATGATTACATCATCGCGAATTATTCCAGCATGTGAATAGGAATGGTTATTTAATTAATTACTGTTTATTTCTATTTCCACAAAATTTATGCACGTGTGTGTGCGTGTGTGTATGTATGTGTGTACAGGCAAACAATTTATGTCCATGCAATCAGCATGCAATTCATGCACTTAAGCCACCCATTTTTTATATATGTCTAAATATTTCACAAATACTATCACAAAAGTATTACATTATCACAAGCATATGCACAAAATTAAATTCCTGGCCAAACAAGATAACCTACAGGCAAAATGCAGAATGCTGCAAGTCAGTTAAATTATATATAAAAACTGATGAAAGTGGACCGTTTCTTGTCATTACATTTCTCTGGTCTTCAGTGTAGCTGCAATGGCGGTGACCTCTTTACGTTTTCCACTTTCTGATTGGCTGTGACCAGGAATGCCAAGGTCAGCTCCCCTCGCAATCCTCCTGGTGAACCTAAATGCTTTTATTCAGTTCAGGGGGAGCTCTCCTGCCTTACAATAGTGTAATATCAAGTTTGTGGAGGATGGACAGGCTAAAGTCATGGGACACAAAGGCCTTTTTTCATCTTGGCACAGAGAGACTGAGTGCCAGGTTTTCCAGCTGCCTGTTGCTGATCATGTTGCTTGGTGATGAGCAAAGGAATGCCTTAAGCGCAGGCTCCCCGTGCAAATGCTTTCGGTAAAACATGAAACGGTCATTTCGGCATTGGGCACAATGACTCTCAAACATTTGGTCCAACTCCACGGTTAAAACCACGTCTGGCGAAAAAAAAAAACATTTCTTAAGACCTTTCTCTGAAGTGAATCCAGGAGAAGCCTGGTATTGAACTGGTAAAGTGCCCGGGACCTGGAGTGCAATTGGTGTTGTTGCCGTTAAAGGCAAAAATGCTGTTTCTTGCAGTCTGTGTCTCCCTGTAATGCGAAATTGCTACGGGCCTGCGAATCCGATCCTCTCGCCTCTTGCGATTTGAAGGAAATCGTCTCATTTGGAGAGGGGGGATAATAGGAGAGGCGAGACTGAGGGCCGAGGAGGGCAGTTCCTGCAGTCCTGCCGCACACTCGCGCTGCAGTACAATGGCAGGCGGCTGCGTGCGATTTCTTCTCACTAACGTTTGGTGTCAGCTGTCTTCGTCTGAGTCGCAGCCGTGATGGCAGCGGCTGCTGGTCGACAGTAAAGCGTCGCGTTTAAATACACTTGTTTTTAGAGGTTTATCCTTTTGACCTTTGACCCTGTCTACGCCGCGAGACCTCCAGGCTCTGAGTGTCTCCTCTAACACGGCACTCATGTCTTCTGTCTCCCCCCCCAGACGTGTCCGAGCTCAGCTGCCGGGAGCTGCGTTCCACGCGCTACATCACGGACGGCTCGTGCCGCAGCGAGAAGCCCGTGAAGGAGCTGGTGTGCTCCGGCCAGTGCGTCCCCTCGCACCTCCTCCCCAACTCCATCCTGCGCAGCAAGTGGTGGCGGGGCAGCACGCCGGAGTACCGCTGCGTGCCGGCGCACTCCCGCGCCCAGCGCGTGCAGCTGCAGTGTCCCCAAGGCCGCCGGCGCTCCTACAAGATCCGCGTAGTCACCTCCTGCAAGTGCAAGCGCTACACGCGCCACCACAACCAATCGGAGGCCAAGGAGCCCGCCGCGCTCCGGCCCCGGCGCACCAAGAAGCGCTCCCGCCTGCCTCAGCCGCGCGTTAAGAACAACGCCCCCTACTGAGGCTGGTGCCTTGCTGCACGCACACACAGACACACACGCATACACCTGCACGCACAACACTTCCTCATGGAGGGAAGAAGAGGCGCGCCAATGGAAGCGTTTTTGGGACTTCCGGGACAAGCGCCGTACTAACAGTGCACTAAAACTCCCCCCGGACCATTTTCCTCGAAATCACATGACCCATTCAGTAATAATAGTTTACAGCACAGAACAATGCGGTAGAGAGAGACTTGGGGGACGTCGGGGTGCCGACGCCCACCCCCGAAGCGGTGCCCGTCTTCCAGGGGTCACGCCCATTTGTCTGGGAAGGGGCGGGGCCACACCAGCAGACCGGAGCGTATGGAAACTGGCCCGCCCCCGAGTCGCCGCGGAGTGGGTATCAAGAGGACTTGAACTGTGACTCCTCTTAATTGCGAAGAGATTGCTCTCGTGTTTAGGATGTGAGTCACCGGGAGCTGTTCCCCGCTAGATGTGGCCCGATTCTGTTTGTCCCGGGAGAACAAAGAGTTCATGCAGTCACTGGGGTGGAGGAGGGAAGCAAAATAAAAGTCCCCCTGTGTCCAGCCCTGTCAGCACTCTGAGCCGGTTTCGCCCGCAGCTTCCCCCTGCAGCCTGTTTCAGACCGCTGTCCACTGGTGCCCTTATGCTGCCGACTCCTGTCTCTCCGAGATGAACTCAGAACGCACGGACGGCCGGGCACTCCCACCTCAGTCAGGAAGCCGAGCCATAAGCGAACCGCAACACGCATTGTTATCTTTGTTTTATTTCAAATAGGATGTAGGGAGGAAGATTTATAAAACCCTCATCTGGACACGGTCGGCCCAAGGGCCCGTCCACAGATTCACGCCAAGCTGTCCCAGTCTGCCAGTATAGACCAGTCTATTCACAGTGAGCGGATCCCTTCCCAGGAATATTGCTACATTTCTGTACATTGTTGGGGCCCATTTGTTTTCCTCTATTGCTTCCTGCCCTCTGTTTTCTGTAAACAGTGCTACCGATGTTTGCTTTCGTTCGACTGCGTGTTTGAAATAGGAACTAGAAGGGATTTCGCCGCGTAAGCGGAGACGCTGTGTAGAGCGCCGGTCGTATTCCTTAGCTGTGTGTGATCGTGTGTGTGCTCACTGTACCCCCACCCAGGGTGCTTCTCATGAGCACTGTGCTTTCAAATGGGGGGGGCAAAATCACTTCTAGAGACGTGAGGGACTGTTACAGAGAAGAACCTGCATATTTATATTTTTTATTTCCTCATTTAAATTATTTATGCAGCTTTTTGTGTAGTTATAAGATAGCCAATATTATTGTATAAAATTATAATGATTTCAAACAGAAAGATTACATGAATAAAGTCAAGTGAAGTACATTTGGGAAAAACAAGCATGTTCTGTCATCTTTCATCACGGATACACGGTGGTTTTTCTTTTTCCAGTGTCTACCTGCACACTGTACCCATCTCTCAATACGTCTGCGGCAAACAATGGAGGCCAATTAGGAAGCTCAGGCCCTGTGCTTCTTTGGAATGTCTGGGTTCATTCACGGGAGGCGGAAGGCAGGAATTTGCACGAAGGAATGTGCAAAATGCAAACAGTTGCATTGCCGCAAGCATCTGTGCCTTTGTTTCTAGAGGGCACGGACTTCGGGCATTGATCATTAAGACACGAGCCATTAGCTCTAATTCCGCCATGGGTCTGTCTCCTTCTTCAGGCTTTCCTTCCTCTGCAAACCTGTCTGTCCACACTAGATCTGATCACGTAGCTTCCAACGTTTGCCGTTTCACTTAAGTTTCATGGTGGAACACATGGCAGATGGCTAGCCGGGGTGTCCCCAGCACAGTGAACAAGGTCTAAAAAATATCTGCGTGGTGCTAATGGAGACGTCTTAACGGGAAGCTTACAATTTGCTAAGCGACCATGTCACTTACGTGTTCTGCAGTTCTACGAATGGCCTTCAAGATGAAAGAACCATGAATGTGAAAACACGTGCATTAAAACTAAGGTAATAGTTCTTTGGGAATGGTTAGGATTTCCGGTATCCATCAAACTGCACTGCCCTATCAGAAGCAGCTTTCCCCATCACTGAAGTCACATGATGTGGCACACCTCCCCACCCCCGCTCACAGTGCATGAGCAGTACCTAAATAAATTAAGGCTGACAAAGCATCTGCCCTGAGTTACAGTGGTTGTACAAGTCAGCACCGCAGTGCTGGCAGGGACCCCCACGGTCAACAGTAATATAAGGTTCTGGTCTTAGAATGTGTTACGTGACTCCAGTGACCAAGTGGTTCGGATGACTGCTGTTACACCAGGTGCATGAAATCTCATTGGACTCTGTCCATAAAACCAGAAAGGGAAATGTACATAAATCAACCTCAGTGGACTGTTGACCGCTTTTTGATTACTTAATGACACACAGAAAATACATATGGAACTGACAGAATCCAATGGTCTGGCAATCAAAATTAACGACTGATTCCCACAACCTATATATTCGACTCGCTTCCTGGGAAGGTCATGTACCTGTGTGTGTAGAAGTTTCCCACAATGCAGCACTGGCTGAAACATCTCTGTGAACTTGCCATCGACACCATCAGGTATTCCTTAGCACGCTCCCCCTCCCCCTCCCAAGCCATAGGGGCCTGCTTAACATCATCCCTCTCAAGCCACCATTGGCTCCCTTTCTGTACACATTCTGCCCTCTTAGGCTCTCTCTTGTCTTTTGATCTCATGCAATGAAAATGGCGAAATATCTCGTTTCAGCCATTTCCATGCAGTTATCGCTGAGCTTGTGCCAAGTCGCTCCACCGTTTCAGAGCTCTCTGCAGTCCAGTGCACTGATGTCCTGCCAACGTTAGATGTGTTGAGTCAAGTTTAAGTCAAATGGATCATGTATCAGCAGTTAAAGACAGTCTATCAATTTCTCTGTCAATCCATGTGTAGCTAAAACCACTCGTCAGCATTATAGACCAGCACAAACAAACAGGATAAACATGCTGAGTGATTTGCTTCATTCATGCTGCCAGGCCCGTAGTTCAATTTTCTAAGATTCTTACAAAACGCTCTTTTTAATATTAAGTTTCTTGGTCTGCATGCCTGTAGTATTGCTCAATTGTCCTTTGTCCAGCCAAGCTCAAAAAAAGTTGAGGCAAATCATATTTACTACAGTAAATGGTATTTGGAAGATGACCTAATAGCTTTCGAGCATTAATTTTTTACATTTTTTATATTAACATTGTAGACATATTTTCAGCTTTGTGAAATAGCTGACTGTGCAGCCTGGGGGTAAACAAATACAAACTATTGGTCATGCTTTGCTTGCTTCTGTCAAGGTCGCTAGCTGCAACCACGGAGAAATACCGGCGACCACGGATAGTTCGTGTAGCGTGGATGGTAACCCAGACGCGGAGTTTACACGAAGAGGTAGGATAACCACGCGATTAATCTAAGAACGCTCTCTGAATAAAGAGTAAGGATTCCCACCGGAATCCCCGTTCTAAACGCACACACAGTCAGAAGGATATCACCAAGGAAGAGAGTACTCACAGTACCGGCGATGAGGGTAGAGAGGGCTTGGGTCATTTCGCAATGACTGAGCGGCGAGAGAATGAAATGATCCGCTGTTTATCTTCTAGGTGATCGCCTATTTCCGGGTCCTAGTGGCGATCACCTGACCGGTGTGCATGACAGCTTCAGCACCATATTTTCATATGCAGCTAATATCTAAACAGAAATGTGAACCAGAATAGCGTTTTCCATTGGCTTGGAACTCAGAGAGCATGGGCTGATTTTGAAATCAGATTTGTGTCCTTAGTCCTGCTTGGGCGGGTAATATTTCATCTCAGCCAGTGGATTTTTGTGAAAAATTGAGACGACTGTTTGGGTGGAGTCCAACTGGGCTCATCTTTAAGTCCCCATATAGTTTCAGGAGACACACACAGTCTGGCATTAACATGACATGGTCAACATACTCAGTCTTAAAGTCGGAGTATTGTCTGGAGTAGGGTTGAAGGTGGCACCACCCTGAGCCATTGGACATGCAGCAGTAGACAGATATGGATGTATGGCACCATCCCAATGGGCCTAGGTATTGGCACAGGTGCCCCGATTCTATTTAAATTCAGGAGCTAACGATTCAGTTCAATCCGATTAAATTCCAAGCCAATATCAATCCAACAGGAGTGAGACATAAAATCCTCTATAGCAGCTGTACATATCTGGAGAGATGTTTAAAAAGTTCTAAATGGAACACAAATTTACGCATGCGGAGTCATAGAACCAACTTATGGAAACCATTAAAGAAAGGGCAAAGGCTTGTATACCAAAATGTTTTTATTTGAGGAACTAAAGAAACAAACAAAACCAAAGTATGGAATTGTTACTGACCTCACAATTGCATTTGATTTCGATTCACAAGTCCCCAATTGGATTATTTTGATTCTATTCAATTTACATTTAAGACACATTCACTAATGTGTGATGAAACCAAATTTGTAATAATAGTTTTTTCTACACCGATTGCTTTTATTTTTATTTTATTTTTTAAATTGTTTCTTTTTTATATAACATTATTTGGTGACTGAATGTGACTGGTGTAAGAATAAAGCCCTACTTAATTTGCTTGCATTTATGTGCTGGGGTACTCAATTACAAGTCGTTGGATCCGATCAATATTTTAAGCTTAGCCTCGAGAATTTTAGCCCTGATTTTATCTTTCAAGAAAAATAGCTAAGCCTCGGGTAAGCTTGAGTTAGCCCCTGATTGTCCCAGTAGCTAGAAACTCCCCTGTTCCATTACCATGACTGAATGCACCAAGATGGCGGTCAAGATTGCAGCCCTCCTTTGGATGAGAGAGAGAGTAACACAATCTATACAATACGAGGACTGATGCACGTAAAATTTTGTGGTCAACCTTAGGATTTTGTGAATCGACATCAAATCTTCAAAAGGAGGATGGTGATTAATAATGAAAATTAGTATTTTTTCCCCAGTCATGCTTTCTGCAGCCAGTGTGGACGTCTCCATCGAGTGGTGGGAATGGCAGGAATGCAAGAGAGAGAACAGGAACTAGGGAAGAAGAAATCTCTCAACGTTAACAACAAAACAATACAAGCCACCCGAAGTCTGACAATATTCTGCAGGGTGTATTTTTCAGTTAGGTTGTCACCATCATTTGGCATCGATAAGCGCAAAAACATTATTTTAATCCTCTTGATTAAATGCAATACATTTTGTCTTCAGAGACAGGCAGCCTTTCTCTGACGTATTTGCATCTAGCTTTCAGCAACAATCATTGCTCAACTGATGCTTGTGCCAAAGAGGAGTGAGGGAGGCCCAGGACCGGGTGCCAGTTTTTCCTATCCAGGATTCCCGAGTTTCCAAGTCAAACAGATGAGTGCATCACTCCCGGCGCCGTGCTTACAAACACTCAAAATGGGTCAAAATCGAACGCAGAAGGTGATAGGGGGCAGTAATTGGGGGCTTCGCGATGGGGCTAGTTATTCACCAGCAATCGGAACACTTCTGATGTCATCCTGCCCAGGGCAAGGAGATCGCATGGTGTCACCTGGGACGTCTTCTGGACGTAAGCCAGATGTAGGAGGAGGCGCACGGGGAGCTTGAAGCAGGGGGCTTCGGGATGTAATATTAAGCACACTCAACAAGCATGGGCTGTGCATGTCTCTGCGGCCCATGTGGTCTTCGTGACCCCTCTTGCAAGCTACCCAGCTCCACACCATTATTTATATGTGGAAACACAAAGCGCATAGACAGCATTACCATATGTATGGTCACCGACATGCAAACCCCCCCCCCCCCATCTCTCTCTCTCTCAATTACATTTTTTTTGTCCCTTAAAGAACCGGATAATTTGAAATAATAACCCAGCCCAGATGTCCTCCTCTCCTGCATCTTGCTGGATTGCAGGAAGATCCATGCCGTCCTGGTTTGTATGACTGAGTTGTTATTCTTGGGCAGGCAGAGAGATGTCAAGGCAGATCCGGTATAGGACTTACTGAAGATTACAGTGTGCTGGGAGCCAAGCCTGCATTTGAGTGCGGAGTTAGGAAGGATGTGAAGTGGTGACACCGCTCTGCAGCACAAACCCAAGCAGGGTTCGGCCGGTGCCATGGTCACGTCGTGGTTTCAGGACAGAATCACCACTATTATATCCTATTAGAGGAGGTGTATGGCTCTGTGCCTGTGGCAGGACCATACTTGGTAGAATAATATCATCACTGTTGGGCCTCTAAGCGAGGCCCGTAAACCTGAAAACTGCTCCGAATGGCTGCCCCTGTGCAGCAAACCCAAGCTTTTATCTAACCTATATATTTGTCCTATAGGAGATATGCAAGGATATGCAAAGACTGAATTTTTTTTATTTTATCTGTACGATAACATTAAATGCATTCTACCTTTCTTCAGATTCAATTTACTGTAATACTGAGGTACAACTAGTAAAATCTCTCTTTAAACAAATATATCTGTACGTTTAACACCAAACAACCAACTCCCCCGACTTCCCCTGGAAGCAAAACGGGTTTTCAGAAAGTAAATCAGCAAAAATTGGAAATCCAATAAGCAATTTTAAGACGTCTCATGGAACACATATGTATTTGGAACAGGAAAGCATGATGAGAGAGCTCCTTCAGCAAGCACCCCAAAAGAGTAAAGGAATTCTTAAGAAGTCAGTCTTCTTAGTTCTGCACTTTTCAACAGAACCGTTCTCCCAACATCTAAAAACATCAGGAAGGAGAGATTAAAGATTTAAAGCACAGTATCTCTTTAGCCAAGTGCTTCTGCTGGGAATTCCGTCATCACTATGTTAATGTACATACCAGTTGATTTTGACTAGGGGAGTTTGCCCATATTTGCGTCCGTGTGACGAGGCTCTTCAGTCCTGCGTTTTAACAAGCCTCCAAAGCATTACTTCATTACTTAGCTCATGAGAAAGTGCCAGCCTCCAGTGTTCAGAGCTGGGCAAACTCACGGGCCTTGTGAGCCAGAAGCCAGACACGTTAGCCCAAGGACCCAAGGCCATGCGACCAGAGAGAAACCCGGGAAACGTGATACAAACAGTCTCCACATTTACAAAACAATGGGTCTGAAAACAAGTGCTTGTTAATTTCATCTTTCATTGAAGTCGCCTGATTTTATTCAGGACCCTTTTCCTTTTTAAACAGAATCATTTTCTTTTAATTAACTCTCAAACAGATGTCTTTGCAATTGTGCAGCAGATGGATATTGTTTTGATTGAGGTATTTAGGTTACGCTCATTAATCAAACTCCCATTCCCCCCCCCCCTCCCCAAACCCCTGAATATGTTCTCCTTGTAGCAATACAATTCAATCATCAGAAATGCAGCAAAAATGACTGCCAAGCTGTGTGGGCCTGAGCATGGCTTAGAAATCGGAGAACGAAAATCTCAAGGATCTTCAAGCCTCAAAAGACTTTGGAGATCAAGATAAAAGCCGCAGCCTCCCACTTGCAGAGAGAATTTGCCTTCGGCACTTATCTGCCCCCTGGGAAAGTGTAAGCTGTATTTGTAAAACTCCAAAAAACTTGTACGATGCCACTGGAAGCTGGGTTCCTCTGGTCAGATTCATTTAGCAGTTTGTCGCAAGGCTACAGTTTGGACCGATCAGAGGACCATACGGGTTAGCATGTAAGCACAGTGTAAACAAAGGCACACTTTGCCACTGTGCTGTACATGACAGTGCTGTCACTCCTTCTTACCATGGCTCCTGTATCCACAAGGGTGGTGGGAACAATGTCAGGTCTTGTCGGAGTCAGTACTGCAGTGACCTCTGCCTCCATTGTGTCACAAAGGGCCACATACAGCCTCACACTGCAAGCAATGTGTCCATTTTTTTTCAGTGAACCACCAACCTGTCCCCATGTTGCCTCCAGCCTTGCAGGCCTCCCTCCCGTTCGTAACGTGCTTTCTCTGATGCCTCTAGTCCATATGACCAAGAGACACCAACTTGTCCGTTTAGCAGAAAGTCTGCTTTTGGGAGATTCTGTCAGTTTGTAGTTCACCTATAAATGTTTTTGGTAACGGTGAGTACATATGATAAGCAGAAACCCTGTACACAATCTTCAGAGTCTTCCTTAAAGAGGCTGAGGTCGTTTGTATTGGACTGTTCTCTCACAATGACTATCCCAGTGTGTATGAGAGGACAGGCTGAGTTCCAGCACCCCGCATAAGCACCACATGTACTGCAGCACTCATGCCAGCTACAACAGATACCTGACTGTTTCCACCTCTTGCTAAATCAGCCCCAGGGGTCTTCATCTGAACTGCCGGCCCCCTTCCTTATAGGACTGCCAATGAGCACCACCGCCGGCGATGATGCAGGCCTGTTGTGTTTGGGGATGGCCCATCTCCCCTGACACATCGCAGGGTGGAAAATGTAGCTTGCTGGGGAGATCAAGGAGAGAAGAGTTTATCTGTGTTTTGGCAGATCTGTCCAGTTTGTAAGTACAATATATTTCCAGCAAGGGCTCTGCTCTGTGGCTCGGTGACTGTAGTGCTGCCAGCCTTGCTGGACATGTCTTTTCCATTGTAGGAACGGAGTATTGTTGTATCTCAGTGCATCTGTGCCCCCCTCCTAAACACCCTCGCTGTGCCCGGCTCCCCCCATGTTGTTCTTCCTTTTATAGGCCCAGGGCAGGCGGCAGAGGAGATTTGGTTCACATCTTGTTTTTCCACAGCAGGGTAAGACAGCTCCCACAGTTCACGTTGGAGACTTCCGGAAGGAAAGGATGGCTGACGTCCCGATTTTATATCCCCTCAGAGGGCAGGGGAGTGCTGATCTTGGGAGCAGACTCTTCTGGGCTGGAAAAGCAAACTCAAAGTCACGCTGTGCGTGTGCTTGCGTGGCGGTACCACACACCCACAAATTAGGCCAGTCGCTCAAACTATGGCCCATGTTTACTTACGCTGTCTCAGTCAGCAGTGCTTCATCGAGAGGCTTGCTGTACTCGAGGCAGATGGCTTTTGTCACTGGCTAACCAGCCTTCCCCCAAACTCCAAAAAAAGCTCCTGCAGTATGACGTTCAGTGACCCAGGCCTAAAAGGATTAGCATAGCATAGCATAGCTTTCCGCAGTGTGGCAGGTTACACAGATCTTTCAGCGAGTACTCGCAATGCATTGAGCGTCACATTATTTTAACAAGTGCTTACGCTCTCTGAGCACACTGATGCTCCCTAACCCCTTTGAGAATGACTCCATGATATCAAATTCCCAAGGCTCCATGGGGAAGCTTAAATCTGTGGAACAGTTTAGATGGAAGTATTCAGAAAGGCTGGGTGAGGACACAAATGAAACAGAAAGCTGTAGGATTAGTTCTGAATTTCTTGTAATTAATATCTGTCACATTTCGCGCCTCCACCTCCCACCCTCAGACCCCTTGGGTGAAATGAGGGATTATTTCAAGCTTTTCAAGAGTGCTGGGCTGTTTGCTTGCTGCCTGGATCAGTCCAGTGTGTCAGTCCTGCAGCCATCCCCACCCATAATCACAAACCAGCAAAACCACGAATCCAAGCCTCAGATAGTAATGTTGCTTGGATTCAGTAGCACACATGTTTACGATCAGCGCAGACTGGAGATGAGCTCGAGGCTGGAATACAACTCTTGAAATAGCTCCAGTGATCTTTTTGACTTTTGGCTCCGAAGAATATATTTCAGACTGTCCGCAAGCATCGCAGGAACATCGCCTCTTATTTTACAAACTGATAGCTTTCAGGCGTCCCATTTACAACGTCTACATTAAACATATGGGTTAGAGTTATGACGCGTGTTGTAATGTGCAGCTGTGGGTCCTCTAGGCAAGCCCAGGAAAGGGCCGCCTGCTTGGGATGTCACGAGGCAGACTGGAGCGTGCTCAGACAGGAGAGGTACCCGGGAATCACAGTTAGGTGTCCGCTGGCATCGACATCCAACTCAGGCTTCCCGCTATTCCACTGTGGCAGCGCCTGTGGAAACTCACTTCAGACGTTAAACACCTTAGACTGCTTGGATGCTTGGATGCTGGGTGTGCAGGGGAGGCCACAGGTCAGCAGATCCGACGAGCTCCAGCGATCAGGCGCTCCTGGGGAGCCACGACCGGTTTTCCACTTAACGGTGAACTGGAGCCGTTAGTTCATACAGCCTCCAAGACTCCTGGCTGAGTCGACACACAGATATGGACCATAAGCGAGGCACGGCTCAGGTCAGTCGCGGGAGGTGACTGCTGTCTGTTCCAACATTTCCCTCCAAAAGGCAGCCAGCCTTATCGGCAAGATTCCTGACATAAAAGCACAGATCCTGAGTGCTCCGGTACCCCAGTGTCTTGTGGAATCCTTGGTAACGGAGAACACTGAATGAACACCGATAAATATCAATCCTTCGGTGAGAGCCAGAGTCTGCCTCCCCTGGGGTGTGGCTGCCCTTCTCTTCCCCCGGTATTCTTCACTCTTAATGAAGTGG
This sequence comes from Pollimyrus isidori, assembly GCA_019775955.2. NCBI lineage: Eukaryota > Metazoa > Chordata > Actinopteri > Osteoglossiformes > Mormyridae > Pollimyrus > Pollimyrus isidori. The sequence continues at coordinate 27,567,458 of JABFDZ020000097.1, forward strand.
GGGAGTTTTATAGGCCAGCGCAGGTGTTGCACTCAAGCCTGAGGACAACAGTGCTGGCCTGACTTTAATGCTTGCATCTGGACCATAAACTGAGACCAACACCTAAACTCAAGGTGGCTTCTAAATAACAAACAATGATAGGGTCAAGAGAATGTTGTTTTGTTTGTTACGATTTTCTTTTTGCTTGATGGAGGTGTAATTGAAACCAAATACATTTACTATCGAGGAGCATTTTTTTGCCTTGTTTGATCTTTTGTTGGAAGACTCGATTAAATAAATGAGATCGTTTATTCATTCTTATCGGAAGTGTGTATGCCCTTGCTTCTTTTTGCATTTGTACTAAACTTCACAGCTGAGCCTTCAAAGGGTATAGTCCTGTCCTGCCTAATTATAAATCAAAAGAAACTCGCCTGCCTCAGAGAGGACAAGCTGATTGTGTTAATTAACGGGTAAATTAGTGGCCGACCTGACCACTCACGCTAAACTTCAGCACATACAGACCCTTCTTTGTGAGTACAGTTGATAGTTGTAAGTGTTATGATTGTTAAGGGGTAAATAGGCTGTGATCCTTCATGATGGTAATTGAGTTTTTGCCATTGCCTTTTTGTACAGGCCTAATAGGTAAACACAAAGCGCAATAGAGCTCTTTTGATCCACGAGGTCCAGGCAGGCAGGTAGAACAGACATGCTCTGTGGTTGCAGCTGGCCCAGGCAGCTGGTGACCTGGCGATGCTTGGGGCGAGGCTCTGTCCACCGGGACAACAACCTCATTACGAGGCCTGTCCTGGGACATGTTATGTGGGGGGGGGGGCCCTCTGCCTCCCCTGACAGCAGCCATAACCTTAAGGTGACGCAGATCTAACCAGCTTCATTACAGTCTGCAGGTGCCTCGTCCAGCCCAAATGGCCCTGATTCCTTCTACATATCCGAGGCCTGTTGGTTATTACGAAAATCTGTCTCCCTCCATTGCGGGGAAGCAGCGGGTGACATCATGCGCGTCCCCGTATCAGGCTCAGGGGGAGGACAGCCCCCAGGCATTGGATACCATTCAGTCATCTGCCAGAGATGCTAAAAATTCACTATGAGATATAGCTTTTTAAGCCCCTATTTCCTATGCACACCAATCATCCAGGAGAAGGCAGAGAAGGGTATCATCCTGAGGTTCACCCCTCAAGCAGAAACATACCACCTCAGTCACAATGTGGAGAGTCAGCAGCGTAGCAGACAGAATGAAGAAACCAAAAGCAAGCATTTCCATGGCCATCCTCGCACCAAAAAACCCTTCAGAGAGGCAAAACGCATGGTGACCCCCGACATTGTAAACCCCCATGGTACCCCCTCCTCTCCTCCCCAGACAAGAGGAATACAAGTCGGGAAAGAAAATTCCTATGGGGGCTATTTATGCAGTCAGGAAAGGATTATCTTAAGTGTATATATACCTACTTCACCCAGAGACCAGTAAATAATAAGATAAGCCTTATAAATCAAACTCCACTGCCCTTCGTCTTAAACTGTTACTTATTATTCAAAAGCACCTGATCGAACCTGTGAAGCTGAGACCCAGAGCAAATGCTGTATTTCATAGGTCTGATGTCAAACACATATTTGTTTTATGAAACTGCTGGCGAGGCCCATAACTCTAAAATCCTTGGACTGCAAAATGAATAATGTTCAGGCTTGACCTGACGGACGAATAACAGCATCTCAACAGTCCAAGAAGTATAAAGTCATTCTATGTAGTTTGTTGTTTCCCCCAACGAAATTCAATTACAAGGTTGCTAGGTTGTGATTTGGAGGACAAAAGCCGGCAGCTGGAGTATGACTCTGAATAGAGTAAGACGAGGGGATTTAAAGTGGCCCGGAATCAGCTCACATGGGGGACGCTAATCATCGAGATACAATGGGAAACGACAACACAATGGCCCGTCTTAACCTGAGTGTGTGCTTCACATGTCTTCTGTCACCATGGCCAAGCGTTTGACAGCAGATGACTTGACAGACCATAATGTCAGGACTGGGTGTCCAGAAGCAGAGCGGGTCCAAGGAGACCCCCGACACCTCATGGGATGGAGTTAGCTGACGTACACTCTGATTGGCCACCGGCTGGCACAGGCAGGAAGATTTGGAGTGCTTACTCCTGTTTCCATGGCAACCACACACCCAGTGTCCTGGTCTTCATCACGCCGGCCCCTGGGCCCCGAGCATCACACCGACCCCTGTGTTTCTCACTATTCCTGCAGAAAGTATCCAACAGGCTCCACATGGGAAAAGAAAACTATATGCAGCTTGAGGAAATGTTTTCAATAGCAAGACATGCTTGATCTTCAAGAAGCATGTTAGCAAAGATGCTAAAGTCATGATGTCACTCGTGGACTATCTCTCTGATAACAGTAAAAGCTTTATATTCAATAATACTCTTCTGAATTAGTACATACTGAGTAGAAAAATAGACTACTGCTGGAAAAATTAACCACGTTACTATTAAAGTTACTACTAAATAAACAAGAAACAAGGCTAGTAATATGAAACTAAAAAAATGAGCATTATTACCCCTACAACCTTTAGAGCAATTCACACAAAGTCCCAAACGACACATTGCAGGAACTGTCATCAAAATTTACAGGTTAGCCATTAATGCTTTATGGATGTACAAAGAAAGATCAAAGATCATTAAGTTAATGGGCAACTTGCTATGACATCAACAAACGCTCATTTGATCTCACTGCCTGCATCTACTGCTCTAAGCCGCATTGTCGAGCATTTGATAAATTTCCTTTTCTTTTGACTTGAAATGAATAAAATGGCCCATATATTATAGCTGCAAAAGCTGTAAAATGTCTGTCCATCCATCTTACACCCAATTACCCTGGTCAGGGTTGCAGGGAGGCCTGGAGCGGATCCCAGGCAGCACAGGACACAAGGGTCAGGTTTATGCCAGACAATCATAGGACACCAGGTTAAAATGTGTAAAATAAATATATGTGTTGTTTTTTACCCTGAGTACTTTCGAAATTACAAAGAATCCGAGGCATGAAAGCGGTGATGTTTAAGATCTATGTTCTCATGCACACATGCAGTTGACAGTGTGGTTAAGCTCAAATGTGTTATTGTGGTCATTGGTGGCCAATAAAACCCTTCAGTGAAACTGGGAATCTGGAACATAATATGAGCATGGCACTGGTCTTCTGCAGTTACCATAACAACACTGTCATAGTAACATCACAAATAAAATTGTTAATTTAGAAAGACGTAGCGTCATAATTTACACATATAATAGAACTTATTAAAAGCAGTTCATAAATCTGCAACTTACTAATGAATTGGTAAAACTTCTTGAGAGTAAAGCAAAATTACAAACTTTAATGCCAGTGGTCTTATTTTGTATCATATTTTTAACTAATTTAAAATTTCTGTGTAAAGGTTTATAAAGATTTTGATGTGTATAATAGTGTATAATGGTTCACAATTGTCAACATTTTCACAAGCGTACAAACCGTATGCTCCGGGGGAGGGAACAAAATGCCCCGCGTATGGTTTGTACGTTTGTAAAAATGTTGACAATTGTGAACCACTCCTAATCTGCATTTATTCTCGTCTGTTAATACTGCTAGCAATGTCAGAACCATGTAGAGGAAAATATTGAGTTGTATCTGCACATTTTTTTAAATGAACACATATATCCTTTTTTTTACAAAGCAAACACACACACACTCACACACACACATATATATACACAGTGGTACCTCAATTCTCGAACTTAATCCGTTTCGGACTCCAGATTGAACCCTAGAAAGTTTGAGTTCTGATTGAATTTTTCACATAAGAAGTAATGGAAAACCAATTCATTGGTTCCCAGCTCCCCAAAATGACACCTAAATATGTTTTTTTTTTGCATTTAAACACAAAATGAACAGGATGAAATAAGAAGAGCCTTTTTTTCTAAATGGCTTCCAAAACGATAAAGATCTTATCCCTGGGTTTCAAGTGATTTACCTGGTAAAATAAAGTTTAAATAAATGACATAAATGCTCTAATATTACACGTAAGTTAATGGTTTATTTATTGTTAGTTACTGTAATGTTGCACCGCTTTATTTGGTTAATCGTCCAGTCTGTGAAGAAGGCATTCAAGTAAGGATTGCATTGTAGTATCACTCATTTCCAGGTGCGTACAATTTATATTAGGTCAGTGCTCACGGATCTACTTCTGATATTCAGATCAAGTTCTAGGTCAAACCGGTTTGTTCGACTTTTGAGTTCTAGTGAGTTCGAGAATAATATACATATATAATATATTTATATATATATATATTGTTCTTTGTAGAGTAAGCTGGCTGCGAAGATCAGCCACCTGTTGTGACACCCAGGGAGGTTTACAGGGGGGGGTGTTAAGGGCCTTGTTCAATGACCCACAGATGTGCTGAGGCTGGGTTTAAACTGGCAACCTTCTGATTACAGGCACACAGGTTTAGCTCGCTGAGCCACATATACATTTGCCCCAAAGATTATGCACAATTTAACATCAAGATATATGCATATTTAGAGTAACAAAATTCAATCATTTCTGTTCTCCAAAAAGTTGCATATGTCTTATTGGATGGCTAGGTGAATACCACTAAGTTCCCAAACATCTGTTCATGGGCACCCCAATATTTGTTAAATTGGATAGCTAATTGCTGCAGGTACTGGGGTGACTTTAGGAGAGCTTTTGTAATGACTAAGTTAACACAATTTGACACATGTAACAGCAAATATTTACACCAACATAAACATGTAAACATCATTCTGTATGACTGCTTAAGACATTTGCATGGTACAGTATACTGTATATATAGAGAGACAGAATAGTTTTCCAGAATATAACTTTTTAATTATATATTGGATGAAATTTGAAAATCCCTATAAATTGCATGTTTTACTGTAGCTCTGTGTTCTGGCCCCTCTCTGTTTACTCCAGTAAACAGTGCATGTGTAATCACTGTGTTGAGTAGATGTCCATAAACATCATGTGTGGATCGTGGCAGCTTCTGTGTAATATTAAATTTAGCAGGGGAATGTCTGAAATTTGAGCATGCACTCCTGCATAGTGTGATTGTGTGAGTATGTTGCCATCCCAACCTGTTCATCCCCTGGTTATGTACCTGTGCTTCCAGGGATTGACTGTGGACTCACTCTGCCCCTCTATTAGACAGGGAAGCTGAATGAAGGGATGACTGAGATTGTTTTGCTAAGCAATTACTTCCCTACATTCTCAATAGAAAACTTATATAATAGATTGCAGTTCACATCCAACAGTAAACACACCACATTTCAAAGTTGATCTTTTTTTCATGATGAAGACATTTTCTGGGCAGATGTACAACCATATTTTTAAAAGCGTGCAGGCTTCCCATAGAGTTTACAAGTTCAGCATCACTGAAGTAGACGCCATTAAAAACGGTCCCCTTGAAACATGTGCCAGAAGAACAGCATGTAATACTCACTGAGGGCTGAAACCCAATATCGCTGCTCAGAGAGGGAGTTGGGTCCTCACAACTGAATCTTTTCACTTTCTGTGATCTGGCGAAAAACGCACTGTTAAATCAGGGAGGTGACGTCTGGTGGCCGCATTTGCCCAAGCCACCCGTAAGCGTGTTCGCAAGGTCACCAAGTGCTACACCAAATGCTCATGGAAGCGACCAGAGAGGTGCCCTAACGCTGATTAGCTGCAGAGTGATGGATGGGGGGAACGTGCATGTCTGCCACACAGAGAAAGGCACCGTGCGTCTCCCAGCCCTCGGCAAGTTGGCTCTGCGGTTGAAGTTCCCCAAAGAGTCAACTACCGAAAGATCTTTGGTTATTTAACATCAGACTAACAAATGACATCATAAACTGGCATTTATAATTTATTCATTCTTCAAAAGAACACAAGAGTACCACTGCAAGAATGTTTTCTGTCTATAATTGCTGTTTATAACATGCTATATATGTTATATATATTCATACTCTTTCCACTATTAGCACTATATTATCAGGCTACTAGATAAAACAGCCAAACACTTCCACATTCTGTCTCGTGATATCGTGGCACTCTGTCCTGGGCGTCCTCTGTCTCATTCCCCGTCTGTTTCCTATGATAGGCTCCAGACCCACCATGCTGTGCTGGATAAACGATTATAGACTATGGACAAATGTATGGACGTTTGAGTGTTTAAAATACTATTTTAATAAGTTGCTTTTTATTGGACACTGGGAAATCTGCCTGTGTGTGTATTGCGGCATAATTTATCGCTTAAGTAATACACTCTTCTGCAAATCCAAACTATGTTTATGACATTTGACCACCGGCGAATGAACATGACTGTCTATAGGTGCTGTGCCGAGACTGAAGATCACACAAGCGTTTGCAATTTCCTCTCAGAGTGGCGATGGATTCCAAAGACCCTCTCATACCTTTCAGCAAAGGCTTGTCCTGAACCCTGACGCCCTCTGCCTCCAGGCTGACCCCAGGCGTCCGCTCCCTGCGTCCAATCGCCACAGAGCTCACAAGATGTGTCTTAAATAAGCACATGTAGCAACCACCCGGAGAGATATCCAGTGCAGTGCATGCAGGAGGGCGCGCTGCCCCCCCACCTAAGAAGGCTGTTTTATTGAGTTCATTATGGGGGGATGACAGTTAGGGAAGGGGGTGTTTTACTGCCGTGGGCTGTGTGTGAAAGACGGGGCCCGCTGTTCCTCCGTCACGCGCTAAATCATCGCCGGTTTTATTCCACGCTGAGCGGAGGAGAGGGAGTGTGAGCGAGACGGGGCCGTTTCTGGAGGAGGATGGGAGGAGAGCAGCCACAGCTCTTCTGCTTCTATCCCGTGCATTTGTGCCAATAAAAGAGAGAAAGAAAAAAAAAAGATTCCCTTTCGTCCAAGAAACCTGTTCTACAAGGTTCTTGGGCAACGGCGATGGAGGCAATAGCGACATCAGGCTGTAATCAATGTCTGGCTACAGGCCCAAGAGCACAAGCGGCCTTCAGGATGCTCCCGCCCTGCGATAGGGGCCTGCAATCGATCACACGGTATTATGGGGAGCTTTTGTGGCGTGCCAGCTTTCTGCAGCACCGCGACCGGGGGAACCGGGGGCTAGATGCAGCAAGCGGAGCCGTTTGGTGGAATCAAGTGAGCCTCTTGTTGCCACCTGGACCAGAGGACAGCCTCTTCCCGACCAGATGTCATGAACCATCCAGACTTGCCCTGGACTCATCCCACAACATGCTGCATCAGAGCCGTCTTGGAAATCCAGCACACCTACCGTCACCTGCGTCGCAAGCAAAATGCGGCGTCGACGTCGTGGCAACGGGACCCATAATCCTCTGAGCTCGTTAATGGGCGCTAATTAAATATAAGTACTCAGGGCTGTGGGATTAGGCTGTGGACTGGCAGCACCAGCCCCTGTACGTAGCCTGAGGCGACCTTCTGATCCAGCATAAGCAAAAGGACCGCATGCCAAAAAGTGACTGTATGGCGTATAAATTACCCGCTTGTTCTGGACTGGGTTGGGGGTAACCTTAAACGCTCCAGCTGCCAAGAGCAGTGGGGATAAATAATGGAGACCTCAGGCCGTGGATAAGGCGGGGGCCCCGTGAGGGTACAGGCTCCGCTGCACCACGCCAGCCTCCCCAAGAGCGCGAAACGTTAAGGTAAAGCGAAAGGTGGTAAGGTTTCGTACACAAACCTCATCGGCAGTCAGCAGTCAGCGTAGCTCCAGGTTAAGGGGGTGTGAGGGGAGCTCCCCCACCCGGAGCCGGATCACGGACGACACCCAGGTGGGGAAAGAAGAAAGCGAAAAGGCGGACGGAGCTTCCCCCACGGTCCCCGAATAAAACTGTCTGCCGCTTCCCACACAGCAGATGCTTCTTGAATTATTCATCGCAGAAAAGCAGTGCCCCCCCCAGCCCTGCTCCATAAAACTGCAGCCCAATAACATCATCGCGCTGACCCGGCAACGGACAGGTCACCCAGGGCGGCCAGTCCCTCCTGAAGGGGGTTTCTCTTGCAGTTTATAGCCCTTAAAACTCTTTGCATCGTTGGAGAGGTTTACATAGACGTCCGGTGCTCGGGAACTGATGGGAGAGTGGGTGACATTCTCTTATTTCCTACTAATCGTAACACTGAGTAATGAGTGTTAGAATGCATTTACAGTAAGCGCTCCCGTACCTTTGCTGGAACTTGGCCCATCTGCAGGGTAATATAGTCTGAGCATGCCCTATAAGAGGGTGCTATGGCCACTGACACTGCTAACAACATTAGCAACCTACATTGTTGGAACTATACAACTAAATCATACAAAAGCATAGCTGCTAACAACATTAGCATCTTACCTAGATGGAACCATAGAACTGAATAACTCCAACTGTGTATATTGCTAAAGGGAGGTTTGAGAAATCTCCCCTGGCTGATGCTGTTGGAAGTGGCAGGATTGCCAGGGCAGGGCATTAAAAACATTGAGCTTCAGAGGTGAGGGTACAAACTACAAGCTTGCTGAGACTAAGGCTGTTCCAGCCATCTGCTGAAGGCAGCTGCCTATGCACTGCAGCTGCTGTGCCCGCCTGCCTGCCAGTGAGCCCCAGCTAATGGTTTTTCTCACTGCCTTTAATGTGCTTCCAGATTTGGGTTTGACAAATTAATTAAATAAGGCCGCCCTCCTGGGAGACAGATAGGGTAACAGCTGAGCGCTCAACGAACGCTTCACAGAGTGGACCAGTGAAGAAGACGAAGGAGAGGGCTCGCTCTCACAGAGGTGTCAGAGCCACGCAGTTCAGATCCGACGCGCCAGTCACGTAGCGTGTGGCTCCTACTCCGATTAAATGCCCACCCTGAGCTGTTAAAAATACACCGGCTAATGATGCGCTGGTTTTTGCTTTGGAGATAATCAGGGTCAAAGATGAGTTGGATTTAACGGAAAGAGCAGCACCACAAATCCCAAATTTGGATTCCAAACAATAAATTAACTCTAATTAAATGCAGAGTCGAACTGTTCACACTATAATGCTTGTCGGTTTGTAGCATCAAAATGCAGCTGCAGTATCCGAAATGAGATCATAATCTTGTGGAGGAGCAACCAGGACATTCAGAAAAAATATACAAGTGTTCTTATTGTACTATATTATACACCCTTCTTTGATTTACTGCATTTGTGATTTACTGTGTACTTACCTGCTGGCTGTGCTCCTTTTCCGCAGTATGCAGTAGAGCACGCAGCCAAAACACGACTGCGAGTGATCTTGCATGATTGAATTAGTCAAGTGCACCCCCCATTTGCAAAGAGGACTGCGGCACTTAAGGTTTATGTGCAACACGTGTGCATGGAGCATGGTGCTTTACAAGCTAGTAAACGAGCAGAGGCGCACTGCTGCACAGAACGCGTGATGGGAAACACAGACGCCCAGAGGGGCGGGGGGGGGGGGGCAGGAGGTTCTGCTCTCCACATGAGGCTGCGCATCGTCAGCTGGGGAGTGATCTCAGGAGGACGGTGGACGGATGCTCTAAAGGCACGGGCACCTCAGTGTGGCCTTATTCATTTACACATGATATATTGTACAACACGTATACGTATGATTTTCCAGGCTAAAAAAGATGCATAGATCATTCAAAGCAGGTAAAACAACCACACACCACAACCGCTCTACACAACTAAATTGCAAATACAGGTTTTGCTGAACCTGTGAGATAACAATAAACATCTTCGTTAGAATAGCATCTTCGTAAGTGTTGTTGTGGGCGTCGCCCTGACATGGCTGATCGCCCTTATATGGGCTACACGCCTTGCCAAGGTGAGGGATTTAACTTGAGTGGCAAATCCACTGATTCTGGCTGACATGTATGCTGCTTTAAGCCTCTCCAATCCCCAGGCAGGAAAGCTCCGGATTTTCATAAAGCTTTGTTCAAGCTGGTTTCGAATTACAACCTTCAATGGTAATTTACAAATTTTGCTTTCCTAACAACTTTCGTCTGCTGAAGGAGGGAAGAGCAGGTAAAGGAGCAATGTAATCCGGTCTGGGGTCCAGTATTTAAATGGCAACCAGGTTATAAACATGGCAATGATATTCAGACAAGTCTTGCAGGTGTTTTACATGTGTTTGCCATATTGTATTGATTAGAGATGTCCCCAGTACACTGTGTTACTAATATATAAGCCTTTGCTGTTTTTCTTCTTTCCAGAACACATGCAGAGTAGTTCAGAAGGACATTGTTAATGTTCTGTTAAATGGCAAAAAAGGGAACATCGAATTTTAATATTCTAAATTGTGAAATAAAATTTTGATCTCAGATGGCTGAAAGAAGCTAGAGTGTATGAAACTGTTGACCTTAAGTAAGGCCTAATTGTTCACATCCTAAATCACAAAGAAGCAAAGACACTTATGGGACACTGATGTATGGATGCCAGTCTGGACTGGAGATGGAGGTCAGGTGGCCAGGCCATAAGAAGTATGTATTAACACAAAGCAGAAAGGAAAATCACTGGTGTGGATATAACACTGCAGTTGTACAATGGGAAGCATATTTTTCCACATGTGAATAAAAGAAGACATGCCAACAGTACGAATATCTCCACATACTGTACTTTGGGAGCCTGAATCCAGCAGTAAGATTCCACTGATCCCTTAATGAGGACCATTTGCCTTCCTTGGCCTCAGGCTCAGCCAATTAAAAGGCATGATACATTATTAGCTTGAGAGATTATCAGTTATCCACATGTACCCAGCTCCAGAAAACAAGATTGTTATGTTGCTCATATCCTCAGTAATCACCTACATAATAACCTTCGGCTTGAAGGTCCAGAGTGTCGTTCACAGTGAATATGTTCAAATACTTATGCCAGAAACGGGTAGTTTGAAGACCATGAATGTAGACTTTAACATCCATGGCGACGCCAATCACCAGTGTTTGGATATGTGTTTATGTGATCCGTTTGCTTTAATTCTCACAGGGAAAAGGTATGACAGTCTCCTGCTGGTCTTTGTCGTGTTGTGTCCAAGCAACATATGGAGCGACGCAGAGATGAACTCAGAGTTCTTCCAAAGCTGTCTTCCTCAGTTGTTTATGTTATGGTAAAAAAATTGCCTGATCTGGTCCTGCTGCTGGTGAAATAAATGCTGCAGGCATCACAGTTGCAGTTATTCTGCCTGTTTCCCATTCATTGTTTCTGTGTATTGTTATCCTGCTCAGGGTGTCCCCTGCCTTGTGCACTATCCAGTTGAGATAGACTCCAGGGTCCCCTGTGACCCTGACCAGCATAAGCAGCTGGAAGTTGGAGGGATGGATGGATGGATTGATGGATGTAGGGCTGCTCAATATCAGATCTCAATTTCCTCATGATTACATGGCACATGCTCAATAACACCCATAATGTGGTAAGCGGATCACTAATATGGCTAAAAGATTAGTGAGGCATAATGTGACACCAATAAGTTAGCAATCTACGTAAGTTTGCTGTATCCTTATGTTTATTAAACCTACTGCTGTTTTGCTGAATCGTGGAAATGATGAAGAATGTCAGTGACGAAAGGGACAGTTCAACAGCCACAACATCTTTTAATAGAAGAGATAGTTAGTGGTGTGGTGGTACTTTCTGCTGTTTAATGTCCGACATGTGTATTAAACATAAGGAAACATCAAATAGATAGAGATTACTTTATTTTAGGCATACCACTGGGTGTCACATTAGGCCCCTCATTAATATTTTAGGCATACTACTAATCTGCGTACTAAATTGTGGGTCTAAGTTAAGGTCTGTATAGTACTGAAAAGCCAGCATCCAGACAAATGTTTTGCCTGTCAGCTAAAGCCCTGGTGATTATTGTGCATGCACCACACAGGAAATCGAGATCTGATACCATGCAGCCCTATGGGGATGGATAGTAGTTTTGCTGGCAACACTGGAGATGATGATTAATATGGTGTCAATTACGGTGGCCTTTGCAGCTTGGCATGGTTTGTTATATAGTCCATCCATCACCGTAACCACTTAATCCCAATTGGGGGTTACAAGGGGGACTGGAGCTGATCCTGGGAACAATGGGCGCAGGCAGGAACCAACCCTGGGCAGTTTCCAACACACCACAGGGGGCACACACTCACACTATTATGGGGCCAACTTAGATTTGCCAATCAACCTATTGCACACACTTTTGGACTGGGGGGGTGAGAACTGGAGCCCCTGGTGGAAACCCATTCAAACAGCATGCAAACTCCACATAGAAGGTCCTATGTCTGTCCTGGGGAAGGAACTAACCATTGAGCCACTGTGCTGCCCCTGTTACATAGACTTCTTTGTTTTATTAGCTGGTGAAAAATATTCTTCAGTTTAGCCAAAACCGTTAAACTACAGTACCAGTCAAAAGCCTGGACACGCCAAGCTGCCTACAAAGGTGTGACAGTGTCACATCACATGACCCGGTCACCTGACATAAACACAGTAGAAATGGTTCTGGAGAAGTTTGACGAGAGAGTGAAGGAAAAGGTTTATGTTTAGCAAACTGTTTAGCATATATGTAATTTAAAACAATTTAACATTAGTCAAAAATTAATCTGCAAATCAAATACCTAGCAAGCTTGAATATGTAATGCAATTAGATGATAATATCTGGCATCATCTATCCATCCATCCATCCATCCATACCATGTTACACAGTACAAACCCACAGTGAGCCTAGAGTTAATCTACCTCTGTTTTACTGCAGCAATTTGAGTTAAAGATCTTCCTCAAGAGCACATGAGCTACAAATGTGTTTGGTTTTATATTCCAGATTAACAAACTTTTTGGCACACCCTTACACTAAAAACTAATTGCTACCTCTACACATTACCAACTCATCATTTCTGGAATGTCTGCTTCAAAAGAAACTCAAAAGAGGTTTCTGAAGAAGTTTAGCAGTAGTGATATTTCAGTTAAATACTTCCTCTCTCTACGCTATGTTGTGAGCGACATGGGAGGGGCTGTTTGTGTCCTGACCCCAGCATCTAGCCGAGGAAGGTGGGGGGGATATCATACCCCTTATCTTCAGTGTATTGGAGAGGGGGTCTGAGAGACCCACAGCAAGTCAAGGTCAAATTACTTTCTAAATGCAATACTGTGCAAAGGTCTTGGGGTGTCAAAGAAAAAGTTTTAAACTATTTGTCTGGGTAGGAAGTGTATATTTGCTCAGAAAAAAATAAATAAACTTTATAATATATGAGGACGAGCAGCAATGCCACAAGATCAAAGATTTTTTTCTATTCCATAAATAGCCAGTGATGTTTTGTTGGACACCTAGAACAGGGGTTCACTAAATGTGGGTCGAATAACACTGGTGGGGCGTTTGTGAGATGATTTCTACTGTAAAAACACAAGGGGGTCAGAAAAATGAGACCCCCTGTCCCCCCTCAGAGGCACCTCAGTCATTTGACTGACTTAAGGAGAAGTTCAGAAACGGCTAACTAACCCACTTTGGCAGAAATAATATCATAGTTATACACAGAGATGAAGATAAATTAAACATAACAGCTTAACATTCACACATTACTGCGTGTGTGTTTCTCAGTGTATTTACCAAAGACACACAAACACATACACTCAGTTGAAATTAGGGCATTTTCATTTTGTTGTGCCTGAAAAGGTGTGATGGTTTCTATGAGGAAAGTTAAACAGTGTAACATGGAACCTTTGTATAATGAAAGTGAGAATATCTGAAAGTGTAAGCAAGGCATTTGGTAACAGAATATATTACAACCAGGGCGGTAGATTATAAAAGCAAACAGCAGTGGGGATCTCTGGAGACTCTGCAGAGAGAGAGCGAAAGGTCACCGGTGTAGCTACTAGTCTGCATGCGCGTTCATTCATCAGGGCTGTTTTGAATTGTCCCCATAGTTTCCTGTAGTTACAGCCAGGTTAATAATCCAAAACGAAGGCTATGTGCTCTTGACTGCTGATCGATATCAGAGGAGAACAATGTGAGCCATCCATCTCTCAGCATTCCTGGTGGTGGCCACTGGACAGGAGGGCCCGCCGCTCTTTGAAGGCTGATGGATGGGTGTCCAGCACCGACAGCCGCCTTCGGATTCCCCGTCACCTCCACGGCTCTGGCATAGCAACAGCAGTGCCCTCCTCTCTTCCTCCCTTTACATTTGCTGATCTTGCATCTATGTTTCCCGAACAACAAGGATTAGCAGCAAGGTTTCCCTGTCCCCTGTGTGGAATGTGCGGCGCAGAAAAAGCAGAATGTTTGGGTTGTCAAGAAGAAGTTGTGTTTCACCTGGGACTCAAACCAAGCCTCTGCTTTTCTTGGTTCGGGTTCTATTTTCACGGTCTCTGTAATAGCAACTTAAATACAGTTGACTTGTCAAGGTAAATTACGTGGCGGGAAGAGGCTGTAACTTTTACGTCTTTTTCAGGGGGACCAGCTGGCCTCTCTGGATCTTCAGATGCCAGAAATGGTGTTGGACCATCACAATTCTTCAGCCATTTGCATATAGGCCATTACTAGACAGAACATCAATTATAAACTTGGCAACGTCCGTATTTAAATCTCTTTCCAAGACTGGTGCCCAGTGGACATTAGATGATGTAAAATGGATTTTACAGCTCTTAAGGCACTGGGGGTTTCAAACGCTGGTTCAACCTTCATTTTACACACATTTTAAAAATGTGTAGTAGAGCCATGCATTTTTAATAGATAACATGTCCAAAGGATATTTACTGACAGCTTCAAATTTGCTATGAGGATACTGCGAGGTGAAAGAGGCCAGAGTATGAAAGGAATGGACCTGATACAGCACAGCTCACTGTCACAGTGTGAAAGGAATGGCCCTGATACAGCACAGCTCACTGTCACGATGTGAAAGGAATACACCTGATACAGCACAGCTCACTGTCACAGTATGAAAGGAATGAACCTGATTCAGCACAGCTCACTGTCACAGCGTAAAAGTAAGGGCCCTGATACAGCACAGCTCACTGTCACAGTGTGAGAAGTTATGGGCCTGATACAGCACAGCTCACTGTCACAGCGTGAAAGTAAGGGCCCTGATACAGCACAGCTCACTGTCACAGTGTGAAAGGAATGGACCTGATACAGCACAGCTCACTGTCAC
>JABFDZ020000097.1:27594501-27608659 GCA_019775955.2 Pollimyrus isidori
ATCAACCGCCAGCCCTGGAACGTTTTTTCCCACTGCCCCCTCCTACGCTGTTATTCGTTTAAAAACAACCCCCCCAACCCCCCCCCCCCCCACTGCCACGAACACCAGACACAAGCGGAGGAAAGGTGCTCTGTGAAGAGCCGTTAAGGAAGATTAATGGCTAATGCTTGATCCCAACATCCCGCCAATGTTGTCATCTGTCAGAAACTTCCTCTCTAACTGAAGTTAAAAAGAGTTATATATTTTCACCATCTATGCCCAAAAGGCTAATGTCTTCTTTTAAAATGCCTGGAATGTCTTTTAAATGTTTGCTTTCCACACAGCTTGCCATAATTCCCTCTAATTTCCAAGACTGGTTGAGGCTGGTTCTATCATCTAAAAATTTGAAAATAACTTAAGTACCATTTAAAAATATACATACAATGGAAATGCACATATTCAGCTGCACCTTTTATTCTACATCACACTTAAAGAAGCACCAATTCAAATAACAAGTGCTAAATCAACTTCACAATGTAATATGCAATATATATACAGTATATATAGTGGCTAAAATTGTGAAGACACCTAGCATTTTTGGCATTACTCTTTAAAAGTAACCACACAAATATTGGTGGTGATGTTCATACACAATCAAAGAATATTACAAACATCACACACTGGATGATTAAATAAGGAACTGGAGCAACAGTTCAATTAAGTTCCATGATCACTAAAAATTGGAAGTGTTTCCACAACTTTGGCCACTAGTGTATGAAAAGCTATTTATCAACACAATAGAACTGTGAGTTATTTACGGCATTTAGTCTCGCTGTTTTGTTGAACTGTATCCTTCCTATTTTAATCCCAGGTTCAGAAACCAGAAACCCGTCTGGAGTCCGGCTTTGTGTGTCTCCATGCTGATCTTTATCTAAACCGCAAAAGTGTGTATTATGGCTGTTCATTTGGCTTATTTTCATATAATTAGCCTGTTTTGGGGGGGAAGGGGTGGTGGAAATGGATTATTATTATTCGGGCCAAATATTTAATGTTCTGATTATTTGAGCAAGTGATAAACAAACCCTCCACAGTCGATTTATTGCGCATGTAAAAACACAACACGTCTTTCCCACATTGTGTCCAGAGCCCAGGGGGAGACTGGGAGGCTGAGAGGTTGAGTGCGGCACATGTGCCATGTCTTATGGAGGAACCCAGCTTGAAGGTTCCGCTAACCCCAAGAACAGATGGAAGCAGGGAACAAGAAAGAGCAAGGTTCCTTCCAGAGGGAGGACCTCTCTGCTGAGCTCAGAGCTGACTCGTGGTTTGCACACTGGACAAGGGCGTGTAACAATGAGCTAAGCTCCTTCAAACTGAATAATGATCCCAACCTGCCCTCCATGCAGAAGAATGTAAGGTCTCTGCTAATCACCCTGGTTCTGTTTTGACCGCCGCTCTCAAGCGACAAATTTCTCTTCTCCTAACCATTTTTAAATGGTACTTTTTGATGGAAGGAGTTACCTCATAATCAGCACTATTACACTGAGGTCCCCTCAGTCATCTGCATTGTATGTTTTACCAATGCTTTGTCTGGGAATTGAAAACAAACAGTAATTATTCTCATTCTAATCCCCCGGTAGAGTGTCTAAATTGTTAGTACAATTCCGAGTAGCCAGGACGAAATCATAGCCTAAAGAAGGTAACTTTCACTAACATGGAGAAATTACACTGCATCCTGCAGCCAAACTCTACAGTGAAATGAAAAACTGCCCTCTGGCCGCCACGCTGCGCATTTCAAAGCCTGAGATGAGTTTTGACATTTTAACATCTAGACCGGCCCATCGGAATGATCCATCGTCCTGTAGATAAGACTTAATGAGATTCCAAAATGGATCCCTCGCTGAAATATTAAGATGGGCCTTGCCAAAGAAGTAACAATAGCTCATATCTGTCCTCACTATAGTGTGCTCCCAACTCTTCAAAGAGAACAACGCTTGTCCTGTTGCTGCTGCTCTACATCAAGTAGAGTCTTACTATAAACCGCAAAGGGTCAAGTGCTCTGTTCGGCTGCACGCACAGTGCAATTTACGTGCTGTGGACGCTGCGTGGAGACAAAAGCTTGGACCAGGAGGAACTATGTTGTAACCGAGAGTTTTTGAACAAAAAAAAAGATCCTCTCAAAGAAGGCTATTATGTATAAATACTGCTTCAATACTGTGATGCTTAAATATCCTAAGGAGTTATACCACAGTCGGCATCCGATACGAGCAATCAGTTATGATGCTCGACTCTGATAACTGAACACAAGCTTCATTTGTCTGGGGCCGTGATACCAAAATGCAAAAAAAGAAACAGAATATGAGTCACAAGAACAGCCAGAGTGGAGAAGAGGGAATACAGCAGAAATATTTTGTCCAGAGCAATTTTAGGAATCCATTAGTGAAACGGCTGATGGACCTGATTTTAACAAAACTGCTTCCTCCCTCCTGGCTCAAGGGGTTGCTACTTGCAGATTTCGGATAGCCTTTCTGGAACTGAATTCCTGCATCCAGATATGCATCTTAAAAACCACTGTTCATCTCTCATTCAGCCACGGGCCACCATCAGGGGCCATGAATAGACACACACACTCATGTGTGCGCGCATGCGCACACACACACACACACACAAACAATCACACACAATTTGCATTTATAACCTTAACCCCAACCCAGCCCTAACATTAACCATAAATAACCAGACAGAATACAGGATTTCTAGCTATTTAAACTTAACAAAATAACCACTAATTACGCCATTTTCTAACATGAACATATCCTAATTTTGGTTTGTATTGGTGATAAGACATCTAAATAACGACCTAAAATTATTAACAAAAGTGTTTTCATACTTTTATGGATACACAGCACAAGCAATTGCTCTAAGAGTATACAAGAAGCTCCAGCTCCCCCCATAAAATTTAAACATTTAATTGGTAAATGTGAATAAATTGTACTTGTAATTAAAAGTGTAATCTATCTTACTAATTGAGTCACAGTGCTGATCAACAACATATTACACATATTATACAACAGATGACAAAACATATCAACAATATATTGCCTTCAACCACATATACATTAATTTTCTCTGAAGTCAATACAAATTCAGCATAGACAACCGTTATGATTCACTGGAGTTCCATGGAAGATTCTTGTACGCTTTGTCTATATGGAGAATAGACAGAAGATTATTGGTCAATGGCTGTGTCCGAATTCAGGGGCTACATCCTTCGAAAGCTGCCTGAATGAATCACAGCTGTGCAAAAAAGCTGTATAATTTCAAAGAGTCATTCAAACGCAGCCTATAAATGCATCCACCTTTATGCTTCACAGCTCAACACATCCCAAAATTCACTATGCAGAGGTGAAGTGGATGTGTCCTGTTAGGTACTGTAATAGGAGCAGTGCTTAGTGACTCAAGGGTAAGGGCAGGGACAGCTGTCCCAACTGACAAGGCTTTCTGTTTGACCTTTGAAGACTCAGCCTTCCTAGACCGTGCCCTTCAAAGGATGCAACCCCTGAATCACTAGTCACCAAAAGTCACAAGCAGACGCACACGGAAAGCAGAGCTGCCAACTCTAATGCATATGGCATGACACTCACGTTTTCAGACTCTCATGCAAGCAATCTTAAGGCAAATCCATATTATTCTATTATAAACCTGACATTAACTACATCAGAATCGTGGGGGTACTTTACAAACTCTACGGACTATTTACATGGCAATAAAACTGTTACATGTAAATGTGTATGCACACTAACCTCACTCCAGCCAGTTGACCAAAACTGGCCGTCCACTACGTGACGTCATTGTGTTTGACTGCGATTTTAAAATGTTGAACATTTGAATGTGATCAGCATGCAAAATATTGTTTTATTTCTTTGAGATACAGTATACTGGAATTTCAAATTCAGTGGTACCTCAGTTCTCGAACTGATTAGAACTCAAATTTCTTAAAAGTCGAAGCAACCAGTTTGTAAAAATTTATACCTAGAGGTCAATCTGAATAACTTGTACACGCTGCAGCGTGGGAAAATGAGTCACACAGCACGTCTATCAGCGGAAACAAAGGGTAAAGCTTCAGTCTCAGCCTCGCATTCGCTCTGATAGCATAGTTCTGAAAGGATTAAACTGAGTTGAGTTCTGAGGTATCACTGTATTGTTTTAATTCAGCTTCCAATGGGCGAATTTTAAGCAAATCCTGGGCTAGAGATTTCTGGTGGACCTGGCAAAACTGAGCAGCGTTAACTATAAGAAGTTACGCGGAGATGCATGGACAATAGAAATAATTAGCAGAGCTAAACTGAGCAGATAAAATTATTTTTGTACCTCAATTATATTTAATTGATACATTTCATTGTTGATTAACTGTGTTGACATATTTTTTGCATTGGAAAATTCGGTTGCTAACCCATACAGTGGTACCTTGGTTCTCAAACTTAGCCCATTCCAGACTCTGGATCGTCCCTAAAAAGTTTGAGTTCCGATCAAATTTTTCCCATAAGAAATAATGGAAAACCAATGAATTGGTTCCCGCCCCCCCAAAATTACACCTAAATATGTTTTTTTAGAATTTAAACACAAAATGAGCAGGATAAAACGAGAAGAGCATTTTTTTCTTAAAAACGACAAAGATCTTATGCCAACATTACCCCTGTCCTGCCCCAATCCTCCGCTCCTTCCGTGTGCCACGCCCCCTTGTTAACCTCGCGTGGGATCCCCATGTGATCAGCTGTTTTTGGTTGTTGTCATTAGTCCTCTGTATTAAGTCCGCGTTTCAGTTTGTTTCCCCAGTCTGGTCATTGGGTGCGTTCGACTTGCTTACAGCCAGCTTAAAGCATGACATTCTGATCCTGACGCAATGCATTACGGTTAGCTATATTGCGACCTCTCACCCGGCTGCACGAACAGGAACCGCCTCCGAGACGACACACCTTTGCCCTTATTGGTTGAAGAGTTTAGTTACGCAGGCTGTTCCAATGCATAATCTGCTATTTTGCCCGAATATCGCGCAAAGCAGTGAGAACTGGTTTTAAGTTAATTTACCTGTTAAAATAAAGTGTAAATAAATTACATAAATCCTCTAATAGTACACGTAAGTTTGTGGTTTATTTACTGTTAGTTACTGTAATGTTGCGCTGCTTTATTTGGTTAATCGTCCAGTCTATGAAGAAGGCATTCAAGTAAGAATTGCATTGTAGTAGGACTCATTTCCTGGCGCGTACAAAATATTTTACGTTTGGACTTCTGATATTCAGATCGAGTTTTAGATCAAATTTGTTTGTTCAACTTTCAAGAAATTCGAGTTCTAGTGTGTTCGAGAACCGAAGTAGTACTGTATATGTATTTTTGTCTAATATTGCTGGGGCAGCGGTGAAAGTTCCCAGCGCTAATTAGCGGCATAACAATCGTTTTTTATTCTCCGAAGCCGAAAGATATTAAATCTGCCGTCCTACTTTAATAATGAAATATAAACATCTCACAGGTGGCATGAATATAATATAAATAAAATCTTGAGTCCCGTCTTGATCGCTAGCACAATTCCCCCAGTAAGTAACGAATTGTTAACCGTTCGACTTGTCCATCTTCCATTGTTTTAGGGTAGCGGTATGGTTTCGAATCATGTGTGAAGTTTAATCTAGGACCTTTTGTGTCTCTCTTACGTATCTAGCATAAAGGTCCCAGGTTCTGTTTTGTGGCGTAAAAGCGACAAACGATACTGGCCAGGAGCTACAAAACATCCCGGTCCATACAAAATACAGACTCAGGAACTTGTAATCAGGAACCAGGTTTAGGAATTTAGATGTGAAAGTGCCTATAATACAGCAAGCATACTTGAACTGAATTGAATAACCACGTTCTGTGATTACTCTGCGTTTTCTTTTGAAGTATCAAAGAAGGCTTGATAAATTTTAAAAACCGGAACGTTTAATCTGGGCGCGCGTGACTTCCAACTTTCTCGTGCACTGTGCAGCGCTTGATTACTCCCCTGTCATTCGGAGTTTGCAAGGTCTGTGTGTTGATTTACTATAACACCGCTTTTTCACGTCCTCGGACAGGCACTTTTTTTAACGCGAAATGCTCAGGGCTATAGCCGCGGGTGATCAGACCTATAATGACGCCCTTGTAGTAGGGTATAAGTACAGTACACTCTATGACAGTGGTGGGCAATCTTTATCTGCAAAGGGTCGGTGTGTATGCGGGATTTCGCTGCAACTCCCTAATTGTATTACTAATTAGAGGGCATATTAGCTGAAGAGTTCTCACACCTGGGTTTGAACAGCTGACCTACAGGTTATCCCGAACACCTGCATAGGCCACCCCTGGTCTGAGGTTCTCATAAGGACGAAGTTTCCTAACGGTGCATTTCTCAGAACAAATCAATTTTTAAGCTACGCATGACTGTATTGATTCTGGTAATTGAGAATACACTGCACACACATTATTTGTACTTTAGATAGGCTCTGTATTTATAGTATCATTACCGCTTTTACTGTATGTTAGTATTATTTTAGGTTTTTGTGTTATTTGGTAAGTATTTATTTTCGGTCTGCGAATGCACAAAAATCATCTTCTAAATTAACGTTAATTGCTTCTTTGTTTGACGCCATTTCAGCTTAGGAAATGTTTCATAGAAACTGCTTTTTTTTAAGCCGGATATATTTATATATATTTCACAGGTGGTTTTCAGATGTACTAGGTCAATCATATTCTTTGTAATAAGTATCAGATTCAGTCAGCATAGCACACATTGAAATAGGTTTGATTAAAAAGGTTCAGAAATGCATGCTGTTTCTGTTTTGATTTATTGACCTACTTTAACTATATAATTATTCCATTTGGGTATCATTGTTTAATATTAACTAAATTTGAACATTTACAGAGTTAGAAAGGAAACAGTGATTTCTTATGAAGTTAATACAAATTCATAAGTATAAATATTTAATATAAGCTTCAAGTTTCTGGTCAGTGCCATGCTAACAGTGTCTGCTGTGTCACCTGCACACCCTTTAGGGACATCAGACTGTTTGGAAGCTGGAGGAACTCTGGTAAGGAGCAGGTGAGGCGAGTAGGTGCTGATGAGCTCTTTGAGGGCACTGGCTATAAGTTGGGAAGATGTATGCAGAACTCTGCAAAAGTCTTAGGTTCACTGGTTCACTGATCCCTTGTTGGACGGCCAGAAGATCACTGCGTCGGTTCCCAAACCTCACTTCAGGGGAACCTCCGCCATTCCATATATTTCTTAAATATCATGACCAGCTCAATTAAGTTTGAAAAGTCAATGAGGTATTAATCAGCCAGACATGGTGCATACCTATGCATTTTTTGCATAATGTAATGCATAATCTCGTAGTTTTACACCAACATGAAAATCATTTAAACACTATTCTCTCTGACTGCTTAAGACTTTTGAGAACCACCTCATCCCTCACAGGGAGTCACAGCTACTCTAAACTGGTAAGTGGATACAGAAATACATGGATGGTACTGAACGTAAATCATAGGCCATATGTTTTATATAGGTGAGGTGCAAAAGGGATAACTATTTTAGTTACCTTAATGTTATTAACTTAAATAGCTATGTACAGGTTAATCAGTCTTGTCTAAATGAGATCCAATAGGAAGCAGAGAGGCACATCTGTGAGCATGCCAGTCGAACTCTTAATGGCTGATGAAGGGTGCAATCAAAGAAAAAAAGTTAATATTTGTGTTTTTGTTGTTGGGGGGGGCGTGTCAGTGTGACATGGCACCTGAGGTGTGCTCAGGGTTGTGTAGGCGTTTCCTGCGATTACATGAATGGTTGGTAGAATAACACAAACCTGCAGTATTGTTCACATCCGTATAAGAAAACATTAACGTGTTTGCTAACAGCATCGTAAAGTGACTAATTGGTAACACGTTGTCTTTTATGTCATAATGCAAAATTTTCACATGCATGTTTATACTTAAGAGGGAGCCATTATTAAAATAAATAGTAACAGAACATATGCAAGAATTTGCTTTTTTTAGTCGGTGCCCATCACTAAATAATTTCATATGTAGTAACAAATGTTCTTCAGTGTGATTTTAAGTAATCATGTTGTATTTGGTAAAATGACATGATTTCCTGCAGTAACACCAATAAAGGCAGAAATAAAAAGAAATAAAAAACTTCAACAATGCGAAATGGCTGGTCTTAAAACGACAACATCCATCTGTCCATCGATTGATCCGTTAATCCATTTTCCACATTCCACACTCCACACTAGCACGCACATATTCGTGTGTCCGCTCACTATCCGTTGCATTCTATGCAGGATGCTGCCCATATTGTGCCATTTGCTTCCGGCCCACAGTACCTCTGTAATGGAAACAAAAACAAGGAGTCAGGGGTGATGCATGGCTCAGCCTGTTAAGACTTTGTTCCTGTAGGTTGTTGGTTCAAATCCGATCGCTGGCACAGTGATCTCACCACTGGGCCCTTGAGCAAATTCTTAACCCCTCCTTGTCCCAGGGACTGGATGACCTGCCTCTCTGACTCTCCCTTCTACAACACAATAAATAAATTAATGCAAGATGGATCGATGGGAAGTAAACCTACCAATGTGGTTTTTTTTTAATTGCTTTGCGAAGACAAAGTCAAAATTTAAGCCAGCCTCAAACCCAAGCTGCTGCTCTCAGACGCAGCTTTCCAAGGTCGGAGTAGAGGTTTTTCCTGTTCCCTGCCCCACTCACAGATGGCAATATTTCCACAAGATGCGTATCCCAGCATTCCTCAGGGCATCCCTAGGAGCTCGCCCCCGTGTTGCCATGAATGAAATGCTCAGCCGAACAAGGCGGCGGGGGCAGGTCCAAACAAGCGTGACGGCCGTGACATCCGCAGTCTCTAATGGGCCCCTTGGGGGTCGGGGAATGAAAGGAAGAAGGCAGCTTTATTGGTGGTAGGAACTCAGCCGGACACCTAAAATGGGGCCGGCAGAGCCCTTCGCCGCTCCATCCACTCCTGGCTTCGTCTGCACGGGTTCCTTCGAGAGCCGGCTAACTCAGCCCATCCTTGCTACGTTTCCTTGGGTCTTTCTCAGGCACATAGCCTGATCGTAAAACGCAAAATGTACGAGAACCTAACCCCTCCCATTGGCAAAAACTATGAAGGGAGTCCAACCCCCCCCCCCAATCAGTTAAATTCACAGAGAGGGATCTATTGGTACAGTTGCCAGACCCCCCCATAAATTTTATTTTCTGGCTACAGGCCTAGTCTTTCTACCTGTCTGCCCTGTCATCTGCCACTGTTCCTGGTGACTGGGTGTGGTGGTGCGGGGGGGCACCTTTTCCCCTTTAATAAGAGCAGACACCCCACGCTCTGTCGCCCCGTTGTGTCAGCGGCAGACAGTACAGACCCTGCTGTTTGCCGTGTGCCTTTCAGGGGCAGGCAGGCGTTTAACAACGCTCGGGGTCGGACACCTATTCGAGCCAGTCACCGTGAATGATCTTATCAGGGTCCTCCTGAGTGAGGAACATCCTCCCCTCGACACAAAGCTTTTCGACGCTCACTCCTGCTTCCTAATTACGCCTTGGATTTGAAAGAATTACCGTGTCGTAAAAT
Source organism: Pollimyrus isidori (assembly GCA_019775955.2). Lineage (NCBI taxonomy): Eukaryota > Metazoa > Chordata > Actinopteri > Osteoglossiformes > Mormyridae > Pollimyrus > Pollimyrus isidori. Next base: position 27,604,103 of record JABFDZ020000097.1, read on the forward strand.
CGCGCCGGTTTGATCTCTGGGATCGCTGAGTCGCAGTAACCCCAGCATAATTATTTGTATTCTGTCTCGCCTTGTGCTCTTGGTCGTAAATGTACTGCATCGGAAGGCATTCTTTACTTCGAGACGGGTATCCTGCTTGGGCTACCTCCCTCTGTAAAGCCCCCAAACTGCCTCTAGGTTTGTCTCAGTCATCCTCATGCTTGGTTTCAGACATAAACTTGGGGGGAGGAATTCTGTTTAATCGGTTATGCGGCTGGGGGCTAGAAGGGTGACACTAAATCAACTTCCCCTCATGTGCCACACACGCAGCGTTTATGAGAATCTCACAAATGGGCTCTCTTTCAACACCAGGAAAGGGCATCGCTGTTTCAAGAAAGGTGTTCCTCAGAACTGAGACAAGGGCAAACATGTTGCATAAAAGAAGGTGCTACGGAGCAGCATAGTATCTATGCTTTTATTTAGTTCTTTTGGTAGTACATGCAAGAGAGAGAAACTGGGCTGCCAACTATCTCCAAATTGTCAAAACGGGCAGAATACTGTTAATGCAGTCAGTACCTGCCGATAATATAATAATAATATCATTCATGTTTTACAAACCCTGTCTTGATTTTTTGGGATTACAGTGTTCTTAACCCCCATTACTGCCCCTCACCCTCTGCTTTTCTAAAAAAATGTCCAAGAAAACCCCATGGAGTCATAGGCACTGAACCTTAATTGGAATAATGGCGGCGGCGTATCCAAATTACCCCACTACATCCATTGTTTATGTCTATGGGGCTTTAGTGCATTTCCCCGACCATTTGTGGCTTGTTTGCCACAGAGTGCAGCAGTGCCTGAGATTTTATCTCTCTCCACCCCCCCAGCCATCAGATCAGTCTGGGCGGTTAGCGTAACCACACCACCGCTATTTAGAACCGCCAGATATATGGCATGAACATGACGCCGTTTCCGCTGCTATTTTTGCACCTATGCCAATGTTTTAGCTGATGTCCTGTGTCTGGGATGAGCCTTTTTCCAGCTCCCAGGAATTATATTCCTCAGTTATGTTAAAGGTATGTGCTTAAAAGTTATATGAGTTAAGATGACTGTTTGGTGTTTCGTGTTACATAGGTCTACTGTGCTGATGAGAAACTGGGGGCAACCAGGAGCAGATAACCTAAATAATCAGCTCGATCTCCCCGAGAATGAAAATATAGGCGTCTACATGCTCTGGGTTTGGGGGGTGGTCATTGTTCCAGGGGCCCCTCGACACCTCTGTGAAATGGCCCCACTGAGCCGTCAGCGAGACGCCGTTGCGATGACAGGCAGGGGCCGGGGCCCCTATCAGCAGGCGGTATTATACACAAGAACCACATCCCCTGCCACTAGTGGGTTCTGACCTGAGGTGACCCTGATCCCCCCCCCACCCGGCAGACTACACCGAAAACACTCGCTGACCAAATGGGCGGCTTTCGGCATGTTTACGAGGGGCTGGGTCGGACAGATATCACATAGCATTCCCCAGAAATTATTCTTTTAAAACCTCTTTCCCGATCTTCCCCAATTATCAACACCAATGAATATCCCACTTACGGTTTTCTTGTGAGGCAACAGAAAGCAAAGCAAATTCCCTCCTTCCTCTGTGAGCTTTATCCATACAAACATTCCTCTTCCCATTCTTATAAGATGTTCATTTTGCCTGGCAATTGAAGTCACAAGGAGACTCCATAATATCCATTGGAGACTCAAGGCGATTCTGTCTGACGAGCTAAATGGCTTTGGCTAAGGAAAAGAACAGGGGAACGACTGATTGATGTTTCAGCGTCGTATTATTGTTCAAGGGTGGATAGAAACCAAGCTAAATGGCTTAGACATGACTGTGCGGCTCCACGCTTTGGGGAGAGCGGTGTGCGTAACATCATTAGAGGCTTCCCCTGGTCTCCTGTACCCAGCATGGGCCTGGATGCCTGTTTTCCCAAGAGGCTTGCCTCAGAACCCAGGACGCCCATATTGAAACCATGTGAGATGAAGCAACTTCTGGAATCAGCTTTTGAAATGAGGTAAACTTGAGAAAAATCTGGAGCGGACATGCAGTCCTTGTGACCCAGCCCTGTAAAAAAAAAAAAAAATTAAATAAAAAATACAAAAACAGGGAATGTAGATGGGCTAATTCCTCATTGCAGGAAGGGTCTGTGAGGAAATGCTTGTTTTCTCATTTGGGCTCTGCTGCCCGAATTCGAAGGGCCCGATGACAGGCCCCTTCCTCGTGGCACCTTTCCCGTCCGAAATGGATGAGGTCAGCAGTACACCTGTGCTTTCGCTGGCCCCTCCGACTCGGCTTGCTCTGGGGATCCACCAGGAGTCCGCCTGTGGGTAGACCTCGATTCGCAGTGTCTCCCATCCTGGATTAGCTCATCACCGTAGAGAATGGTGAGGCTGGTTAATTCGCCTGAAGCATCTGGCAACCCAGCAAGGCAAGAAGAATCCAGGTGAGCCTGGGCCGGAAAACCCAGAAGCTCATTCTTGATTTCTGCCAGGCAGATCCGTCATGGCTCGGGGTGACAAAACATCTTGTGAGGATTCCTGCTTGGCGTTCCAGGTCTGTTTGTTTGAGGGTGTAGCTGTGAAACCATGGAGGCCAATTGAAGCATCGATTAAACTTTGGCTTTGAGTGGCAGATGGGATGGCGGATCACAGCTCTCCATTATGTGATCATTTCCACCTCCCCAGCATTTCTGCTGAGAGTGGGGCCCAGCAGAGCTCGTCCCATCCAGCCTGGCTCGTCACACTCAGCAGAAACGGTGAACTCACCCACTCTGTTCGCCAGGCCAAATTTCCAAGGCTGCCCCTGTGACTTTCTCTCTTTCTGAGCATTATTCAAAATAGACTTGATTCTTTTAAAGAAGAATTTACTTGCTTTCAAATCTTTTACATTTCCAACCTGTGCGAGAACAAGTGAGTGCTCCTTACATAAGCAAACCCATACCATGCTCATAGATGAGAAGTTCCTGCCCAAGATCAAGCCAGATGGAAGAAATCTCACCCACTGCATTTTATTTACATTGTTTTTATTTTACCATTCATTTTATTTCACAGATGCTTTTGTTCTAAGCGACATACAAATGGCACACTGCATGCTGTCAAGGAGTTGGCTGGGCCCAAGTGCAGCTAGGCTGAGCTTCTAGTGAATAATCAGGTACTGTACAAGGGTAGCCGTGTTGGAGCGGGAACTGCACAAGAACTTCTAACAAAGCAAGAACCAAATAATACAGCTAATCAACTTCACAAACAAAGTTCAACACTAAGAGCATTTAGGGAATATAGAGTGGTACAGGCTAGTAGAGGTGTTTCTAGAGCAGATGAGAGAATCTTATGACCGGTTGTGGTTTGGGGGCTCATTCCACCATCGGGGAACCACACATGAGAAACATCTGGAGAGAAACTTCTCTTGTAATAGAAGGATCTTCAAGTGGTGTTGGTTTGCTAACCAAAGAGGATGAGCAATGTAGGTTTTGAGGAGCGGGGGGTCTGCCCATTAATGGCTCTCAAAGCTGTCATGAAAGGTTTGTGCTTTATGTAAGAAACAAGGAGTGTAGGCTGATTGAATACCAGGCATACTTCTGCATTTGGAATCAGCTGCAGTGATTTGACAGCATAGACTGGTAAACCTGTCAGTCGACTTAGTAAACACCGGTACACGTGATCCCCATGCACCTTGCACCGAGAATCAGCTCAAGATGGATCGAGCTTGCTTGCCTCCTCCTGAGATGACTGGGCCTCGGTTAACCTCTTCAAGTAGTGTGGTGGCTTTCTAACCCTATTGCTGTGATGTCAGCGGCATGGCTGGCCGCACTCACCCCACGTTGAATCGTTAGCATAAGGATGTCGGCGTTCCGTCGACCTTGTAAGTCATCCTGGTTAAACAATCGGTGCAACTTTCTGTTAAATCTTCTTGCTGCGGTACACGCCACTGTTTCATGTTGGCGTGACGTGTCGCTTGTGCTCATGCGTCCAAACGACGCCCCCTCCCAGTGCCCCGGTCAGCCTTCTCAGTGTTGGCGCTTAGTATTCCCTTTTAATATCAGGTTCATGTCACATGTTCAGAATGAGTCACCATTCACATTGTTTTCCTTCCCAGAGATTTTTCAAGCTAGAGCTGGAATTGAAGGTGGCATGGCGTCTCAGCGGGTAGCGCAGTGCGGAGCGCAGGCCTCAATCTGGAAACAGTTCTCCCTGCAAGGAATTTGGATGTCTTCCCCGTGCTCGTGTGGGCTTCTTCCTGGTGCTCTGGTCTCCTCCCACAGTCATGTGAACCTTAGCAAACGTGTGACAGGACGTGCCCTGTATTATACTAGTTTCCTGTTCAGGGCTGATCCTACTTAGTACCCCAGGGAGATGGTTTTTAAAAATGTGTTATAATATTATGACACTATAACGAAAATGTGATGTATTTTGTTAAGGCTTTAACAAAAAGTCTTGTGTTGGCTGAATACATTACTGAGCATGCATGTGTGTGTGTGTATGTGTGTGGGGGGGGTGGGGGGGAGTGTGGGGTAATGTGTGTGTTGGGTTAAATAG
>JABFDZ020000097.1:27614738-27627118 GCA_019775955.2 Pollimyrus isidori
CCCCCCCCCCCCCCCCCCCCCCCCCCCCCCCCCCCCCCCCCCCCCCCCCCCCCCCCCCCCCCCCCCCGCCGCCCCCCAGAGTGCTTCGTAGGCCCCCCAGTCACGGGTGACTGTGTGGATGGCTGACCTTGAGAGGACGGGGAGGAGGGGAAGGGGGTGAGGTGTCAGGACACACGCGGAATAATCGTCACGTGTGCAAGGCGCATGTGAGCGGGAACGCTCAGGCGTGCACACACGGGCCTTATAAACCCAACATCACCAGCAGGAAAATCTGGAAAATGTCTTATTCAGGGCCTAACGTCCAAGTTAATATTATGATAGTTGTTGCTACATTGTGGTAACATGTTTGGACTCCTGAAACAGTTCTGGGCAACAGTGTAAGATGCCCATCAACTAGATCCAAAAACATTAAGGTTTATCTCCAATACTTCTTCATCTCCACTAGTGGAGGGTTACATCCTGTCGCAGGTCATGTGTATGTTTATATCGATAAAAAATGTGTTTCAGAAATAACAAGCACCATTTATCCTGACAGGGTTGTCATGACACAGGCTGCTAAGTGGGGCACTGTTTGTTAGCGCTAAGAGATGTGTTAGTAATTTAGTAATTTTGCAACAACGGGATAACACTCAAGAGTTCACTGAACAAATGCCAACTTTCTTCCCAGGAAACAAAGGTGTGTCTCATCACAGTCATGCAGTGCCTCCTAATGGCAGATAGTGGTATGTTTTACTCTTGTGCAATATAAAGCAAAATTGACCAAGAGGGGTCTGCAGTAATAAAGAGATTATAGGGAGATGTGGAAAAAAATGTGCATTAGAATTTTATCAGGGCTTCTAGAACATTGAAGCGAGTAATTATAAATCCAGCCTATGGATTTCAGCTGCTTCTCTGGCGCTGGGTCTGGTGAGACTCTAATTAATCCTAGGAAGCATAAGGCACAAGGCAAGTGGACACCCAACATGGGAGGCCAATCGAACACGGAGATTTTTGCAACCTATTACATATTAATAAGATAAAAAAATAATGCACCAATGATGTGTGATACACATCTATCAGATATGTTAGTATGATGACACACAGCAATGTAGCTATGATGTGTAACGCATGTTTATAAGATATGTTAGCATTATGACACACGGTGATGTAGCCATGATGTGTAATTCATGTCTATCAGATATTTTAGCATGATGAATGCTAAGAAGAATGCAAGTATCATCTGTAGTCTATGATTCACGACTTGGCGAATGCTCAGATGCTCTTTTGGCAAGAGTGTATTTAATATCACCTGTTTATGGCCCAGAGTGAGTTGTGACCATGTTCTGTGTCTTTGAACTGGGAGTGATTCAGCCTGCCTGAGTACTTTTTTATTATATATTTTTTTTTACAGCGGAGCCTCCTGCTGTTGCCTATGCAGTGAGGAGATCTGCAGGGGAAGACCAACACACAGAATAGCAGAAACATAAACTGGCGCACGATCGCATATTTTTCACATGAAAATGTGTGCAAATCCAACGATAGTCTAACACCCGCAGTAACGACACTCGGGCTTCTTATGAAATATCAGGGATGCACCGGATAGCTATGTCACCGCATTCTCCGCAAGGACATTCTCCAAAAGGCTGCAGATGGGTGACCAATCCAGTTTGTGTCTCTTGGTAGCTTCAAACAGGAATCTGAAATATTCAAATTTTTGACATGTTGCTGACCTGCTGTTCATGGTATAGCCAGCCTTGTGGTCTGTGGTGTTTGTAGCAGGCTCTAGGTCTTCCGAAGACCATAACCCTTTAGAAGATGCAGGAATAGATGTTTACAAATTGGATTAGTGTATAGATTATCTGACCAAGTATCCATCCATCCATCTATCCTTCTTCACACAGCATTATGGTTGCAGTTGGGATGGATTATTCAAACTTATTCTGTGGATCTCACAGAACAAAAGTTGCTGCTGGATGCAATGTTGTCTTTAAAATAGCCCTTAATCATGCATGTTGGTGCCCTTGGATGAACTGACATAATGTTCAGAGTGTCCCCTGCCTTGTGCGCTGTACTTCCTGAATAGACTTCAGGTTCTCCGTCAACTTGTATGGGGGAAGCTGTTATGGAAAACAGATGAAGATTTGCCAGGAGCTGTGAGCCATTAGGATATGTAGGAAATGAACTAACTGCATTTACCGCTGCATTAATTTTTAAACCCGAAAAAAATTACAAAATAACTTTAGTCTTAAAAGTAGAATTCATAAAAGACAATGTGAATCAGGCTGTGAATGAGGTGATGGTCTCCTCAATCAACATACTGTACGCCCGGGTCTTCCAGTACTGCTCTGAGAACCAGAACTTAATGCATATGTATAAACACGTTTCACGGATATATTTTTGGAGACTTATTTTTGTTGATCTGTAATTATTGCAGGTGACAAACTACCTATAAATCCTGTAGTCCCTACGGTTGTACTGTCCCCAATACGAGATTCAGTGTCAAGGTTTAGAGTCACAGCAAATTTAAACTGCTGCTTTTTCATATAAAGAGACGGCATTTCAATATTTAAAAAGCTGTTTTTTTTTTACTTAAGTTTAACAGAAAGTCATATGCTAATTCCAAACAGGTTCTGTGTGTCCCCAGTTACTGCCACAACAAATGAGAGAATTCTACTGTCAAATACGTGAATCATAATATTCCTCCAGCTGCCAATGAAACTGTCAAATGGACTGAGCGCATTTTCAGTATCTGGTTTCATAATAAATGCATCTGGAGAAACGTGTCCCTCTGGGACCGCAGTAACCTCCCAGTGCCCCCTCTGTGGTACCACTACAGCAAACACAGACAGCTCTCCAGTCCAATCTGACCTGTGTTCAGGCGAAAGAAAAATAAAAACTTCTGTTATTTTAAAAATAAATAAAACAGATCTGGCCTTGATCAAACACTCATCGTCTTTCATTTGACCTGCAGTTTTCTGTGTTGTTTCACAATAACAGGAACACAGAGGTTGCTATTTATTGACATATGTTGGTCATTTGTCTCTCACTGCTGTGAGTAAAATCAATATATATAATTTTGCTTGTCTGGTAACTCATTTGCTTTTTATATAGAAAAATGCTTCAGAACTTTAAATTAATTTAACCAAAAATTTAGATATAAGTCTAAAGAATTTTGTACATTTACTCCCAAGAGCTGTGCATGAGTGTGTGTTTATGTATATATGAATTTGAATTGTGCCGTTTACATTTTTGCAGAGCTCGGAACAAAAGCAGCCTGTCGAATGTAAGACCAAACGTTAGCCACGAGGACTGCGTGTCTGGCTCGCTCCTCTAATCTCCTTGGGCCATTCGTACTGTTTCACAAAGGGGTGCAGTAAAAGATGGCAGCTCAACAGCCAGTTTATTACTGCTGCGTGGATTAGCGTGCAACTCGATCATGTGAGCTTGACATCCACTGACGCAACTTAAATTAAGCTCCTGGCTCACAGAGCAGCTGAAAGGGACCTCTTCGGGAGAGAAAAACGGCAACGTCATGGTCAAGAGTTCAGCCCTTGAACCACCGTGCTACGTACTCTTCATGCCCTGGGGTGAATCAGATGTTTTCCGTAGATTTCTAAGCGACGTCACCCACCTGAGCTCCAGACGGACGTATCTGGCAGGTAATGCATCCTAGGTCCACACACTGGATGAGGTGCTGACGGCTTGAAATGTTCTCTCATGTCATTTCCACGTAACGGTTTAGCTGGCATGATGGAGCGAAAGCGGGTTCCAATTGCGGTTCCCAAAAGCAATGTTTGCGAGAGCACCGCTTTAAGGATCTTTTCAATCTAAACACATGTTTCGGAAAACAAATGTTTGTGTAGAACTGGCAGATTTCCATGATAAATTTATGCCTGGCAAGAAGCATGCATGTAAAGAGTGATTGCGAATGCATTTGGAACACACACGGTACCGTGAAGATAAACAATAGAAACCATATGTATCATTTATCTTCAATGTATCTGCAAGTCTTTATACTTGACAGTTGAAAAACACTTTTAAATATCACTACATTTTCTAGCTTTAGGCTTCAAGTTGGGGGGGGGGGGGGCTCTGTGGTTGGCCTTTGGCCGCATACTTCCCAGGTTGGGCACTGACATGCTGCTTACAAGTATGCATACTCTGCATGTTCCGGACATGTCTGGGTAGATGTTTCCTGTGAATTGATGTCTCGAAATGTCCTGTAAGTGTGAACGCCTGCTTAGCCCGTGAGGGACTGACAGCCTGTCCCACTCACTGTCACCTGGCACTATATGCATGGGTACTGAAAGAAAATATCTTACCGTCTTCCATATAATTATCCTACCAATGTGTATGTATATTGGTTTGCTGCTATTTATACTCAACAGTCATAAACTGTTGCTAAGTTGAGGTAAATTATTGTAATATTCTAATACATAATGAATAACTAATATTAGTCACATGTAGACCTATGCACACAGAACATTATTTTTGTTATATAATTGCATTTGTCCATCTAATATTTCGTTGTGGCTTTCCTAAAAAAATAAATATATCATGCATGTTCCCCCACACTAATCATATAAATTAAAGAACTAATCCTTTCAAACTAAGTATAATCATTTGTTCTCTGCAGGAGGAAGTAATCACTCCACCAGGTGTTAATGTAGACCTCACACAAGGTTTTGTGAATTGTTAAAATTGCTCTAAAATCAGCATGTAATCATAACGCAATCCTCAGTAAGCTGAGGATAAACTGTGGCATCATTTATTACACAAAAAGAGATGCATGGACATCTATCTTGTTCACGTTGCTTGTATGAGCAGTTTTCCTTGGTTCAGCTACACATGTCAATAATATATTTCAGACATAACAATTTGCTAGACTGGAAATATTTGCGGTGTGTTCTGAAGAAATGGTGGCTGTAGGTTTTTTGATGTACATAAATAAGGAAGCTAATTTCTACATGAAATTGTGTATATGCTCTACTTCAATATTGTTTATATTACTTTGACTTATTAAATGAAACACGAGGGAGCACAGCGGCTCAGTGATTAGCACTGTGACCTCACACCTCCAAGAATGCAGGCTTGATTCTTGTCCCCAGCTCTTATTAGTCTGTTATGTATAATAGTGTGGGTCTCCTCAGAGTACTCCAGTTTCCTCCAACAGTCCAAAGACTTGCGATCACTTAAATCTGTAGCTGTGTCCCAATTAAGAGGCTGTATCCTTCTAAGAATGTGGTCAGCGTAACCTTTATAGGCTATGTTCTAAAAATCTGCATAATAAATCTTGGGATAGGTTGGGCCACAAATGATCCATTTCTTGATCGAACACCTTTCTTGAAATGACGGTCTTTTCGTGCTGTTGTGACAAATGTGGCCTTCCTATGCTGCCTTAAAAGGCGGCAGACCCTGAAATGGGACACAGCTTATGCATCTGCTTGTGAGTGTTACCCCGTTAATGAATGCTTGTGTTAATGAATTGCTTGTGTACAACCAATCAGGTAGTAGATGAGGTGGGTCCAAGCAACTAGAGAAGGCAGGAGCAAGACACCTGATTGGTTATCTCTCTGAACCAATCATTTTTCATTCTGCCTTCATAACAGTTATATGTAAGTAAAACTCCCATGAGCAAATTGAACTAGCATCCTGCCCCGTGTGCTGAGTGCACTTCTTGGAATAGGCCCCTGGTTGACCTTGACCTGAGCCTGTGTAAGTGGTTATGGAAAATGGAGGGCTGTCACAGCACAATACATAAAGATGGACTGAATCTCTTTCCCTTGATCTGCATCTTCACTTTGAGTGAATGCAGAAGCAGCATGAGAAGAGCTATAGCCCAAGCAGGAAATGAATACTAAAAAGACTGCAGTCATTGGCAGAGTCTCTGCACTGGAAGCTGCGTTATCCAAACTCACACACCTTCCAAGACTTCTGACTGGGATCATGCACACATGAGTCCTTTGCTGAGCTAAACAACAGCTTCAGGTTCCTCCAGAATCCAGGCTGCAGCTCCAGCTTTGGATAATGGTAGACAGGATTTTATATTATTCACAATAAAGCCAGCCAAGAAGGTCATAAGTATATCCATATTATCTGATATTCTGGGAGCAGTAAAAGGGGGGGGGGGGCACTTAGGATGATTCCAAGGGCCCTTAAGCAAAGGGGAACATCATATGATTGGTCTGGGTTAGGGGCCCGATATGCTATGCTTTCATGGGGCCCAAAATCTCTAATGACACCCTTTAGCATTAGCCTATTGGAATTTAACCATAGCACAAATTAGCATGGCAATTACTCTATTATTTTCATGAAATTGTATTAGCAGGGCAACCTTGGCAGATGCATTCCTTAAGTCACACAACTCCTCCAGCATGTCTAAGTCAGAGCTATTACAAAGATCACTTATTACCATAAAAAAAACATTAAATTGAGCTGTAGTTGGAGGCCAAAGCTACAGATGTTTTCGAGTTGGGTGGAAACTTGCAACCTGTCCATTGGTTCGGCACTAAGAAATTCGCTAAGGGTTCAGGCTTTTCCTGCTGGGAACCTTGTCTTCATCAATTTTACTCATCAGTAAAACAGCTTCGAGGATGTGATATCGTTATTGAGGTATGAAGCTTAGGGGACATAAGAGAAGGGCCAAGCCATCACCCTTTCTGCGAATTCTATCACCGATAGAAAGTATTATCGCCACTTTAGGCATCAATGTCACAAATATTTTCAATGTGCCTGACATACTACTCTTATATCTCTCATTTTTATGTATACAATCTCATTATGGTGGGCGTCTTAACAGAAAAAATATTTGGTGCAATACTTAAAACAATTTTAAATGTAATAGTTTGTAATGTTTTGTAGCCAAACTATGTTGTTGAGGCATGTATTTAAGAAAAAGAAATGTTTGTGGAATTCACTTACTCCTGCAGTACATGATGGGTACGATATCTAGCTGCTACTTTCATCATCTACAACTGCTAAAATTGGCGTAGGCAGGCCCTAGGTGTGAATTGGGAAAGGAAGGAGGGGGGCATGATCCATTTTTGCCCCAAGATCCAGTGTGCAGTTGTTCCGCCACTGTGTTTGAATGTTCCCTGTAATTGGTTGGTGCCCCATCCTGGGACCGCTCCCCCAGTTATCTATTATCTGCCCTCCTCCCTGTAATCTATATAACTACAGTACAGTGGGATGTTTGTCTAAAACGGACAAAAGACATGCATCCATCAGAGGAGATCCAGGGGTAATACTTTACTCGATGGGACACAAATGATATAGCGTTACGCTACTATTTATGTCTCAGCCACATGAACCCAAACTAAATATTATTTACATACTGACCTAGTGTTAATAGATCATTAATCATTTGTGATACATGTTTTATCTCAAGCAGTTATATTTTACTATATCTGTTAATTCTGTAAATCCTTGTGAACTACTGCTGGAACAAGTAATGAATAAGTGAAATACTTTGTTCATCATTGATGAATCATGACGCATATTTTGACTTAAGTAACGACTATTTATGTTCATGATTTGTTTATAATTTGTACTTAAGTAGTAACTGAGTTATTGCTAAGCTTTTGTGCCCGTCAAGTAAAGTGTTACCGATCCAGATTACATCCTGGAAGCGAGGCAAACAATGTAGCTTGCAGAGATGGATAAATGTTTCGCATTTAGGAAGATTGCACTGTTATACAGCGACATCTACTGGTGACTGAGAGCGGAATTGATACAAGGGCGCTTTTGACCAATGATCGAGGGAATCGACGCCTATTAGCCAAGCAGCCGACGGTTTATCCAGGGTCCTGTGATGGGGTTTGTGACTCATTACAGTATTACAGGATAACGGGTAAAAATGAGAAGAAAAAATGAGACTGATGTTCACCCGTTTTCATAACATGTACCAGGATTTTCAGGCATGGAAGGATAATAAGACAAGACTAGTAAGACCTGTAACCAAAATGATCCAAAACAAGTAAGTTGTACAGCGTTATGACATATAACCTCAGTCACTACTTTTTGTGGACAAGCCTTAGTTCCGTTGGTTCAGTATAAAGGTATATGATAATTGTTTCCACCAGGGGGCAACATTGCATGTTAACTGCTGTCGCAAACTTCAGTTCGTACTTTCAAGTGTGCGTTTGCAATATGGTATCTGTCGGTCATATCGGTATATCAAGTCGAATCACTTTATTTGTCACATTACTTTGGTGGAGTACAGATGAGTGGAAAAACTTGCGTGCAAAGTCCCACAACGGCAGTGACCAAGTCTGATGTCACGAGTGTGCTTCTCAATAAGGCCCTTAACATTGTAACTCATCATTTCATGATTTACCGACACGTGAAGCCCAAAAGAACTGCATTAATTAATAAGTACTGCAAAGATATAGAGGGAAGTACTGTATTCGTTTGTAAACTCAGCCTTCACTCACAGGACTTCAGAGTGCCATAATCTCTTAAATCATTGGAGCAGACATGTAGGTAACAAAATGTAAATGCCAAGGTATTCGTAATCCTTTTCATAACAATCCCACTGTATGTTTGGTTATGATTTGTATCTGTCTGCACACACTATATTCTTAAAATTACCAGTTACTGAGAAAATGTTATTTCAGGGCTTCATTCCAGAATAATATTTGTGAATGTTAGTGCAAGCAGAAACCGAGTGCTTTACATGTATGGTGAACTTAATCCTTCTATATAACTGGATATTTTACTGAATAATTCCAGTCCCATGCTTAATCCCGTTTCATAAATTGATCCAGAGAACTTCGATCACATTTCTAGTCATACACACTAAATGAAAATATTCCAACTTCTTATCTTGAGGAGGATAGAGGTTGAGGTCTACCCCAGGCAGCACTGAGCAGAGATGCACCCCCATGGGGTACGGTGCGTGTAGACCGTCAGCAATTCAGAGAAGACAATTCCCAGAAATGCACTGGCATTGGACTGCAAGAACAAAGTCACACAGCACTGGAAGAACATGCACACTCAACACATATGGAGCAGACGTGGGATTAGAACCCACAACCTGCAGTGTTTCTATACCAGTTTTGTAAACTGGACAAAAAGCCTGTTTGTATTAGATGGACTTTTTTTCTTTTTCTGCCTTTTCTATGTATATTTGGTAATCATTGGTTATCAGACATATATGATGATATGATGCGTAACATTGATTTTCAGCATAAGAGTCTTCCCCCAAGATCCCCCCTTGCTTTGTTATAATAGTATAATCTTGATACATGCAATGTACTGAGGTTCTTTTTTTCTTAAGTGAAGTGACGCACCCAGCAGAGCTCCGATTTGCAGCTCTCTATTACTGCTGCAGGGGCCAGATCTTATCCGATGGCTCGCTGTTCTGGGCTTCAGAGCAGTGTTCTTGCCGGGCCGAGCAGGCCTCAGGGAGGAGAGGCAGCCAAGCTCGCTTGTGCGAGGGCTTTCGCAACAACCTCACACGCGATTGCTGCAAGGTGACGAGATGTAACGGCAACCTGCGAACACTGGCCTTCCAGCAGTGCAGTGCAGTGCGAACAGCCCGCTCTGATTGGCTATTTCGCCTCGGCACCTCTTGGGGGTGTAAATGACCACTTCCTGATGTATTCTAACTAGGAAAGGTTTCAGATTATATTTTCATTGGTAATGTACCTAATAGCCGTAGATTTCTACTGTCTCAGCTAGGTCACGCTGTTTCATAATAGAAGCAGGAAGGAAACCTGCTGCAACTGCTAAGTAAATGCATGTGGACGAGGCAGATCTTAGGTCACAGAACTTAGGTGTTCCATGCATGCGCTGCTATGCAGTACATACAGAGGGCCACATGGGGGCATGGTGGTGTGGAGTTCCATTTGGTAGCAAGATAGTGTCATTTTCCCAAGCCTCTGGTGTTCGAATCCTGCCTTGGGTCCCTGTGTGTGGAGGTTGAGTGCTCTGCCTGTGTCGTATGAGTTCCCTCCCATTGTCCATTGACACACAGTTGTGCTAATAGGCGGAGTGTCCAGGTGTGCCCATCTACCCTGTATTGGATTGGCATCTCATGCGGGGAGGTCCAATGCTGCCCCATGACCCAATATTAGGGAAGTGTGGATGGATGCATGGTTGGATGGATGGATAGGAGGAGAGGGAAAACCCCTGAACAGGGAAAAACATCCACAGCGGACACTGGGTCAAAGGACTCTCTCCAGTGCTGATTCCCACACTACAGAGAATTTAAATCCCACCCTCCCCTTCAGGAGTGGCATCTTGCACAATTACGGAAAAGCCTGCCATGGAGCGCCTTCGGGAAACGCCATAGGCCTCCTTGGATGCTTCCGGGAATTCACCAGCCCGCCGCACCGGCTGCACCACGGGGAAGCACTGATGACTTTAGCAGGGCAGGTAGACAAAGCCCCCGTGGCCGCCGACAGGCGTTGGACCTCCTCCTGACATCTGGAGCTTTTCTTGCTGTCGTTTTTGAGTGACTCACTATGTAGGAAGTCAGCGGGCCAGCTCTCTCTCCCCAGTCACCGCTCAGCCTTAGCTCCGCCACATCCCTGCCATTGTTGCTTTGTTTTTATAAAGTTCTTGCTGTTCTTGGCCTTCATAGTACTGTGTTAGTCTTAGGCAGTCAAAGGAAATGTATAAGGATATTTATCTGGGTAGTAAATGTATATTTCCTCAGAAACAAATAGAATTTAATATATGGAACTTAACAGTAACAATAAAAAATACATTTCTTTTGTGCTCCAAAAAGTTGTGAATATTTTGGATGGCTAGATGAACACTACTTCTGTTCCCAAACCTCTATTCAGCTATTGTTTTTATTCATTAAATTTCACCATCAGCTTTCTTGACCACTTAATTAGTTAAATAACTTAATGCGGCATCCATTCAGCAACCAAGGTGTGCTGGTGGTCAAGTCAGAAACATGTTGGTTTATTGGATGGTTGCTGCAGATGGTGGGCAGATTTAGGAGAGGTTTTCAAATGGCTACGCCGGCACACTCTGACAGACATAATATCATGGTCCTACACTGACATGAGGATAATTTAAACTTTTTTTTTCCTTGATTGCCTAAGACCGTTGACAGTAATGTATCCTCCAGAGGATTTGCTCACTGTAATTAAACATGCGCAGTGACTGACTTGGGTCCTTTGCTGGATCTGCAAAGTGTTGGTGCTGAAGGGATGTGAAGGTGAATGTCCTGGTGTGGAGCAGGTGGCCACGGTAGATAGAGAGTCATTTATCAAAGATGAGACAATGGTGAAGTTTGTACACACCGCTTCCTCTTAGGGCTTATAAACACCAACCATCAGTCGATTCATGATATTTTTGTAGTTAGTCCTGAATGCAAACAGATGTAAATCTTTCCGGGACACTTCTGCAGGCTCTCAGAATATAATCATCCTGATGATGACTGTGTTTTGACCAGGTTTGTCAATGCACTGTTCATGAAAACAAAACCACACGCACACCAAATTGCATAAGCAAGAGAATAGCACAAATTCATATGCTTCTCTTGGGGGGAAAGTTCTTTTGTATTTTTCCATGTAGTAATGACTTGGCACAAATAAAGCTGAACCGTAAGGTGCGTGGGGCCTTGTGGAAGCCCCACTGTCACAAATGAGAATGTGGAAATATGCAGAAGTGCAGGGAACGTCACCTTGGTAACCCAACACACAGTGTGACAGCGGCAAGGCGCTCAGTATTGCCTTAATGAGCCATCTTACAAATACATTTTAATATAACTAGTCAGTCCACTTCTCCACAGATGTGTCTGGTTTTCACTTTATCTGCCAGATGTTTATGAGTTTTTTTGCAGAGATTTAACCTTAACAATCTATTAGATATTTTAAGGATGTGCGATAATTGACAGCTAATGGTATAAATATAAAGTCTCTCTAGAGTCTACATATCACCAGGAGCGTCTTCTGGGTTCCTGGTGAACATCACATATCAGGTAGATTAATACATAACCATCTTTCTGCACCACTGAAAATGTATAATCCGAACAGACAATCTCCAGCATGTCCAGTAGGGGTGAAAGCAGGATGTTATGCTTCTGGATTTAAACAGCGTCACACTTTTCTTTCTTTTTTCTTTATGTCAAGTCTGATGTCAAAGTGGCAGAAAATGATAGAGGCCTTCCAAGATGTGCCTGTGATGTATGTGAGTGTTGAGTGCGATGCTTTGGACGCGATGGATTAAACATCAGCGTGTCCTTGCGGCATTCCAGGGCAAACGTCAGTATTTGTTTGTTGTTACAGGAAGTCCTTGCCAGATCCGGCCCCGGCTGGACACAGCTGATCCTGAAAATTCCCTGGGGAGTGCCCTGGATGGGATGCTTCAATGGGGGGGGGGGGGGGGGGGGGGGGGGGGGGGGGGGGGGGGGGGGGGGGGGGGGGGGGGGGGGGGGGGGGGGG
>JABFDZ020000097.1:27627208-27641978 GCA_019775955.2 Pollimyrus isidori
GACAACGCTCAGCTCCTTGGAAGCGCACTGGTGGGTGGGGGCAGCTGGGGCCCGAGGTGGACAAATTGAATCAAGATGGAGCTGGATTTTGCAAGATGGGAAAATTTGTTACTTAAATGGCCTGTTTCTCCTCCAGCAGCTGATGCAAAAACTATGAAAACCAGGACTGTGTCACAGACGGTATATGATAATCAATGGTGACTCGCAGCTGTTTACCAGACGGTCAGCAGGCTATTCCAGTACTGATGCTACATACAGACAGAGCCGTCAATAGACAGCATCATGTCTTATAGCTTTAATGATGGAGATTTCAGAAAGGTCAGCACTTTCTCAGCCTTTTTGGTAAGACCATGTAGTATCTGTTCTTATCAGTTCAGCATCTGATACACCCCCATGGAGGGGGACCATGTACTATACAAATTTTGAGCACAAGTGGGGCATGCCCCGTCCGCTCCACGCATCGAGCCGGTTTTGTGGTGCCTGCAGGAACGGTCCACCCCTGCTTCTCCAGGGGCTCTGTGGGGAGAGAGTCTATACCCCCAAACAGAAGATGACTAGTTTGATCCTTGTCAGAATAGTCACGTGTCTGTGGGCCCGTCATTAAGGCCCCTGACCCTCAGCTCCAAGGGATCTGCATTCTGGCTGTACGTGTCTCTCCTGGGGAGTAAGATGGGCAGGCAAAGGGAAGCACTCCAAAGTACAGGATAATGTGTAAATGGCAAATAAAGGATCATTTCATTTTCACTGTGGCCCCCAGGCCCTGCTCGGCTCCCCCCGTTACGCGTGTGATGCCCCACATACTCTGTCCCCTTCCCAAAAGCAATAATATAAAAAAAGTCAATTTCAATTTGTGTTCTTATCAATATAACCAGCTACTGTACTGAAGCAAAGTCAGTTATCGTTTTCAATTAGGACTACACCTCTCCTAAATTTAAGTGAGTTAACTTGCTACAACCTCTAGGCTACTCTCTGTCACTGACGTTATTTATTAAAGAAAAAATGTGTACAACAATAAAAGTCAGAGACTTTTAATGGAAAATCTCCTGTCACATGATCACAATGCTTCCTCCCACGTAAAGCCTTCCTTGTAAAATTAAATTTAAATTATCCATCCATCCATCCTTCTTCCAGCTGCTTATCCTCGTGTCTGGGCCTGGAACCTTCTCAAAGCCTATTAAAATTTTGAATGATAGTAAGATCCCCTGAAGCCATCACCATTTAAGACAATATGATGAGAACTTGTTTAACAATTCAGTTGCCCCTGTAATTCACGTGTCTCTTATCTGCCACAATGGTTTTTAAAGATATTTGGTTGGCTGTACAGGACAGCCAAGGCAGATCATTTTATTTTATTGGTTTAAGACACTGAATAAGAAAGAAAACATATCACTGGAACACATCATGATCCAGCCAAAAATACATGTGGCAGTTTGTCCAGTATTGAGTCTTTTGGAGCACACCCTTTTTTTACTACTCAGAGTTAGTGCGCTCCACACAAAGGCTGAAATGGTAGCCAAAGGAGGCGGTGTTTCCCTCGTTTTCCACGAGAGGGCAGCAGTATCATATTTTGCTGAGCTTCTCTTCCTGTTGGAGGAGGTCTATTTGGCGTGACCATGCGCCCCCGATGGGTACCAGCTGAAAGATGCCGTGTCAAATATCTGGCCTCCTACAGATGTAACTGGGAACGTTGGGCGGGCTACGAGGCACACTGTACGCCGCTCCTCATGCTAATGACACATCTGAAATGAAACACGGGCCAAAAGCAACACGGCACGTCGTTAGGGGGGGTTACCGCAAGAGCCACCACCCACGAATCACGTGAGAATGGCGGACAACTGGTTTAGCACAGATTCTTCTGTGGCAGGATCAAAACGCCGGTGTTATGACGAGTTGAGCTATCTATGGAGACGTACTATCGAGCCTTTTTGCGCATGTGCAGATCCACCGTTTTGGGATTAGGGTTAGGGTTTAGGGGTTAGGATTAGGGTAAGGGGTTTTAGGGGGTTTGGGAGTAAACGGTTAGGGTAAGGATTTTAGGTGGTTTGGGAGTAAACGTTTAGGGTTAGGGTAAGAGTTATGGTTTGAGCTATCGATTAGCACTACGGTAGGATAACTCGACAAAGTAGCTCATTTCGACAGAACACCGGCTTCCACCGAATCGCAGTAACATTTCGCGGATTCCTTCATAAAATATGCCGATTGTTTGAATGTATTTATTATGTGTATGTATTACATAAGAGGGTCAAAAAGCATGGGTGATTACCCCGGTCTACCTTATGTCAGTGTCATGATGCTGTTTAGCGTCTAAGGATGCAATGAAAGATGTGTAGTGATGAAGGGAAAGGGGGTGACTCATGGAAAAAAGGCAGGGTCCAGTGCTGAGAAGGCGTCAGTAAGAGAGAGCCGTCTCCTTCCCAGGGGCCGAGTGTAAACCGAGATTGGGGCGGACGTCTGGACTGTGTGTCAGAGTCGATCCCCTGTGTCACAAAGACGGATCAAAAGAAAACACAGCAGCTTTGGGTCCGGAGGCGCAGAGTGACAGCGACAGGTTGTCGGGGGGTCGTGGTGTGACACACTGAAATGCGCACACCACGATTCCCAGCAGATCTGATATTATAACTTCCACAGCCGGAATATATTGTGTCGCTTTTTGAATGCAGAGTCTGAAGCACCGCAAAGGAAATTTACATCATCACATGTCAGTTATCGCTCCGCATCTCTCTAAAATCAGGGCTACTTCATAATTGTTGGGGGCCGTTTTTCCACTTAAAAACAGCTTTTATTGTTTATCGTTTGCTGCTGTGCAAATTGCCTTTTGCTCCTACTGAGGTTTGTTTATTAGCCTGACTAGCTAAACTCATTCTCATCACTTCTCCGACTCTGTAATACATGCACCCGCACGCACCCCATGTGCGCGTACAAAACAGCCGCCTCGGTTTCAGACGCAGAACCCCGCGGTCGAGGTCGAGCCCCAGATGCCAGTAAAGAGAGCGCGCATCACGGCAAAACTATTTGCTGGATAAATGGAAAGGATTTCAGTCTAACCACACAGACACTTTGCACTTTCACTGACGCAACAGAACTGCCCAAACAAACCGTAGAAAGTGTGGCCTGGTAAAATTCATGGTGGGGGGGGGGACTCTAAAGATTAAGGGGTATTCCATTCCTGGTTGTGACAGAGTAGGCTATACCATGCATCCGAAATGTGTATGACTCCACTTAAACAATGCTACAGACTACAGTGGAAAATCTAACCAGTGTATAAGCGTTATTTTAAGCCACATATTTTTGTCCACCGTAAGAGATACTTCAGGAAAAAAATACAAAAATGGTTACCAAGATGTATTCAAAATGCATCCATCTAGGCTACATACAGCTTGATCTGCTAGGCGTCATGGTGCATATTCAAAAATGTTATTGAAAAGTAAAAAACATCGGATATCCAAGTCATATTTACATACACTTAATAAAAACAGCTACAAATTTACCCTTTGTCTACTTCTCGTTGTTTACGTGTCAAATGTTTTATTTTGTTTTATTCGAGATCACTTAAAAAAAAAAAAACAATATCGAAGGCTGGATGAGAAGCCTGATTTGACCTGTAGGAGGTGAAACCAGACGCTGTGACAGTGTGAGCGCTGCGGTTCGGCCAGGTCCGTTTTCGTTCAGTCCCACCCGGCTCGATCTCTGTCCCACTCCGCGGGATCTCCTTTGGGCCACAAGGCAGCGGACGCGGCTGAGAGAATGAACGGTTTAACGGTCACCAAATAAATCAAGCAAAGGTCCAAGTGGACGGCGAATGGACTTGTACCCTTGGAAATGCTACAGCACAGCACATCCAAATTCTAGAGTGCGTTGAAATTTATTAATGTATTGCGTGCCTGGATTCAACATAAAAAATCACAACCATAAAATCACCAGCTGGGAAAAATAACCCCTTTTATGTCAGTAAGACAGAAACACAACTCAAAACCAAATGTGCCTGATGGATGTATCTAAAATAATTCATATAGTGAATTTATTTATTATATAGATAACTCATATGACTGATAAAAACTGCATTCAAATAAATTAATCTGCCTGACTCCTGAACATTTAGCTTTACGAATATTCATTTTACACGCAGAATAAAATGTGCCGGTAATATAGAAGTATGGAGGTTTTCAACGAAAAAAAACCCTGAAATTTTAAGTGAAACTTAAGGAAACCTTAAAATAAAGTTAGTCACTAAGATGTCATTAAAATACAGAAGAAAATACAGGGATTTCTAAACCGTTTTTTGTAGGACATGAAGTGGGTAGCTCTGAGCCGGCTGGCAGCGGAACAGCGGGAGAGCGACTGGCGACTGGTCGGGGTTGGTTTTTGCTTCGCGCTGCTTCGCTTCCGCCGAGCGCAGGTGTGAACGGCCGCATCCTGGCCGCGATTAACGGGACGTGCAAGCCGCGAACCGGGAGGATGCGCGGGAGGGGGGTGGGGGCACATGCTCTTGTGCGTGCCGGCACTGCTTTCCAGATGTCGTTCGGCGGAGGTTAGACTGTGTCTTGGAAAAAAAGAATCAACGAGGTAAGAGACCGAGCGCCCCTTTCCCATGTGGGTGTTCGTTTTATATTTTACAGACAATGTTCCTTTAAAAGTCTGCGCCTGGAAATCCCATTAGATGTGCATATAAAATTTCCCCCATGATTAATAGTTGATGAGGCAGGGTTGGTTGGAGGGTACCAACATGTGGCCGCGGGGCCCCTCCTCCTCGAGATCACGTTACACTCCATAAACTTGCCACTCTTTCCCACCTAGCCTTTAAAAGAGAGGTGGGACCTCTGGCCAGGAATGCCTCAGCACTGCAAGGAGGAGCCGGGAAGCCGCGAGAGGATGCAGCAGGCTGTGACCGGGCCCCTCAGCCGCCAGCCTGCACTGTAGCAGACCCCTGGATGGTCTTCCTGGCATCACGGTCACTGAAGGAGAGAAGCCTCACCCAGGCCGGGGAGAGCAGACAGGCTTCCACGTGCCTCTGTTCATGTGCTGACTGGAGCTGGATGCTGTTTGGAATTTCGTCCTAGACTGAACATTTTCCGGAGAGATCTTCCCTGTGTATTCCGGCTCATGGATCAGCCTGCCAGCAGCTGCATGCGGAGCGCCCACCCGGGCAGCACCATCTGGGGGTGCATGCGGGGGCCGCATTCAGCAGTGCCGTCGCCTGGGTTACCGCCGTACCAGCAAGGCCCGTTCTCGCTGCACCAGAAACCCGAGTTCCTGGCCTATACGGACTTTCCGGGCTCCTGCCTGGTGTCGGCCGCACCGCACGCCTACCCCCGCGACGACCGGCCCTACGCCGATCCCGGAGGCCCTGGCTACCAGCGGCCCGATTGGCAGTTCCCCGCCTGCGGGGCTCGTGCCCGGGGCCAGGAGCCATGCCCGGCCGGCAGTGGCACGGCCGAGGTGGACGACGTGGGTCTGGACAGGCTGCCAGGGCCGGTGTCCGGGTGCCTGGAGGGAGAGTATTCACCACCCAGCATGGCGCCCACTGAGACAGAGAAGAAGACGTCCAAGAGAAAGAGGGAGGTCGCAGGTCAGCAGCGATTTATTTCCATTGGCTGATTCTGATTGGTTTCGGCTTTCTTAGTGAAATCGCAGGGGCACTAACTTTTGGTTCATGTACATGACATGGTTCCCTCTGTATAGGACAGTCTTTCATTGCCACACTAACAACAAAGTTACAAAGTGCTGTCAAGTGCAACATGCTTGATGGCTTTAAAAGTTCGATTTGGCCTTAATTTATGTCGCAGGTATATGGTAGGGATTCTAGAATCTTACCTTCAATATCTCCCCGGTCTACCCCTCTGCTCTCTGAATTGTACTGAATTATAAGTAGATCACAAAATTGTCACCTTAAGAGTGGGATCACTTGTGCATTAAACAGTCCTGTTCCCCTCACATGGACACGGGCGCGAGAAAGCAGACACTTCAAACGCTCACGCATCAAAATTCCTGATCACAGTCCAGGGATCAGTGGATATTCTTGGTGAGAAGCATCACTATCAAAATAGCTGATACTGCTTTGTAATGTCTGATTAATTTGCTATCCAACACACTAACAAACAGCCACACTGGCCTGCTCAATTAAATAAATCAGATGTCAGCAGAAAGACTATGCACATATTAACACATTTTTGTTACTCAACTTTATATGTTTTTGATCTAGAAGCACAGTTTAGGTTACAGTAAAAAAAATAAATCTGCTCTGTTTCCAAAACATTAACTTTGTAAAGAGCACAGCGAAACACACTGGCCTTCATGACAACAACACATAAGCAAAAACAGCCTCTGTCAGTTGTCAGAAAATACAACTTCTCATTCTGCTTGTATTATTTGTATTATTACCTATAACACCAATAAGAGTAAGGGCCTGGAAGATAACTAAGATGGATTATTTATAATATTATTATTATTATTATTATTATTATTATCAGTAGTGGTGTGCATGTGTGAGTGCTTGGTGTGTGAGTGTGCCCTGCGATTGGCTGTCCCTCCATCCAGGGTTGTTCCCTGCCTTGTGCCCGTTGCTTCCGAGATAGGCTCCGGACCCAGTAAGATAAGCGGTTTGGAAAATGGATGGATGGATGGTTGGATGGATGGATGGTTGGATGGATGGTTGGATGGATGGATTATCAGTAGTAGTAGTGGTGTTGCTGTTGCTGTTAGCAGCAGCAGCAGCATCTTACCCCTTTATGCTGATATAAACATCTCCATTTGTCTCAGTCGGCTGTCCATCCTTT
Source organism: Pollimyrus isidori (assembly GCA_019775955.2). NCBI lineage: Eukaryota > Metazoa > Chordata > Actinopteri > Osteoglossiformes > Mormyridae > Pollimyrus > Pollimyrus isidori. The sequence continues at coordinate 27,633,982 of JABFDZ020000097.1, forward strand.
TCCCATCCCACACCATTGATCATCAGCAGATTCCCCCCTTCGCCAGTCAACATCTGCTCTATTTGTCACAGCATTTGTGAGCCACACTGTGCTACACTGGAGGGGAGCTGTTGGCTGGACCATCAGCTCCCTGGGGGATGCTGGTAACACATAGGCACGCAGCACTCTAAACCGGCAACCTCGCTCACTGCAGAAACGCCTCCAGTCAAAACCTGAATAATGACACTTATGCTTCTCTAAAGGACATTTACAAAACTGGATGCCATTCAGTGTTGCTTCCTTTTGAATAGTGACATTCACCATCTGCCTCACAATCATATCCATTGATAACCTGTGATCTTCAGTCAGATAGCTGCAACTATACAGTGGATCCAGTAAACAGTAAGATATCTATTTTTCCATACCTGAGGTACAGAAATGCAGAAAGTTGTGGAAAAAGTTATTCGAATTGAATGTGAATAATGAGTTTTGTACCATCTTGAACTTTGGCGAATCATCATCATCATCATCATCATCATCATCATCATCATCATCATCATCACTGTATAACTAATTTACAATGTTCAGACACTCTAGTAAGATTGGTTGTACTTAAGGAAAGACAGCAGCACATTAGTGTTTCCTGTATCTTCTAGTGCTCAGATATATTAAGATCTCTGATGCTAAACAGCACAATATTAACAGTAATGGACACGGTTATGGTGACGCTGAGCACTGAGCCAGAGCTGACAGCAGCAGTTACCCAGCAAGCGATCATTCACTTTCAAACTTATACCACACCAATCAGTATGGTCAGCCTTTGTAAACCATCTGTGTTGCTCAGTTTGATTTCTGATTATCCGCGCACAGCTGCATATGCACTGGTAGATCATTTCAGTCTGAAATTAAGTTTGCGGTCCAGTTATTATTTGGAGCTACTTTTTTAAGATGTTAAAGTCAAACCACAAGTTCTTCGGCACTGAAATGTATCAACGTCTCAGCACAATGCGTAGCTACGTCTTTATTTTGTTTGTTTCAGGAGAGAGTAGTGCATTTTGCGATGCAAAGCAGAGATATAAACAGATGCATTTTAATTATAAACTCAAGTATTATATCCTCCCTCTGTCCCAGGGAAATAGACTTGGTTGTTATGTTGATAAATTTCCCTGGAGGACATATTGCATCTTTTTTTTGCTATGATTTAATATGGTCTGAAGGTGTGTAGAACATGGATTATTAAATTGGACTAAACATATATCCTTTCTGGATTGTAATGTACTGCTATCAGAGTCTTTGTGTTCATCTAGATCTATACAGTACAGAAATGTTCATTTTTCTGATTTACAGCACATGTGCCCATAATGAGACGGGCAAACCAATGACATGCAGAGGGTATTACACATTTTATTCAAATGTTGCCCATAATTGCTGACTCGGCCTAACAGACCCATCTCCTGAGAGACGGGGAAGTGTGTTCACGTTCACCTTAATGTGACCTTATTACAACCCACATATGCCCAACCACGTTGACTAGAAGACCTTGCCAGCTGTTTCAATTCTAGATGATTATGCCTCGACATTTTCCATACTTCGGTAGTAACACAAGCCCTTTGCACGTGTGCAGTGCCGACTCAAAATAAACAAAATGAGGTTCAGAATAAACTACATTGGTTCAGTTATGTACTGCCTGTGTCTGTCTGCACAGACACTGTATGGATGGGTGATATGAAACATTCTAGACTTCTGACGACCTAATCAGATCCACTCACGCACATTATTCATAAGCAGTGATGCCTCACCTGGCAGCAGAAATGCAGGCACATTTCACACGCTTCACATTGTCTGCACTGATTTAAAAGTCATTTGGGTTGCCAAGATGGCAAAACAGCTTTTAACTTTTAATCAAAACCTTACCCAACCACACAATATTTTTTTTATAGATTTATTTTCTTTGTATACTTTTTTATTTGTGTTTATAAGTTTTCCCGCAGTTTTTTTTAGGATACTCTAATCTTGTTTAAAAACATGAAAAAGGGGAAGAATGAAGCAGTAATTTTAAATCTGTGCTTTTGTTTTGTTTTGTGAGCAATTAAATCTTTACAATGAGCCCTAACAGCAGGACCAGTTTGGTGTTAATTAGGACGAATTACTTTACCACCCTTTCCAAATTTCTGCCAAATGTTGTCTGACCCCAAAGACTGTGTACAGCAGCAGCCTCTGTAAGGCAGTTTGGTGACATTTATGCGGAAATCTTCTGATGTCCTCCCCGGCAGTCCACCCAAAGATTACTCCTGCGTCCACGTTTACAGTCAAGACGAACACGTTTGGTGGTGACGCTGAGATTGTGTGGCATGCAATAAAGTGTAATAAACGACAATAATAATAAGGATAACACACCCGACGTGCTACTTTCCTGCAAACTGCTGACTTTCAGGCAGTTAGCAGACAGTCAGATCCCAGTCAGGCACATCTGGCTTTGTGAGCGTAACCCACAGCAGTCTGACCACGCAATTTGGCAGGGGCTACACAAAGATGTTCTCGGTGTGACAAATTATAAGCGTTTTGGCAGCATTACATCGCTGCTGTTCGTCTGAGAATGATGCGACATCGCATCAGAGCCCGACACTTAATTGCAACAAAAAGGCATTTTCTTCCCTGAACCGGTTTTGCTCAGGTGTATTTTTGTTTTGCTTTGTTTTGTTTTTAGTATAAGTCTTCTTGTAATAGTTTTCACTAAGCATAAAATATACGATGTGTTTGGGATCTTCACTGGGCAAGATTTTGCTAAATTTCATAGTTAAGAACAGCCTTGATACTGACTGTGGCTCCTGGCATTTGTGAGGGACTTTGGGCAGTAAATCATATTTATGTTCTGCTCGGCCTGATAGATCTCAGAGGAAGGGGGTCTTCATATTTAAACTTTCAGTGGGGGACTCTGCTCTTTAATGGCGTTCCGCTGCATTCCTCCTTAACTGGAGCCCACTGAGCCCCTCCCCGGTGACCTGCTCTCACTCCGGCCCCACTGCGCCTTCGGCCGTCTGTGTGTGTCCTGTAGTGGCAGCAGGTCAGATCACAGGACCAGCAGCCATGTTGGTGGTCAGTACAGATCCGTTTCGGACCCTCTGGGCCAATTCCAATGGACTACTGTCGACCACCAGGGCATCATAGCGAAATGCCACTCGCAGATTATGACTTTTTTTTCCACGATATTGCAACATCTTGAAGTGCCGCTTTCTTCTGGTCCTCCAGAGGCTCACGACTCCACCTTTAAGGGCGATTCGGGCTGCAAGGCGAGGAAGGAGAGGACGGCCTTCACCAAGGAGCAGCTTCGGGAGCTGGAGGCAGAGTTTACCCACCATAATTACCTGACCCGGCTGCGTCGCTATGAGATCGCAGTCAACCTGGACCTCACCGAGCGACAGGTACGCGCAGCAGCCCGCCTGCTCAGCCACGTCGTCCTGCAGGGGCTGCACGCCATTTACTCGGCAGCGCGAATAGCAATGGTTTTGGACAGCCAGTCAGAGGCAGTCAATGTAAGATTTTCCATTTATGCGTAAATACTATCCTTCTCTCTGCTCAACTTTCATTATGAAAATGCCAACCTCATCATCACCATCTCGTTCTGCCCAGTTGTTTTAATTTGCAGCATTAGTAGTATTAATTAATTGCTGGGTACCATAGTTTCCATAGTACCTCACTTTGCTAAAGTCTGTAAAAGAAAAGAATATAGCTTGACCCAGTATATATTACAATTTATTAAAAGATCTATTCAAGCATCCACCCCAGCTGAACCTGTTTTGTAACTACAGACTTCTAATACTGGTTCCTGACTGGTCTGTGAGATGCTGACCCTATCCACTCACCCGTAGCCCACTCTCCCCAGTGCTTCATTCAGCATGGTCAGTTTCAGACTGGCCACAAAGTCTGTGCCAAGCAGAGATGAGTTTCCCAGGCTCTGGGTCCAAACCCCGGATCCCAGCACTACCCCGTGCTCATTCTGAAACCCCTCTGCAACTCAGCACTGTGTTTTTCCAATGAAGTCTACATATTTTGGCAGCCAGAGATCTTGCACACAAAAATGACATGGGAGGATCAGACGAAGTAATGCGCTTAAAATAGTGTGGGAACAGATTGTCTTTATTCCTGTGTTGCTGTGGGGAATGCAGAGTGGGATGCACAGAGGTCTCACATGGCCTCCCCAGAGCCCAGCCCACACAGGAAGGATACAGCCTGCACTCACAGGAAATGATGCCATGACAGTCCCAGAGACTGAACACAGTACCTATACATTTCTACACATTCCATTGTCCTGAGCTGGATAGTTACTCAGATATTTCCATTTTTTCCTTTGTTGTATCCATTAGATAAGTAGTTCTAATGATGTTACATTTGATTAAACTAAAAAAGAAGTGTCAAATAAAAGAAAGGAGGAAAAGGTAACGGGAAAAGCAGTAGAAGCATTAATTTTCTGTCATTTGTAGGTGAAAGTGTGGTTCCAAAACAGAAGGATGAAATGGAAGAGAGTGAAAGGAGGGCAGCCCGCCTCTCCGCACGACCTGGAGACAGACGACGTCGATTCTGCAGCCTCGCCCAGCTCAGAGTGACGGACTAGAGCCAGCCTGCAGCAGCTGAATGCCCGTTGATGCTGCATTGCATATTGGGATGCCTGGTCGCTGGAGTGGCCAGCACCCATTGACTGACAGACTTGTGCATCTGCAGTGATTTTTGTACGCTTTCCTTCTCACCTAAAAAAATGGCAAAGTGCTTTCCTCTGTACACACTCTCCAGGTAGTTATGATCTACATTCAACTCTTTTACAATGAGAACTGATTAAAAGTGAGGAGAGATGCTTTGGCATCATCAGTCCAATGAAAATGTAAATCAGTCATTCAGTTTACCTCTACTGTTTTATATGGAAGTGCTTTATCAGGTGAGCAGTTAAGGTCGATGAAAAGCATCTGTCATTTTCAGCTTTCTGCTGAAAAAATCTTGTAAATGTTTGCAGAACTTCCAGAGCTTAACAGCCATTCCAGACTTGCCAATTCAACTGGCTTTTGATACGTTGTGGTGGTTTTTTTTTTAGTAAACTTTGACTTTTGTTTGTATTTCTATGTTTTACATTTGAAATTTTAATAATAAATGACATACAGATGTAGCAAATTAAGACCTGCAGTTAAAGGCTTCAATAAATGTTATAAAATTTTAAGCAAGGCCTTTATAATTTCCTTCTGGGTTATGGGGGGGGGGATTACAAAGCGTTTCATTTTGGCCCACAATTGCTTATGCAAGTTTTTAATAGAGCTTTCCATCTCATTGTTTTTACAAAAACCGCGCAGCGTCATTTAAAACTGCAGCCACAAGCTTCTTGATTCAGCAAGTGTGTATGCCTGCACGGAAACAATGCCACTTCCTGGAAAAACATTTCTACAATTCTTCTGAGAGTCTATTACTGCTGATATACCACTCAGTCTTCACTGGCCTGGGATGACGACGCTAAGTTGCTAACAACAGGCAGGCAGAATAGACAGTATGTGATTGAAGCGCTGGGTGTTGACGGGTGGTTAAGACGAAGAAGCACTTTCCTGCTTCATTCTGAAGACGAAAAGGGAAGCATCTGGGCAGAGGAGCGGCGGGCAGCATCAGATTGGCGATCCGTGTGGGACCAGCCGCGAGCTTCAGGTCAGACAGCTTCCGTACAATGGAAAGGGGAAATAATAGGTTGGAATGGGCAAAAACAAGTCTTCTCAAATACAGGATGTTGTTGTAGCAGGTAGCAAGTCGTCCAATTTCCTGCTTCCCAGAGGAGACATTTGAAAAGTGTTGCAGTCGGTCGGACACACAATGGCAGGCCTATGTTCTGGCCAGCCTTCTGCACAGAGACCCTTGGGGTTACTGCCCTTTGCGCTTTTTCCAGCAGAGGTATGGTTCCAAACACACCCACCAATCCCCGTAACCCTTAACGCACCAGACCCAGGAGGACAACATCTATAGTCCTACGGCAGCTGCTGCAGGATGCCGGACTCTCAGTGTGAATGACTGTGCTGTTTTCTGCCCAACAGTGCTTTCTAATGGGCAGAGAGTCCCAAAGAAAATATTTTTATTTATTTGCAGTGTAAGGCTTGGTGGCCTATATGCTCAGTTAACTCCATTAACTCATTACTCTGTGTTCAGTTCTGTCCTTCACTGATGATTTATTTAAATGTTTAGTCTGTCTCACAATGTTTTGGGATTATAAAACTTATAATAAAGCATCTTGACGTCCATGCTCATGGTGTCAATTTTTGATAACAGCACGAGACCTGAGCTGCCACTAAATGAGTCCATCACTGCTTTCAGATAAACTAGTAACTTGAGACATATTCAAACTGATTCATCAGTTACTTAAAACATATATTCACTCATTCCTGATTGTAATATATTTGCTTGGGTTAGATCTGAAGTAGCTGAGAACATACTTGAGTGGGTGTTAGTCTGTCACGGCGTACACACGCTGAAACACTATAATCAGTTCAGAGACACCATCTCACCTAACCACATGGTGTTGGGCTGCGGGAGGAAACTGGTGTACCCAGAGGAAACCCATGCAAACAAGGGGAGATCGTGTGGACTCCACAGACTCTGAGCTGGGGATGGGAATCAAACCCACTTCCCTGGAGGGGTGAGGCCACAGCGACCCAATGAACCACCAGCCCCTATGTGCTAGTAAATGTGAAAGCTGTGAGGAACCATAATATTTACATAGATATATGATGACACTTTGCGTTAAGTGCACCTTCATAATGCATTCATAGAACATTCATAAGCAGCATGTAAATGTACCTTAACATGTCAAAGTATTGCATTCATAATGCTTTCAATGATCAAGACATGACGTAAATATATAGCTTCACATATATTTATATATATTTTTTGTATATCGTGTAGTTTTTTTATTGTTATATTGTATAGTCCTTTATTGCTGTTTTATTACTCCAGTTATATCGACCTTTTGCGGCTGTAACGACGCAAATTTCTCAACTGTGAGATTAATATAGGTCAACGTATCCTATCTTACTCTGAAGATGTAGTTAATGAGAAGCATTACCAAATTTACTAAAACTGAAGACAGGGAAGTGAAATACAAGGGTAATATGTGTTGGTGCACACTGGTGCACAGACGGTACTTGTGAAACATCAGCACTGATATAAATGAACTGTCTCAACTTGTCACTAAAATTAATAAGAATAAAACAGATATGAGCTCATCAAAAAGTTAGTGCACCTGCTGGTTTGAGTAAGATGCTTATATGGATTGTGGTCTCCCTGTTGAACACTTACATCATCAACTTGTTTTGCTGTTACAACAGGAAAATCTAATAATCAACAAATAATCTGGAGTTAGCAATGGCACACGGAAGGATAAAAAAGAGCAAGCGTCCCTGACCAGGAGGACAGCACCGTCGATGTTAAAGCAGCTTTGATTATTTAAGCAGACTGCTCAATGGAACATTCCTTAAATATCTCTGGTCTCGAAGACTTGTGAATATAACCTTTGCTTCCTTTCTGTGGGCAGTTAAATAAATGCTCTCACAAGAAAACATTTGTTAGCAGTTGGAAGACAAGCAAGTGACTTCATTTGAAATGTAACCGGAGACTCATATAATGGTCTTTCAATGTGGTGAGCAGATATCACTTTTGAGTGCAAGATTACAGTGAGGAAGCTGCAGACTTCACTGGCAGGGATTGCTGAAGTGCTGCTTACCGATTGACCGACACCCGGAACTTCCTGCTGTCAGTGAGGCTCACAGATGTATGCACATCCGATGGAGAATTATTCTGTTTCATACAGGAACAACAAAATTATACTTTAAATATTGCCTCAGACATTAATCATTAGCATGAAGCTTGGTGACTGACATTTCTCCACCATTTCCCAGACAGAATGATCCATCCATCCATCCATCCATCCATCCATCTTCTTCTGCTTATCCGAGGTCGGGTCGCGGGGGCAGCAGTCTCAGCAGGGAAACCCAGACTTC
>JABFDZ020000097.1:27647396-27662145 GCA_019775955.2 Pollimyrus isidori
CTATCTATCTATCTATCTATCTATCTATCTATCTATCTATCTATCTATCTATCTATCTATCTATCTATCTACAGTATATGACAGCATTGGTGCTGTGGGTCTCCAGACCAATTGATCTCCTTGCTGTAAGTCCCCACCAGTAGGAGAATGACCCACGCACTGCTGCCATTCTCCCCTCGCGGTCCCATTACCACTTAGCCCCTGAGATGAAAAAGAGAGCAGGACCGCGTTCGTAGCGTGACAGGGTAGAATTTTCTGGAGCTTTTCCCGTGTTATTCTACATCCAGTACTGTCTTTCATCAGCAAAGTCCTCCCGCTTACAGTCTCCCAGAGAAGGGCCAGTGTTGGGTTTCACTGGAGATCTCCCACCGGAGCTTGTGGGAGGATGATTTTTAACACATGTAGAGCCGTCCCGAGGAACAATGGCCGGCCTGTTATTGTCGGCTCCCCCAACAGGACTAGGCCGGTGATGTCACACTTTGCACTCCCACCTTTCGCCTCCTCTTTAAGTCCCCCGTCCAATTAACACCTGTTTTTGCGGCTCCTTTGCACCCAGGCGACCTCGCAGGGCAAGGCTGTTTGGTCTGGGAGGGATTCCCCGCAGCCTCTGATATTAATGCCCTGATCCCACTGATTTCCATTCTGCACGTCCCCGGATGTCGAGAAACGTCCCGTGAGCCCAAATGTCCACAAGGCCCCAGAAAGGACAGAAATACAGGGTTTGGGAAGGAGTTGGGGTATGTCATGTGTGTTACCCAATAATACATTTTATAAATATTATAAATGGACTTAACTTATCTCTGTTCAATGTTACAGTATATCAGCCCCAGACAACATCTGTATTCCCAAATGTATTTATTGTATTTACAGTATTTACAGTTTTATGGCATTCATAGTTTTTATTATAGTGTTTTTAATGGTATTGTATTATAGGATTTATATTTGCAGAATGCAGTAAATGGCAGTAACTTGCTCATTCCCTTACATGCCACTGCATCCACGGGAAAATACTGTACCACTAAATAGCTATTCTGTAGTGATAAGTATTCTTAGTACCTTACTTTTATTCATTGTTATTATTATTCTTATTGTTACTATTGCCAGTTTTGTTAGTCTGGTAATTCTTTATTCTATCTATCTATCTATCTATCTATCTATCTATCTATCTATCTATCTATCTATCTATCTATCTAATCTATCTATCTATCTATCTATCTATCTATCTATCTATCTATCTATCTATCTATCTATCTATCATGTGGCTTTCATTTTCCTGCATCATTAGTTTGATGCTTCCTAAATCAATGTGTCACGATGACCTACAGACCATAAAAGAAGCTAAAAACCGGTTTACAACCAGCCTACCCTCCTGTCACTTGAAAGACATGACATCATCAATCAGAAACTCCTGACATTCCAATGCACTGGGGAGCATGACTCTGATTGGACGCCGTGGAAGGGGGAGGGGGGGCTGACTGCCACTGCTAATGATCCCAGCTTCATGCCAAATGCCCACAGTCCACAAGGCCTTTATGGATGCCTGTCCATGGTTTTATTAGTAATTCTTTCGTTGTGCTGAAGAAGAAAGAAGACAGATGAGAATGAATGAATCTGGATTAATGCTTGTTGTATTTTAACTTCTATGTATATATTACACAGGCTTTTGCCAGTCAGGCACACAATGTCAGAATGGCCAGTCAGCTTCCGTTTTGGGGTCCTCAAGCTTTATCACAGTTTTTCACTCTCCATACGCTCATGGAAGTGCATACTTTTATGGTCTGGCTCGACAATGAAAGACGGACACCAGCTAGTGCCGTCCCAGGTTTGACCTCTGCTGGGTGCCGCCTTCTCCCGTCTTCACCTGGAATTCTGAATCGGAGCCTGACCCTATCCGACTGTCCTGTTTCCATCTTGGAACAGTTCACACAATCTTGAGTGTAGCTCCAGTTTTTTTCCCCACAATAAAGAATTTCATAGCTTTCTAGACTCTCATTTCACATAATAAAATAAAAGATAACACAGCTATCATGATTATGACAGACAAATTACTCGGCAGTCCACTAGAGCACTAAGTGTGAGATACCTTACTGGCGGGGTTGGAAGGTAATGCAGTAAATTTACTCATATTACATTTTTTGTGAAATGGTTCTTCTTAAGTATTTTTAAATGAGAGCATTTTTATTAACGTTGTATTAATTTCAGGAATAGTGTGAATGAAGGAGTGTCTCAGGGTCACCCCCCCAGCCGCAGTGACTTGCATTCAGCTGGCAAGCAGGCGCATGGAAGGTGTATGTAGCAGGCCTGGAGACTCAGACCTAACCCTACTGGCACTTCTGCAGGCAGCTTATCAGAAGCCAGAGGAGATTCCCTGGCTGCTTTTTATTTTCCAGTCAAAAAGAGACAAAGGCGGGTGCTGCTGATTAACAGTGTCAATCTTCGTTTTCGTTTTCATCTCTGTGGTGGGCCATCTAAAGCAGCTGCTCACAAACGTTTTACACCACAGATCAAATCAGAAAGTATGATGCTCGCTAAGTAAAAGGGTAGCGACGGTAAGCCATATACCGCCATTATGAGGCTGAACTGAAAGCCAAATTATGAATCTCTTTTAAAACTTTCTCTTGTCTTGCTTTGTCAGTAGCTTATGCTTACTTCCCCTGCAATGGTGACAACTGTCACAGTGACTGTCAGATGCCAACCTCAGGTTACATCTCTGATATCAATGATTACCGGTAATATGGTGATATATTACACAGGCCTAGTGCGACCCTGACTTCGCGACTTGTGGTGCAGTAGCTTCCAACTGTGACCACTGGTGCGTTTCCACTGCTTCCAGGAACTGAGCGGTACTGCTAACAGGTGCTTTTGCATTGTGAAGCGTGTGAACCGGAGCTGAGCCCTAACCGCTGATGTGCAAAGGCGCGACGAAAGCAAGCTGGTTGCACCACCACCACCCGGAGGGGGCTGAGGGACCACTGTCGGCCCAACCCATACACTGAGTTCTGTGCATGGATTATCTGAAGGAAAAAACACGTATCTGATATACTATTAATTATTAGTAGTATCACATATCTCGATGTATTGATGCATCCCCATAACTCAAAATATTTGAAAATTGACATCCTTCTACTTCATGAAGTACTACAGGACAGTGAAATGGAATGGATTCATAATGCAAATTTACCAAGCGAATGCTAATTCCATTAGCATTTGATAGTTGTATAGCATGGAAATTCTCATAGACATGCTAACGGAAATGATCTCACAGTAAAATAATAATAATAATTGCACGTAGTAAATCATGATGTACACTGCGTGAACAGTTAATAAATATTTCTTCAGTTTTACATCACTGTCACTCTTCAAACCTGGAAATGTCTTTACTGAGCTCACCCTTCTGCAGTGGAAAATCTAAGCAAGCTGGAAGCACACTGTAACTAATCTCTCTTCGAGGTACGCACTGCTTCATGCATCCCAGTGGAGAAGCTTTTGCTTACCATATTGGTGCCAAAACTCACTATCTAGATTCTGCTAGATGAAAGATGTGTGTACAAGCAATCTGTGGATAACTTATATTTTTATGATGATAATCTTTCATGAACACATTATAAATGAATGAGCCAGGCAGGCCAAGGCATGGTGAGGGCAGCGAAGGACGAGGAGGCTTGCTTGCCGGAACAAAACATGCTCTTTATTGCAGTCCTGAACAAGACTGTGACATGCATTCAATGAACACCGAACCCAAATATACACAGCAGAAACACAAAGTGGTTAGATGCTGAACTGTAAAGTGCACACACGGTGGGAGAGTTATACAGGCTAAGAACACGTGAGGATTGGACAGGGTACACACAAGACACGGGTAAACATACATGCCACGATTGGGAAGGCAGTTATAACCATAACAACAATACAAGAGCTATTTACAATTACTGATAGGGGCGATTTATCTGCAAGCATGCTGGGATACGCCGACTCCCTACTATTGCTGCAGTAATATTACTTGTGATAAGCCATTTTGATGCATTTTTAAGTTTCATTTACATGTTATATTTTTAAAAAATTCAAGTACTATTTAGCCACAAGATATGTACAACACCCATATAAAATAATAACTTTTTCTTTTTTGTTTATTTTGTTTTGTCTTTAAATGTTAAAACAATTGAACGACAAAAGAACATGCTGCATTTTTAAGACTGTGACCGTGAACACGTATGATGACTAAAAAACAAATGATTTAATCCCTGCTGGTATCTTTAATTTAAGCATGAAAATTGAGTACTTTTCCCACCACTGTCTCCTGGACAGAACTGTAGTGGTGTCTCTAATGTGTCTGTCACTTGGGACATGCCACTCAAACAGAAAGAGAAAATGCCTCAGTCGGAAATTCAGGGCAGCCCCAAATGGCCCCAGGACATGATAACACAGGGAGTCCATTGAAGAAATATTCAAAATTCAAGTAATTTTTATGGTCAGTGCTACTACTTATTGTAGTGGAAAAAAAAGAAAATCTTAATAAGGGAGCGGTTAAATGCTGTTTAAACGGCAGCGGCAGCCAAAAACAACAAGTAACGCACGCGAGGGATGTGGACAATCTAGGCAGTCTCAGTTGGACAAATCTAATTAGACTCCATCAGCAGGCTGCTCTGTCTTTCTTGAATCACTAGAGTCCCCCCCCCCCCTCCCGAGGCCTTTGTCTGAAACAAGACCCCTCCCTCTTTTTTCACAGAACATGAGAAGTAGGGATGTTTGCCAGCAGTGGAAAAACAATACAAAGGAACAACACCGGTGCATTTAAAAAAAAGGAAAAGAAAAAAACCTCTAAAATTTTATCGCACGCCTGACCAGTGAGGCGACAGCCGACTGGAGGAAACGCCCAGGTTAAAAAGCCGGGGGGGTCAGGGCACAGGCGCTCGCAGGGGGCCAAGGGGCCACATGGGGCCGTCACGCAGGGCAGGGAAAGACATTCATCACCGACCCGGGGTGGAGAGGGGGGTAACAATATGTGTGTGCCATTGTTAGCTTGGTTATTGTACACACAGCCAGATTCCCTGAATGTTACTCACCGTAAGCCCCAGCAGGAGGAGCTTCGCCTTGCACATACGCCCAACCTGTGCAGACGCCCAGCCTGCGCAGACACCCAGCCTGCGCAGATGCTCTTACTGAATCACTCACTCAGCACTGCTCCAGCTCGCAGGGATGGCCAGTAAGGACAGAGATGTGTCGTTTTGTAGTCTAGGTGGAAAATAAGAGCTTCCCCCTCTTGCCTTCCAGGCCTGGGGGCAGCGAGGATGTCCATGTCGACTTCTGGCCTTGTTCTCCTTCTTGGTGATCTGTACCTATAGCCTCACTTGCACCCTACAGCATCAGAGTGTCGGTTACGCTACGAAAGGGAACAGTGAGCTTCGGATCTGTCTTCTCATGTCACGCCAATGAGAAGCAAGGCCAAACCAAGCCAGACTGAGCTGGATTTATTCTTTTTCCCAATAAAAATAGCGACACGGACGGCAGTGCTGCCAGTCACGGACTGGCCTAGATAGACATGTGGCTGTAGCTGCTAGAACGACTAGCGAAACTAGCTAATCAAGTATTGTAGCTTCCAAAAGCCATTAGCGGTAACAACAATAAACAGTGAGAAAAGTACAAGATTTTATTAAATGAAGCCTACACCAGTGTGAGCGGTCTGCATCGCGGCGATGTGAGGCTGCATTCCTGTACGTCACAGGCTACGCGTAGAGTACACAGCTAAGCAGTACCTATGGCATAACGACGGTGCCATTTTTATGTGTGACTAGAAATCAAGCTTTAGTCAAACAGAAGCCCCCATTTCACCTTCCATATCCTACTCATTTATTGTGGTCAAAGTCATGTAGTGTGGGGGCGTGGGGTGGTTGGGGGCCTGGAGCCTGTCCCAGGCATTATTTGACACAAGACTGGGTTACACCCTAGATGTGATGGCAGTCAATCACAGGGCACATACATGCACAATCAAAGCCACCAATTAGCCTAATAGCGAGTGCCTGGACTGCAGCCTGACATCAGGGCACCCGGAGAGCAGCCACATGGCACGGAGAGGACATGCGGACAGCAGACTAAGCACAGTGATGAGCTCTGAAGCCTCGTCCCTAGGAGTGCAAGGCGACAGTGTGGCTGACTGAGCATCTGAAAGGAACCTCGCATATGGTCAGGAGGCCTATAGACTGCAAACATGAAACATTTATCTTTGGGAACTGACAACTGAAGTTCCGCTGGAGACGTCTCAGCCGGAAAAGAGATAAACGGCTGGATTTAAGTATTTAAGAAACTGCTGTGCTGTCCCACCTGCGCTGACTGCAAGCCACTGATCCAAAAGGAAGCATTTATGAATAGGTCAATGGAGCACATTCTTTCTGTAAAAGTGATTGACTTTTTTAACAAAGGGATGTCAGAATGGTCTGAATGACAGACGACAGAACCTGTACATTTTTGTTCAAAGGGTTGTCCAAAAAAAGTATAGCAATAAACTCTTCAGTCACCCATCGCAGTACATTCTGGCAAAGCGACAACTCAACTGTGCAGAATGGCCTGGTTTGAAGAAAGGTCAAATACATATTAATGCGTCATATTAAACTGGAATTACATCCATTGAGCTATTGCATTAAACGTTGTTCATCCCCAGACAAATTCCGACTCAAGAAAAGTAAGATATATTCCACATTTAAACAGAAAACTACCTTTTTGATTGCCAAAAAAAAATTTAAGATACTTTTCTGCTAATTTTATAGGCAGTGTTATGGAGTTTATGCACACTCAAGCTCGTTAGGAGCACCAGACCTGTTTCACGTCTAAATGTGTTATATTTTGATCCAGAGAGACACAGAAATCTCTTTAAATTTTAAGCGCCCCACCATGTCACACCACTAAAAAAGATGATGACTGAAACACCAAAGACGCTCTAAGGACACATACCCCTCACCTTCCGCCAAAGCATCACCCATCCCATCATAATGAAAGGCCCCAGTACTCATGCCCTCCCATCTTCTATAAGCAAAAACAGGAAATCTAGCCCTACAGCAATTATACTCAAGCTAGCCTTAGTCTGACGGGAAGCCTGCACTCTATGCTGGCCGCTGGCTTCTGAGAGACCTGGAGCTGGTCTGTAACCCGATCCCTGCCAGGCTATCGGCTTTCTGGGACGAAGCCCCGGTTGAGTTATTGCGGGCCGGACCTTCGCAGCACCGTGCCCCAGGAACACGCTGGGCTCTCAGCACAGGTGTCAGACCTCTTTCTTCCCATTTTTTGGCATTACTAGAAACCCCAACCCCCCCAGAAGTGTACCCCAGTCGGGCTCACGGGCGGCTCCAGATTGTTCTCGTTTAGTCGTAAAGCCCGGCCTGTATCCCACGTGGCTGCCGCTCTGCCTTGTCCTTCACTCCATTACCGCTCTCTGCTTTTTTAACAGGGTTCAGCAGCTGGTTGGCCAGTAATGCTCCCGGGAATCTGGATTGTTAAGAGAGATAAGAGGGGGTGACTGACAGGGGGAAGCCCCCGCCCTTCCTGGATGGCTGCCCTCCCCTGACTTGGAGAAACGTGTCTCCATCTCTTCAAAGTTGGCATGGTGCTGACTTCTCTTTTGTTTTTTTTTCATAAATTCAGAATAATTTTATTATATAATTAGAGGTGCACTTAACTTTGTTTTTACTAAGCTTTACTCCATTTAATAAACATTACTTAATTTCATGCCATATAGCTAACTAGACTTTACCTTTATTTTTGCTTTCCTTCCTCCTTTCCTCTTTCCTAATTCCGCATCTGTAAGTGACAGTGATATTGTCTAAATCAAAGCAAATTTTCACATTTATATTGCATACAATTGAACAATTCTGGAATGGAGTACAATAGGCAGAATAGGTAGCAAATGTAAAATACTACAATCGCTGTACAGTGATCCCCCGCCTATCACGGAAGTTAAGTTCCAGATCCATCAGCGATCGGTGAAAATCCACGATATGTAAAGACCATATAAATAAACATTTTTTTATAGTTTAAGCCTTAAATCATAGGACTTAAAATGAAAAGTTCACAAAAAGTTTGCTCACAACAATCGGACCACAAGCAAGGTACGTCATGAGCAGAGAACTGTGACATGTCGGGGAAAAATCCGCGATATAGTGGGGGCGCGACCGCGATATAGTGGGGGCGCGACCGTGATATAGTGGGGGCGCGACCGCGATATAGTGGGGTGTCACTACTGTATTGAAAAGGTGAGGAAAAGTATTACTATATGGGTTAATATCTTAAAGCAAAGCATTTTTAAGACTTGAGCCAATTAATTCTGAAATATGTTTTTAACAGTACCAATCTTATAATTTGTGAATCTGGTCTATTATTTGATGTTTACTTAAGTATCAAAAATGACCACTTGCAGTAAAATCACTATTTAAATAATTAATGTAAAATGATGAAAGTATCATAGCTTCAGTAAACAGTGGTCTGATCATCTAGTTTGTTTACAATACTGTCACTGCACATCAAGAGTGCAGTGCACTTTAATTGAGTACATATGTGCATGTGGTCATGTATATATTATTGCTGTTATTTTGACCATGTGGGGATAATTTTTTGGAAAATTAATTTTATAAAAATCCATGAACGCAATCAAGTCAGGTCAGGTGGGGGAGCACACACTGGTACAGCGCGTTGCCACACCCACCACACAACACACCTTGGGATCCCAGCTGGGCACCCCCCAGGTAGACACACTGTCCAGTCCCACCCTCCAGAAATGACCACCCATCTGCCGCAGCCAGGTGTTACAGGGACGTAACCTCAGCCTGGACCAGCCGCTCGGGTCCTCAGCAGTGAGGATCCTGTGAGCCGGATCACCGTCAGGGAAACACGTCACATGGCCGTGGTGCCCTGACTGACGCTCCCTCACAGTGCAGGTAATGTGCCTCCATCAGGACGCCTCTAGCAACCACTCATTCCACACAAAGTCAAACAGCGGCACTCCAGGATTCTCCGAAGACACATAGTACCGGAGTCCAGTCTTCATCTCAGGTCACTGGATAGTGTCCATGTCTCACAGCCTTATAGTGAGACAGGGAGCACCAGGCCTCTAAAGACCGGGACATATGTCCTCATTCAAAGATATCAGGGGGTGTCACACACCCCTTTCCAGTGACCTCAGGACCCCCCATGCTCTCCCAATCCATCTGCTGACTTCATAGGGAGAGTCACCAGAGACATGAATGTCGCTGCTGAGGTAAGTGAACCTCTCAATGAGGTCGTCATTCTCTCCACAGTCAGACACACTGTGCCCAAGAGGTCATTAAAGGCCAGGATCTTGGTTTTTATCCAGGACACCCGCAAGTGCAGACACTCAAACTCCTCACTCAGTCTCTCTAGAGCCCTGACCGGAGCCTCGACTGACTCACAGCATCGTCTGTGAGGTCAGGATCAGCAAATCTTTCGTCACCAAAAGATGGCCCACAGCTGCTGGACCTCATGACTCTGCCCGACACCCCGTCCATACAGGCATTGAGTAGGAGCAAGAACACACCCCAGAATCAACTGGGAAGAACACAGAGGTTCAGTCTCCATTCAGCACAGCACTCACAGTAATGGTGTTCAGGCCGGCCGTAATGTCCAGCAACTTCAGGGGGATCCCGCAAAGTCTCAGGATGTTCCACAAGGCAGCTCAATCAACTGAGCTGAATGCTTTATGAAACCAGGGGGGCAGCCAGCAGAGTGCCCAGGCCAATAATAGGTGTACCCACCTACAGAGATCTGCATGCCTCAGAAAGTGCTGCCACTGAAATACAGGCTGTACTAACACTAACCCTAGCCGAATAAGCATGGACCAGCATGTCAGAGAGATGAGAAGTTCCACGCATCTATCCAGATAAGAACCCGGGTGCTGCTGTGCAGTGGGCCACGCCTCAGCATTAGTTCCAATCCCATCATCTGGGAACGAAGCTCCCTGGGGCCACCGCCCCCCATCCCCTTCACGGTGCAGGCAGGCTTCCTGCGTCCGGCTGCAGCAGAGATACTCCCAGAGAGAACAGAAGTGAGTCCCGTCTGCTTTGCTGGAGCTATATGAAGTTTTTACAGTGGCTGGAGTGCCGATCCCACCACCAACCCCCAAGTTTTTCCCTGCAAGTTGGAGGTCCACTTACAGGGAATGCAGAAAAAGAAAAAAGTCTTGTATTTTATTTGGTTACTTATAGCTAATGTTAGTGCTAGGTAGCGGTTAAGGTTATCATACACAGTATTAGGGTTATGCCCATAGAGATTAATAGTTAGTAAATGTGTGTTTATGTATGTAAATATGTATATAAATGCATGAATGTTGCTATAAGAGTTGCTACTAAATTTTGCTCCACTTCTGTATCCCATTTGCAAACGGACAAATCCCTGTTTAATAATCTTAACATGCTGCATTAAAATAAATGTTTAAGTCACCAGAGCATAGTGTGATAATGCGCTGGGCTAAACGAGCAGCGGTGAAGCAGGCGTGGCACGTGAACACGTGCGTCGCGTCTCACCACTTTCACAAGATCTCGGAGCGCGTGAGGAGACGGGAGCCGCCGCCTGAGACAGCGGAAAGGGAGGCCCAGAGCTCACCCCACCGCGACCCCTTTCAGAGCAGGAGACACTTTGGAGGGAATCTGATCCATGAAAAAGAGCATGAAGTCAGATCCTTGCTTAAGGAGCCAGGCCACAGATCCCTGACATGCGGAGCCGGGGCGGGGGGCGAGGAGGCTGTGCTGTTTTCTGAACGCCTGCCAGGAAAGTTTAATGGCTGTGGAATTTGGACAGGAGAAAAGCAGCCTGGAAGTTTCAGAGGAAGCGGGGATTTGTGCTTCACGCAGCACCTCTGTTTGTGCTCCCCCCCCCTCCCGACTGGCTCCTGCAAGGGCGGCCGGCGCAGAGCAGGAAGCACGTCAAAGCGCTTTTCCATGGCCAGCCCACAGACCCCCCCCCCCAGCACCGCCCACCCCCGCCCAGCTGCCCCCCCGACCCAGGGCGCGTGGCACAAACCGGGACGGAGGAGGGCCCGTGCAGCAGACTTAGCAGCAGATTTACACAATGAATCCAATAGACAAACAAAACAGACAGTGACCGCTAACAGGTCAATGGAAAACAAATGCATCGTCCTTTATCTTTTATGATGCTGTACTGACAACAGGGCAGCCAGGACTGTCTTATTAAGATTTTCCATCACTTCTTAATTGTTGGGGCTTCTGTTCAAGGTCCCAGTCATCAGCTCCCATGTGGTATGAGGGTCAGTCTGGAGGAATCTGACAACCCGCCGGATCTCCTTCCTGCTTCTCTCCTTCTGGCCTCGCCCAGCGACGCCTCCTTTCCCTGTCACCTGTAATGCTCCTATTTCTGTTCACTCTCCATCCCTCATTCCAAACCCCCCCACCCGCCGCACCTCCCACCTGATCAATCAGTCTCCAGGGGCCTCCTCGTTCAGGCCACTCACTGGTCTTCGGGGCCCCACCAGTCGCTGCCTTGCCTGCTGACACAAGATTCATCCAGACTGACACTCACACCTCCACCTCAGCCCCTCCCCCAGTCCAACCACTCCACAACCCAGCAGAAGGGCATGTTGGCAAAGACATCGGCAACCAATCGCAGATGTTCCCCACAAGGAGCAGCCGGGTCGTTATCTGATCCTGCAGATTAATCCAAACTTGGTATAACATCGATCCAAACATCATTTCAGCTGATGCAAAAATATATCAGCCCATTTTATTACTATACTTGCTGTACCCCATACATTTTCTTCAGCACTGTTCATGCTTCGAAGTGACGTGCTCGAAACATAGGGTTCATTGCTGTATTTTCTTGTTGAGATAAACAAACAAGGGATAAGCATCCAATCCCATATGGTCACAGTCCTTCCTAAAGAGTGATATTAGGCACTGTGGGTAATAAAAGACTCTGAATGCCTTAGATTAGTTCCAGGCTGTAACAGACAGGAGAGATGTTTTAAGTCTCCTGAACCTAACCGGAAACAAAAGTTTGGCACTTGCGTCCACCCTAAACAAATTATTTTCTATTCACTCCTGACAAGCCATAAACACCTTCTTGTGGATATACATGAAACAATAGATAATAAAATTTTGCCCTTAGAATCTTAGTGGGACGGATTAAAAGTCTCTTGCCAAAACACATTCAATCACAGTTACGAAAAGGTCACAGTGTGCAGAAAAATGATATTCTTAGAAATCAAACCAGAGATTTGTAAAACATAACTGACCCTGTGTCTGTCCCTATATAAACCACTAACCAGCCAGGGTGCTATTTTCACTTTTCCACACCTTTTCGGGGGCTGATTTCTTAGTGCCACCGGAGGTGTCGAAACTTTCGCAAAAGTAGGAAACCAAATGCTGCTGCGAGATGAGGTGTCAGGCCCACTGTTAATGGGGAGAAGCACAAAGACAGGAGGGACAGGGACATGGGGGCATCGCACTGGCTGCTGTTGGCGACAGCGGCGACTCGGAGCTGTGAGCGGAGGGCGACCTGCGGCTGCCCAGGCGGCAGAAGGCAGCATCTTCGCAAGATCTCAGGCATCGGTCTGGGGAATTTGTGCTGGTGAGGCATGTGTGTTAATTCTACGCAACCCCTACACCCTGTGCTGCTCTGTTGTTTGTTTTCTGTCCTGTGGGGGAAGGAGAGCCGGGGGGGGGGGGGTGTTTTTGGCTACCTGTTGCTCTGCTCCTGGGCTGGGCCTGCAGGAATAACGCCGGCTGTTTACTCAGCTGCGGTGCTCCCCAGGTCTGGGGCAAAGAGGATGTGTCCTTGGGTCCCATTAATCACTAAAGCCTCAGAACAGATAAACAGCTCGGGCCCAGCGGGGAGGAGTCGGGTCGGGCCTAACAGCGGGGTGCCCGGCCCCCCCGGGGTCCACCAAACGCTTCTGCCCAGGCCCCCAGCAGCACAGCTTTCTGCCCCCCTGCACATGCCCATTCAGCTTTAAGCAGACAACTAAGGCCACATAACTGCGTGTCGTAAAAGGGAAAGTGATCCAGCACCAGGCAGGTGGCATGAGGTTAACAGGGACTATCTGGTACTATTTATTACTTTTGATGCTTGGAGGGGGGACTCTGCTACAGCAATGGTATGCAGCTACCTGCAGGACCTGTTTATACAGGTGGATCTTCGGTGCTCTCCCACTGTCCTGCCAAATTCTGGGCACCGGTCCTGTTCCACACCTCTTCCATTATGGGGCCTGCGGAAAGGTCTCAGAATTACCTTCCCATTGCCCAAGCCGTTGCACTCATGCTGCACTCTCTACTGTTGAACTCTGTACTGTTGCACTCTACAGCATGACCTGATACTCCCTCGGCCTCTTCGTCTCTAACCTTATTCAGTCACACCCAAGCATACTGACCTGAGTAACCTCTTGTTAAAGCAAAACTTACGCCAAGTTTAGGAATTGTGGGGCAGTTGGTAGCTCGGTGATCCAAAAGACATGCAATGATTTGAACTGGTGTTTGCAAATTGTGAATGCGCTCACTGATGGACTGGAATCCTGCTCATGGATTCAGGCTCAGCGTGTCCCTCTCCTAGGTAAGAGGTATGGATAATGGATGGAGAGATGCATCGAGACATGTGTCTGGTGTCTGAAATGTATTAGGAGTGCCTATAATTACATATTCAGTTTTGCACTGTTTTTATTGTTAATGCACTGTGTTTTAATGTTGTTCACTATCTGTATTGTCTTGCACTATCTGTAGACTTTAGTAACTGAGTGTGGCTGAATGACTTAACATTCCAATGCACCTGCTGCATTTGGCCAAGAAAGCTCTTGAATCTGGTGATGCCACACAGGGGAATCGGCTGCCCAAAAGCTGACGTGCACTTAGCACTCACAGCTAAGGCCACATCCAGCATCAACATTTAAACCCAGGAGATCTTGCTTTACATTCTACTTTTAAGCATTATTTTTCATCACAGTTCACTGAGAGAAACCTCACCTTTCACATTTTGGAATGAACAGGCAACTTCACCAGCTACAGTTCTGCCAGGGATCATCGCTTTGAGCAAACAGACAAACAACCAAACAACAGACAAACAACCAAAGCCATGAAATGGAGTTAAGCCAGCGGATGGTGCAGCGGTACAGCCCTGGCCAGCATGACGAGCTAGGGGATGGGCACCCAGCATGACCCGAACCAGAAACAAACAACAGCACCCATAGCTACAGCAGGATCAGATGCTGCTGATCTCAGGGCTCGGCTCCAGGTAAGGAGCACATGCTGAAGCAGCACAAGGCCACACCCACCTCAGGACTGAGAGCCCGAGCACAGCCATGTGGCGAGTAATACCTCAGTACCAAGCTAGTTTGAGTGGAATGGAACACGGTGAGACCCAAACCTGCCATCAACCCCCAAGTTTTCCCTCTAAGTTGGAGGACCTGCTTGCAGGGCGGGATGAAGACCAACACCATACCCAGGATATAACAACTGCCCAATGTTCAAGGGCCCGATGGAGTAGAATCACTCCGGGCATTCATGGGATTCAAACTGACAACCTTCTGATTGCTGGAGTCCTATCAATTTCTCCAATCTTGTTGAGTTGACCTACGCGTTTCGACAGATACATCCATCGATCGCTGTTACCCCACCAAAAAATGCTATAGTCATTTTCATGCGCTGACATGCGCTGACACTCTATTGGGCTGAGATCTGGTGACTGTGGGGGCCATTTTAGTACAGTGAACTCATTGTCATGTTCATGAAACCAATTTGAAATGATT
>JABFDZ020000097.1:27691335-27706875 GCA_019775955.2 Pollimyrus isidori
GTGTGTGTGTGTGTGTGTGTGTGTGTGTGTGTGTGTGTGTGTGTGTGTGTGTGTATGTGTGTGTGTGTGTGTGTGTGAGAGAGAGAGAGAGAGAGAGCGGGTATACCTTACCTTATGGGAACAGAATGCCACCACAACGTGATGAATACCACTTTCCTGGTCCCCATAAGGGAAAACTCAATTCAACAACAACCTGTGACTGTAATGAAAAAACTAGAACCGCAAAAACTCTTGTATTTTGCTTGCCTACTTACGGTTATGATTAGGGTTGGGTAGGGGTTAAGGTCGTCATAGTTAGTGTTAGCAATTTTCCCATAGAAATGAATGAGTGGTCACCATAAACATATGTCTACCTGACTGTGTGTACGTGTGTGGTCATGTATATAGAGTATATAGAGAGTCCATATGAAGACATGAATACATGGACTACAATTAGAATAAAATAAGTGTTACAAATGAAGTATGATATAGTATGTAAATAATTAGATGGTAAGTTAATAATCACGGAGTCAGTCACCGGGACTATGCCCCCCCCCCTTTAAAAAGTCAATAAGCCTGACTAGTTTGGTCTTACCCATGCTGGTCACTGTCATACGCTCTGCCACACTATAAAGAGACCTCAAAAGGGAGCTTAGGAAGGACTGCAAGTGTTTAGTCTGGAGAGGACTACAAAACCGCAACGTTACGTTTCAGAATCCAAGCGTCTGTCGGCCACCTTTGCTGCAGCTAATGTCCACATTTGCATCGCAGCAATCCTGCAAAAGCTGCAGAGCACAGTCATGCATGGGAGGTCTGCCAACAGGAGGCCTTTACTCCCCAAAAAAAGAAAAAAAGACAACTGAATGTTCCTGTAGTTTTCTGAAACAATGTCTTCTGGACAGATAAATTGAGAATTTATATTTTTGGGCACAACTGAAAATGCTGTGCTTGGAAAAAAATCTGACAGAGTCTTCAACCAAAATAACCTTATGCCAGGTCTCAAATGTGGTGGGACTGTCAAGGTTTAGGGCTTCTAATCTGCATTAGAATCTAAACAACCGAAGGAACCGTGAAGTGAACGTTTCACCAAATATTCTGCTGGAACCCTAAACCTCAAAAATGAAAACATGCAGTGAATATGCCAGAAAAAGCAAACCATTTAATCATTTAAGAATGAATAAGAAGGGTGATGTGTAATGACCAAAGTGTGTGTGTACCTGAGGCAGAAACTTCTCAAAGAAGATGTGAATGACTGATTAGTAACTAGATTAACTTTTTGGGCAGAAAATTTAGGTTATTTACTTCTGTATATATTTTTGTGAGCAATAAATAAATACATAATACCATTAATTTGATTACATTTAACCTGAAATTTAAGCTACAGAAAATTCCCACCCCTGTAATGGGTTGGCCCCCCATCCTGGGTTGTTCCCTGCCTTCGGCAAACGAAAATGTATTGATGGTTGGATGCATGAAAGATCCATTCGTCGGTTCAAACACTTATGAGGTAGAGGATTGTTGGTTTATCCCAAAGCTCATCTCAGGATACCAAAGGACATAGGGGTGCCAGTAGGATACAAGGCACGCACTCAATGGAATATTTTAGAGACGTTATTCTGCAAGGGTCAATAGCAGTATGACGAGATTAACGAAATAACGGTGCATGAGTGGGACATGCGCATTCAGGGAGAGCGCAGTGCGATACAGACCAGAGACTTGTGTTTGCAGTCACTCATAGCAATTCTTCTTTATGGGCGTTACCAGGCGGATCACAACACTATAGCCTATGAATGAAAACACCAGAGAAAACACGGCTATTGTATTTTCGCAGATATCACCCCACATAACACAGTCTGCCAATCCGGAAATTACACATTACACAACAATATAATAGATATACAGTAATTCTTTTTTCTTTCTTTTTAAATTTCAATCCAAATGAATAATAGCGGATTAAATAAACCAGACGGACTGAAGCAACAATTTCCATAACCTTTGATTCGCTGTTACGAATCAACGCTGCAGCTCTTCTAGTATTACATTTACCAGAGCAAAATGTACACGGGCTTAGATTACAACACTCCCAAGAGCAAGCTTGCTTTACAGTAGCTCTCTTAAGTGCCGAAGATGGGCGGCGTGGCCAGGCGATAATTCTTGATAGCAGAGCAATTTATATTCCTTTACATAGGTCCTGTAACTACACGAGATCTGCCCTGCAATTGAAGGCCCTCCAATTGGGAGTCTATCATAAATAGGCTCTTAGAGAAATCGAGATGATGATATTATTATTAATAATAATAATAATAATCGCGCATTTCAGCGTCCATGTTTGCGTTTCGAATTATGTTAGATCATTTGGAAATTATGAAATTAAAGATTGCATCGCTGCTTATCCTATTTCTTTCAAATTTTAGTTTAAATCATTCACAATGCTTCTAAAATAGCGGATTTTTTCAAGTTTTACTTTTTTGATTACTTCTAAAACTCTGGATACTTTGGCTTCACCATTTTAGAGGGGTATTCGCGCACGTTGCAATGTGAAGCCAGTGAGAAGAACTTAACATATTACATACGAAAATAAAATAGGAATGTACAATAACTCTTCAATTCAAAAATATAACTCTGCGTGGAATTTTATGTAAGATAGGCTATTCTAATTTCATGATTTAAAACTACCTCAAAGTAGTTGTAAGAATTATTATTTTGTTTTACGCTAAAAATATGTTGGCTTTCTAAGACTTTTTAGATAGCCTAATATTACTTGTGTAGAAGCCTCGGAATAGTCCACAGCAGCAAGGCCATTAGTCGCAGACAGCCCTAGACTAATCTAACCTCGAGGCTGTATTATTTACTCATTTAATAACATGGTATACGTTTGTGGTGATGGGAGGAAACCTTAGAAAGAAAACAAGTATTTTATTTTGTTGGTCAAAAGTTAGTTTTTAATAGTGAATGGCTGCCAAAGTGAATCTGAATTATGAACAGAATGTGCAAGCTGGGGCTTCTTAGCTCCATCCAAGTTTTTATGAATGGAAGTTTTTTCCTTTTTGTGAATGAAAAACAACTGGAAAACTTTGGATAAAGGCTCTGGGGGTCTCAAACACTGATTGGTCTCAATGTTCCAGCCCCACCTACGGTTGCTATGGTCCCAAAATATCTTGCAACCGATTGGTGTATTGCAGGAGCTGAGATTTCATTCACAAAGTCAGGTCATTCATTAAGACAAAGACAGAAACTCGAGCCCTTGAAAGAGGAAATCCACCAATCACGAGGTCCGTTGGGCAAACAACTGTCTCAACTCAGAAAAAAAGACGTCCTTTCCAAATCAACACTAAAGTCTGGAAAGAATTTGCATGAACTTTAAGTATCGGTTTACCTACACTATAAAACTAAATGCATATGATGCAGTAAATCCAAGAAATAGCTGTAAGAATCAGAATTTGAAAAACACCAGGGTAAGCTCTTCAATAGCTTCAGCAACCAAAATGTTTTGACTGCACGCAGTTTCAGTTTCATGG
Source organism: Pollimyrus isidori (assembly GCA_019775955.2). Classification (NCBI taxonomy): domain Eukaryota; kingdom Metazoa; phylum Chordata; class Actinopteri; order Osteoglossiformes; family Mormyridae; genus Pollimyrus; species Pollimyrus isidori. The sequence continues at coordinate 27,694,833 of JABFDZ020000097.1, forward strand.
TAAAAATAAATAAATAAAGAAAAATACCGAAATTGAAATAAATGGGTTCACGGTTGCCAATATTGGGAAATAAAAGGACTTAGTTCGGTTATACTCTTCATTCGAATGAACCCTAACACAGAAAATCAAGGTGTTCTAGTACCTTTAAGAGTGTGAATATTGCTCGGCTTGTTTTTTTCTCTTTTTTGGGTTAAAGTCAAACCAGGCTGAGTAACTTCACTTGTGGCGAGCACAACAACGCGCTGCCTACAAACATCAAAACGCAGCGTAACCTACCGTATATTTCAATAGAAAGCAGGCTTGAGCGGCGGAGGGGGACAGCGAGCCGGCGGGTGACCGCTGGCGCTGCCTCGTCCTCCCCGCATATTTGTGAATGGGGCTCATTATGTATGCAGCTTTCTCGCCTCGCCATTCACAACCGCCGCTCTCTCTCCCCGTGTTCAGGGTGTGTGGATTTAATTCAACTCAGCCTAAATGACCACAAACGGTTAACGGATGGATTATAAGATGGATGGATATTTGGACCAGCAAGTGCCTTATACTTTAGCAAACGTAAGTGTGCAGAAATTCATATGTGTTTACCGCTTTTCTCTGTTTTCAGTTGTGGCTGCTTCGCTTTTCTTTCGATCGCACATACTCGAGACGGGGTCGAAATGATCGCCCCTGCGATCACAGCTATTTAGATTTCGCTTTAAACTCTTAACCGACGTAAAGGGGCGCTTAAACGATTACAACACCGCTATGGATGAAATTAAGTTTACTTAGTCTGTTTCCCGAACACTTTTATTGTTTGATGGAACTGTATCAACCATGCTCTTTCTAAGACCCAAGACGTAAAATCAGCAATGTACCAAACAGAAAACGTAGAACTATTGCTGCTGATGACCGATTTTAGAAATTAAATTTTAGTACGCATCTTTTGGTTTTATAAATGTTGTTTGTACTAGCTTATACTAGTTTTAACAGACTATATCCCTGATTGTTTGCCTATCATTATGTGTTTGGGTTACTTATATAACTGTATAAATAATGGTTATTATTGATTGTTGTTCTAAAGAATAACTAAATTGCCGAGAGGTGTTGAAAAGAAAAAAAGTGGTTTCTGATCACGGTGGACGAGAAAGGATAAAGGAATAATTTACTAAGCTTTGAATTTATACTCAGTTTTACCTATGTTGCAGAAATCGCAAGGAAATGGGCCCTTAAACAGATTATTGATGGCTTCAAAAAGGAAATGCATGGACACAGAATTACCCCCTCAGGAATCTGAAGGTAAGGGAGCTGCTGTGTAGTAGGCTAAGTGACATGTTACGTGCGATATACCTTAAAGTGCAGGCCTCTTGAACTGCTGTTTCACCGAAGCGTTTTAGCCATGCATTAAGAGATTTATACATTTTTGTTTTCTTAAATGTGATTAACTAACATTGTGTTTCGCGAGATAATTTAACAGCTATATGACTGGTTCATGACTGGTGCCTTTTTATGACAACACCGACGTCGATACGTAACCGTATTAATCCCGTATTTCTTTTATATATTTTTAGATCTTTTTCAGGATTTAAGCCAACTTCAAGAGACGTGGCTCACAGAAGGTGAGTAGGCGAAACTTTTAAACAATGCGTTTCTCTCTGTGTCCTCATTTTTGGTTCAAGTGTGTCAGGTTATTGTGGCACATATAGACATTGTAATGAGAGCCGCAAGCTCAGGAAAAAAAAGCAGTAGTTCCCTAAAATCTTCTCAGAATGCGATGATGCTCTGTGCAGGTACTGTCAAGGTACCTTCTGTAGCCCTATGGTGAGATATCCACCTGTGTTTGCTGAGTTGACAAATAACTGGGGAACATGAGGCATGCTGCATATTTATGACCCTGCCGCTGTTGTTGGAACTCCATCGTGCTTTTCTCCATAGCGGGTCTTAGGCATAATTTTACATTTATTTAGAAATTTGATTTGACTTTGAGTGATTGTGTTTTTTTTTTTTGCCATGAACTTCGAAACAGCGTACGGTGAAAGATCTGGTACTGGGCCTACAACTGGCAAGATAATCAGACTTAAAGTGGAATTGTATCAAAAATAGTATATGGTTTGGAAGAAAAGACAATTACTTCTTATGAGCAAACCCATAACATAATAAATTTGTGAGTCCTTGTAGTATTGTAGGAAAGAAATCTCGTGTTATGCCTGCCAGACACTGCCTTTGCAATCTTCAACATACGCTGTGTTAACAGGGCTTATATGACCTACATCCTCTGCTTCTCATCTTCATGGGTTATGATTGTTGTATTCAGTCAGCATGTGGTTTGACAAGATTAACCCACAATTGCAATTTGACGTAAACGGAACCTGTCCACAGGTTATTAAAATTACCCACTGTTTGCTTTTATGGAGACTGTTCTATGGGTTTCAGATTGTTTACATGTATTTCATCCTAATCTCTCAAAGGCTTGAGATTGATGAGTAAGCGACATACACTTTGAAAGCTGCTGCACTGAACTCCTTTCTGTGTTAAAGAAGCAATTCTGAGATACTGTGCAGTTCTGCAACACTGCTATTTCTGCCAGTAAGCATGTTCCGAGCTTCATATTAATTCACCAGGGAGCCGCATAATCTAGATGAGCAGAACTGTAAAGCATAAGCGTTATCATAATCTATCGCTTCCTGTACCCATGTATCAACATGTAGATAATAAGTATTTAAAACAAATTGCTTGCAATTTTTGCTGAAAATTTTATATAGCTCTCAGTCTCCGGTGCATGACATCTAAGAAGAAATCATTCTCATCATAATCTACATGGTCTCTCATCAAATACAGGAAACCTCTCTTGCAAAAGTATGGTTTAGAAAATAGTGAGATCAAGGTTCCTTTTGTTCTGGCATGTGGATGTTGCAGTTACTCTAAGACAGGGGTCACCAACACGGTACCCGCGGGCACCAGGGTGCCCCCAAGGGCCACATGAGTTGCCCACGGACCTGTTCTGAAAATCACACAACTCACCAGTGAGCAGCGTCTAAAATTTGATTTTATCCTGTTGCTATTCTTCTTTAATCACATTTGCATTTATATAGATTTGAAAATGACAATATCTTACGAAAAAGCATTAAAAACATGTTTATTATAAATGAAGTTTAGGTAAGTTTAGGGGGCCGTTTCAGACTGGTAGCCCTTCGTACGGCTCAGTACCCGTGAAGTAGCTCTCAGCTTCAAAAAGTTTGGTGACCCCTGCTCTAAGATGTATGAGGAGAAGAATTGATAAAGATGGGCTTCAGTCCTCAGTGTCCTCACTCTCTTGCTGAACTGTGTGAAATTTACGCAGCATCCCAAAAACGGGCCTCCAAATGAGATGAGTTCTGAACACATCCAACCCCCCAAGTCACGCAGTAAAAGGATGAAGTGGTTTCACTCCACATTTTCTGGTATTTCAATGAAACATCATTATTGTCTGTATGTACCTATAGATGATTCATCGACAGCACAAGAAGCCAGAGGCGCCAGTGCAAACTGGAATAATACGGGCCTCAGCTTTTATATATAACTTTAAGTGTGAGAGTACAGTAAAGTTTTCAATGGGAGACCTGCCCTGTCTTGCCCTGTCATTCTTCTTTATTTTTATGACTGAACCTTCTGTGCTCCTCCCAGGATCTCCCCTACTAAAGTCATCTGAGGTTCTTCCCAACAAAAAAGGAAATGCGCGTATACACACGACACAGAGGCAGGCTTCTGGTCTTGTGTCGACTTGAATCCTGGGGTCCATGACATGACGTTCTTGGAAGCTAACCGCTAACGCAAACACGAGCTAAGCCCAGATTAATCCTGGGGTCTGCTACCCAGTTGACCCTGGCAGACACAGGTGAGGAAAGGCTAGTGGCTTCCAGACTATCGTTAATATTTTTCCGAAGAGAACCTGGCATGCCTCGTTTCAGGCAAGTGAAAACACGTTTTGGTGATTTGTTTGGAGGATTTAACACGTCAGGCATGGACTTCTCCCACAAAAAACAGTCAAAGCTTCTTTCCCCTAAGGCAAAAAAAGAGAATGAAGGTAATGATATTAGAATTGAACAACAGGACAGAGAGGTATTTATGAAATCGGTTAATGCAAACACGGACAGTGTGAAACGGCCCTGCAGCTTTTCATCGGTGAGGAAAAAGGCACAAAACCATGTTTGTCAGTCAGAAACTATCTGAAAAGCTGGTCTAATTTTTTTTTTTCCGCCTTTTAGTTTTCCAGCTACAGTAATGGCCTGGCAATGTGTAGGTAAAGGAGGAAGAGTACAGTGAGTCTGAGAGCTGGGCACCACTTTACTGGTTTGGATGATGTCACAGGCGCCGGGCACTGGCTCCCTGTGGCTCCTGCAGACTCGACGCTCACATTGCATTCTGGGATAAAACAAGGAGTGGCACTGAACAATTTCTGCATAGCTTCTCCGGCACACATGCCAGCGAATGCTGTTGGGGAAAATTAATAAATCTTTCCGGAGCAGTAGTGTTAGGCTCTATGCTGTTAATAGTTTTTGTCTAATCGAATATGAAGATCCCTGTAATCCCCAGACAGTCCTGCCAGATTTTCTCTGGCTGAAAGGAGATCTTCGTAATATGATGGTATTTTCTGACTAACTAACAATCTGCTGCCTGCTGTTTGTGTGGGGTTGTTCAGTACACTTTGCGGAGTGGCAGGTTAACTGGAGACTATTGGCAGAGACTTGTATGGACTTTGGTTGTTCTAACACACATGTTCTCCTGCTGTTTGTTCACATACATTGTTATTTCTGCACATTCTGTGTGGGGGAGTGTTACAATGTGCATGTTCCTTGCATGTCTCCTCAAAGCCTTGAGGCAGAAAATACCTTGGAATTACTTCTGTTTCCATTTAAAGTGACTCACCACTCCAGTCTTTTAAATAAAGGTGATTTAATTTTTTTAGGCCTGGAGATTGTGATGAACAGTTTCCTCCACACCTGATATACAGCAGGATTTTTCCCAGTCCTTGACATCAGGAGGAAAGTGGTTTTTAAGGAAGAATTTTGAATAGATTTTATTGACACTTAAACCTAAACTCACTGCATGGAACCTGAGTGTTTCTGAGTCAATGCAAAGATCGTATCACAGTGTAATATAAAGCTTGCACTGTAATCAGTGCAGTGAAGGATTTCGATTACAGGCCTGTGTCACATGACCTAGATGTTATCCTTCCGTGTGTAAATGAGGCCTCGTGTGTAAACAGCTGTGGTTCGGACACATTTTGCATTGCAATGGTGTGATTTAATGCTGATGGTTGAATTTGCATAGAATGTTAAAATTTGGGAAGCATTGCATGTGTGGTAGTTCTAATGCTAGATGCACAGCAGAAATGCTGGGACACTTGTATGCTGCCTTTGCCTCAATTTTTCTATTAAATACATAAATAAAGATTGTTTTTTTTTTTTGCATTGAGTGCTTCTTGGAGGTGTTTAGGGACTTTTCCATAGTGTCATAGAAAGGATGGACTGATAATGTCCAATCAATGGCTGGTTGGATAGCATTAGCCAAGAAAACCTGCTTCTCTTACAACTTAACCAATTGTTTGGCTGCCAGCCAGAGCCTTTGGTCTCGGAGTACTGGGGTTAGGTGGTCTTCCTGGACCAAATGCATTCACTTCCCATTGTCACAGCTTGGGTGACCCTGTGACCCCCCGATTTTTGCTTTGGGTGGAGCCTTAGCAGGGAATTTGAATACTCCTAAATGGCTGGTACCTACGTCACACCTGGAAATTTTTAAATGATGTGGTGCTGGATAAGTTTTGCTGCGCTTTGCTTTCAGGGTGATTTTCAGAGCAGAATTCTCTGATGTTTGATGAAAGCGTTGCAGACCGACAGCCACGATCAAACAGACAACTGAATCCTTTTATTAGGAAATTCTGGAAATCTCTTGCATCAGTGGAAAATGTGATCTCCTTTTTTGCCATGTAAGAGGAAAGAATTTTGCTACCTGTTTTTAGGGGGTGAACATTCAATTTGAAAGAGACAATAGAAAACTGGCCACACACATTACTTCCTTTTAATAGTTTGTGTTGAACATAGCTGATTCATTCCAGTGAAATAAAAAATATAGAAAACACCCTTTTAATTTTACTGTAAAATGAAGCATAATTGGTGGGCAATCAAATTTTACAAAGTACTTCTTAATCAAAATGAATGCATCTCATTTGTTGCTCAATCCTTAACTTGTTTAACACTTATCACTGAATAGTATTTCTACTCAAGGGAAGTTTTTTAAATGAATAAAGACGAAGCGGAGAAGAGATTCCTTTCAGGACTTTCCGATTAGGCTGTCCCTCTCTCTCTGTGACATTTTTGGTTCCATTAAGTTGATTAAACCTGAGTAAATTACTCATTAAAATACATCAGTTTGCCACATTTCCAGATTGTCAAAGGTATTCCGACAGGTGGAAGGGCTTGAAACTTGAACGAAAGTTGCTTAAATTAAAATCTGCTTCGGCAAACATGCAGATATCTGCCTGGTTTTGAAATGCTTTTATTTCGTACCTTGCAAAATCACAAAGCCAATACAATCTCCTTTACCAAACTAGCAAAATTGACGGGTAAAATATTTTTTCCGCTAGAGATCATCATTTATTTTTCTCAGAACTGGTAAAACTGGCCCTGACACATTGGGGAGTTGTCATATGACAGGGGAGTTAAGGTCCTTAGAAAGGGGGAAAAAAAGATGACAAAAGTGGCAGGCTGAGTGTCCCTGACGCCGGGCCCAGGTACTAACCCTTCAACAGGAAGTTCTGTTATTTTAGCTGTGACTTTTCTGTTTGGACACGTTTCTTATTTTAGTTGTGTTGTTGCTTCCGTTTTTCCAGGCGCGGCGCTACACTTGTGGTAAACGGGCCACCCTTTCTGCTATCATCTGACAACGGGCAGCGTTTGAAAAGATTTGGATCTATTTAAAACGCGTCACCTTATTGCCCCGTGTAACCTCCGTTCTTGCTGCTTTTCATGTGTGCACTCGGAGCGATTAAAAACGAGCACTGTACTCGTTTGATGTGAGGCCCACTCATTTTTTGGTTCAGCCCATTCCTGGCATTAGCAGAGAGCGCCATGAACTTTGTCAAAGGAGGAAGTTCCGAGAGAGATTTGTCATGCGGTTGTTTTTGCTTCTTTCTCTTTTTTTCGGTGCTTTTGGACGATGAGCAAACAAGGTCCGCTTTGCCTTTCCCAAAGCTGAGGTCTTACCTTCTGCAGCCACTTGTCTTGCGTGAGAGTGAGCGGGCCGGGTGGCGGGGATGTCAGTGCCTGCGGCTCTCGACACGCTCCTGCTACGCATCATCTTTTGTCGTTGGACGGTAGTGGCTAAAAAATACAACCGGTGGATTTATTTTGTTTGGTAATACACCAGACTACACCTATATAAAGAATTTCCTTTGACTTCTTATTTGATAGGTGTGAAAACAGACACAGGACTGGATTAATAACCAGAACCCAATTATTACACGGTTCCTGTTACCCTTAAGCACCCTCTGTAGAGCATTAGCTTGGAAATATTGGGGCTACATCACGGTGTTTGTTTGTTTTTAATGTGTGGCGGGACTCGATTTTATAATTAGCTGTATGACTGTTCTTATCCAGAGCCATTTTCATCAGTTTTTATAGGTAAAAATGTTGCTGCTCACATGTGCAGCTTGTTTGGAAGGTTGGTAGGGTTGGTAGAGCCTCTGGAATGACTTTTGAGATTGGCCAAAGGCATGAAGAGGTAGTTTTTCCTGTGACTGGCCGAAGGCTGATACGATGCAGAGGTAGCTCCCCTCGTTATTGGCCGAAGGCTGATACGATGCAGAGGTAGCTCCCCTCGTTATTGGCCGAAGGCTGATATGACAGACAGTCGCCGAATCCGTGCCCATTCTCTGAGCTGCCCTGTCCCCGGCCCCACATGCCCTTCTTCCAGATCCGTGTGTCTCTCACAACACCTCCGCCCTCCTCCCCCCAAACACACACACACACTTGATGGAACTTTAGTGGCCCCCGGAGCTGGTGCCATCCAGATATCCCGTTAACGTATCTCCAGCAGGATGAGCCAAGGTGGCACTATGCTGCAAGGGGATGATCATCACTGCAGGTGGGTGGGGGACTTGCTCATGAAGTGCCCTTGATTGGCTGTTGTTTAAAACTGTCCACACTTTCTACAGTTGAACCTGTAGTCGGTCAGAATAAGCCCACCAGAGGCCTGAGTACCTCGCCAGTTACGCGTCTGTAGGACTTCCTCACACCAGTGACCTTTCTGACGTAGGTAGCCAGCGTGAGCTTCACCCGTGACAGTATCCAGAAGTACCCCAGCCCCCCCCCCCCCTCCTCTCGCCTTGTCCTGTGTTATTGATCTGCAGTCTTTGGAGAAAAGGCGGCCCCATCCAGGCACGTGTGAGGAAAGTGGCCTGTCGGGCTTGGGCAGAAAGTCCGGTTTGATCATGAATGCGAGAGCCCTGCAGATAGTGTGGGGGGTTGAGGGGGGCTGGGATTAGCAGTGCTGGATATTCAGAGAAGCAGCAGCCGGGGGCCTGCCTGCCTGCCTGCCTCCCCAAATGTCCTCCTGGACATGCAGCCTAAGGAAATGTCAGGGTCATGCTCCATGGAGGCTGTATATGCATATGATGTATGTTTGTATATATATACAGAACACACATGTGGACACATATACAGAGACACGCTTGTGTGTGTAACGGGAGCTTTCGGTTACCGCATGACAGTTTTCCGCCGTTCATGAGTGTAATGTGTGATTTCCTGTTTCACTGACTGTGCCTCTTGTGCTGAATCTCTCTCATCTTCACCCACAGCTCAGGTTCCGGACAGCGACGAGCAATTTGTCCCTGACTTCCACTCGGAAAACTGTGAGTATGATCTGGACGTGTCCTATGGGGGCCTGGTGTCTGTGTGACCAGAGCGGGGGCTGAGCGGGCATAGAAAGCAGTGACTGCAGGGTAAAGTGCATTCATGATGCAGTGATGGAGGTCACAGTGAAGTTCTCAGCTGCCCTCCTGGAAATCTGTGCTGCACATTGCGCTTACAGTGCACTGTCCTCTTACCTATTTGCATTTGTTTTTCTAAAGTTCCTGAGACAAGTCGCTATGCCAATGAGGGATGAGTCACTTTGCTAATTAGAAACAATTTTGGGCCATTTCAGCTACAAATGCCCTCCTTTGTGTCCACTGGAAATGGCAAACAGAAAATGGGATTTTAGAGACGCTTGGGGCCTTTTTTTAAAGTATATCCTCTACTGTGCATCAAATGAACGCAACGGCAGCGACCCGATATTATTCAACGCCCATCTCTGAATGTGATGTAATCAAGCCGATCGCTTGTGAGCTGCTCCTGCCCCAATATCTGGAAACACGTTTAATGTAGCTTTTTCCTGTCATTTACAGTTACAGTTCCTGTCAATTACAATTACTTAATGTTGCTTTGCGAAAGAAGATGTTTTTATGGTTGCATTTGGATATAGGTGCTGTTCGAAGTGCAGGGATAACTTGAAGCTAGTAGTGCATTTTTAGAGCGGCAATAACCAGCACATAACACTCGCAAACAGTTAGAATCAGCTTTGTTTCACAGCTAATGTACCGTGAATTTGTTCTGGGGTGTCTGATCAAATACATTTCGCATGTTAATACATTTCTTCCACAGCCAGTAAATAATCAGTGAAACACAGGTGCAGACAGAGCAGTTCTCAGTGTAGCTGGTGAGCTGGGTCAGTAATTTCTGAGTTCTAAGAAAAGCTGTTTAAGTGGTCAATTGTCTTGCTTCTGAGAAGCTGGTAGCGTTTCCCAAAAAATGGTGACGAGACTGCGTTAGGTCAGCGGCTTACTGCCTTGCCCTCGATTTGCGGTGGTTTTCTGGGGTGGGTGATAGTTTCCGGGGACCTACGCGGAGCTGGAGGTGATTCGCTGTGCTTTGCTCTCTGAGCGGCCAAATGCTGGGGCAAACGGTGTTTTCCATTGCAGCACATAATGGGGGCAGGTGTAGAAGAGGCTTGTCCTGTTGGTCGGTGTTGACGCTCGTTCGCCCTGCCAGCGAGGGAAGGGAGGACAGTGCGACGGCCTGGAATTTATCCTCGCTGGGCGGAGGGCGTCTGCATTCTACTGTTGCACAACACCTGCAGCTCTGGTGAATCTATCTAGATTGCTGGTCCCTGGCAGGACGGTGCTGTTGGGCTTCAGCCGCTTTTGTGGTCGTGTACCTGGTTTGGGCTGCAGCAAACACTAGTTTGGTCTGTTATAGATTCTCTTTCCATAGGGGGCTCCATTAGAGGTGTTTGTATGAGGTTTCAGGACTGGTCCTGCAGATGAAGGCCCCGCACGTGCCCCAGGGGCAGACTTGGCTGGTGTGACCTGTTGTGTTGTGGAGGGGCCACCGGGGGCCCCTGTCAGTCCCCCATCCAGTCTCCCATGTCGCATGCATTTCCTCCTTCACTGTCTTCGGTGTTTTCTTTTTCTGCACCGACAGACAGACACAGACGGACAGACGTTTGTCTGCCCCACACCCACTTAAGCCGGGCTTTCTGGGATGGCCGCTATTCAGTGTGGGCTGCATGATTAGTGCCCTACTATGTACTAATTATGTAGAAGACTGGGGCCATAAATTCAGCTGTGAGAGGAGAGTGAGAGGAGAGTGAGAAGAGTGACCGGCCAGTGAAAGCGCCATTCACAGCCGTCCTGCACTTCCCCTTGCTGATTTACTGCCCCAGATTGTTTTCCTTGTTTCCTTCCCCCATTCATTCGCTCCCACTCCAGTCCGTCTTGTCTCAAGGCTAAATCATTGGCTTCCGCCTAGTTGTTGTCCCGCCCTCCCCTCCAAACTGAAAACACAGAAATATGTGACTCTGGTGTTTTCAGCTTTCCAAACTACAACTGCTATGCAACGAGTCTCCAGAAAGCACATGTCCTGAGGAGGCGAGCCAGCCGCTCAGAGCGTCTCTGCCGACCGCGTCCCAAGCCGCGGAATACCTGCGTGAACGCGGATCTGGATGTTTTCGCTCTCTCTCTGCCTGGCTGTCTTTCGCATGCACACACCAAGCCGTGCGCGTGCCCTGCACACCTCCCCCTCCAGCAGCGCGCCACCGCACACACATGCACATAATCTGCTCGGTTTTATGAATGGGCTGTTTGTGAGGGACCGACTGAAGCGGCACTCTGGGCTACAGGAGGGCTTCTCCATTCATGAGTTTCGAGGCCTTAAAGCAACACAGTGAATGGGCAGCTGTGTGTGTTTTATTAAAGGGGATATGGGGGTGGGGGGTGCACAAAACTGGGTTGGGATTATTGCGTTTAAATTTTCCTGTCGAGGGAGTTTTTTTTTTTCCCTTTAGGGTAGTATGAAATAGAAGAAGAGGACAGCAGACTGAGGAAAACTAAAAATAAGGCAGTCTAGTGTTGAGCAATACCTAACCCCACAAGCAAGCCAGTGACTGTCCAGCACTGTCACCAATGGCAGGCGTCGCCGTTTCACTGGATGGCTTGGTTCTGCGTGTGTGTGTGTGTGTGTGTGTGTGTGTGTGTGTGTGTATGCTTCTTTTTTTTTTTTTTGTCCTGTTTCTGATTAACAAAATTTGGCAGACATGAGACTTGCTGGTACATCTGTACTTAATAAAGACAACTCTTGTGTCCAGGAGGCCATTACTAATGGCTGCAGATGTGTCCTAGTGCAACACGACCCAGTGGACCAAGGAGATCCAAACATTAGGGATGTCGCAAAGGAAACAGGACAGAGTGTCCCGTGGATCCTGTCCCCAAACGTTAGGGATGTCCCAAACAGGACCGAATGTTCTGTGGACCATGTCCCCAAACGTTACGGATGTCACAAACGGGACAGAGTGTCCTGTGGATCCTGTCCCCAAACGTTAGGGATGTCCCAAATGGGACAGAGTGTCCTGTGGATCCTGTCCCCAAACGTTAGGGATGTCACAAATGGGGCGGAATGTCCTGTGGATCCTGTCCCCAAACGTTAGGGATGTCACAAATGGGACGGAGTGTCCTGTGGATCCTGTCCCCAAACGTTAGGGATGTCACAAATGGGACGGA
>JABFDZ020000097.1:27715044-27738874 GCA_019775955.2 Pollimyrus isidori
TTTTCCTTTTTCTTTTCTGTTTTTGTTTTTTTCTCATTTTTTTTTTTTTTTCTTGTTTGTGTTTTTTTTTTTTTATTTATTTCGTTCTTTGGTTTTTTTTGGGGGGGGGGGGGGGGGCCCATATTTAATTAGGATTCTTTCACCCAACCTGAATAAATAGACATTTGTATTTAAATTATTAAGTTGCCCCCACACCCCAATCTCATACTGTATCTTGCTCCATTGTCTTCTAAGAACCTCAGAAGATAATGTAGTGCCAACTTAAATAATGAAACACCGCTCATTGGACTCCATACCTGGTCAGCCCGCAGCATCCCCACTCCCCAAACCTTAAGGTGTTAAGCTGCTTTATTGAGAGTCTGGCTTACTTTCCCCGTGTATTGGAGGATTGCGACTAGTTCTGGATCCGCAGCCAGGAAAGAAGCTATTAGGTTTGTCTTCAGAATTAAGTTCAGAACTCGGGTCATGTGACTCCAGTAATTAAGCCAGTGTCAACTCCTGGGTCGGTGTCTTATATGGACAGGGCTGAGTGTTCGGGTCTGCTACAGAACCCACCAGACTGCTTGTCTAGCAGAGGACCCTCAGCGTTCTGAGGCCCACAGGCTGCCTCCCATCTCCTTCAGCTCCATAGTTGATGGAAACGGTGTTTTTCTGAGAGGCAGCTCTGTACTCTGCATCCCTCCCTCCCTCTTGAATGGGAGGCAAAGGAATTTCATTGAGAAAATGGAGGGCACTGGAAAGACTAGAAACCCCAGAGGACAGCTCCCCGGTGTCGGGTTACAACGGCGGCTTCCTTTTCTGCAGGCAGATGAACTCATAATGGAAAAATGAGCGTGACCACGGTAACCGGAGCCACACTCCCGCTGCACAATAACAGGAGGGTGGGGAACAGGGGCACGAGATGAGCGCAGTGTTTGGAGAGGGAAAATCTGGCCTTACTGTATGAAAGTGCTTTCAGAGCTCTTTGAAGTGCACGTTATACAGCTAGATGCTGAAGCTCTCACTGTACACGAGTTTGCTTCTGATGGTTGGTGCATAGACTGGCTAGTGGGGGCTCGCCTCTTAAATAAAAATCTGTGTTTGGTTTGTTTGCGCCTCAGTTTTTATTAGTCGGAAAGGAAGCAGGTTTAAGGAAGGTTTGCTTCTGAAGGCTGTGCGGAGTTTGTTTGCCGGCTTTGAGGGTGTAGCAGACCCGTTCTTCCAGACGTCTTTGGAGAGCTGATGTCTTGCAGCATGCCCATCCTTCGCCCAACACCACCAGCGGCGTCACCTCCCTGCTGCCCACGTGCCCCCAGACTGTCTCTATGCAAAACACCACTTCACCAAAGCCTTTTAGCTGTGAGCGCATATGATACATTTATCACCGCAATGTTCTTTCCTGGCAGCCGGTCACAAAAAAAAAAAAACCACCGCACTGCAAAAATGCTGCAGTGAAAACCACGCCCCCTTGGGGCCGGCTGTGGAAAACACTGTCTCCTATCGGTAGCCAGAATCCGTATTACCTTACAGTGTGATCGGGTAACCAAGGGAATTTAATTTTCCTCAATGTTGCCTAATTACAGTCACGTCACACCATTCCTAAAGCCAAAGGGACAGAGTCGGCTGTAAGACACGCCACTCTATTCATGTGGCTATTGTGTGTGTGTGTGTGTGTGTGTGTGTGTGTGTGTGTGTGTGTGTGTGTGTGTGTTTGATTCTATTGTTATTCTGATGGGCTGCACAGTTTAGCAGTTTCTTTTTTGACCTTTCTGCTGTCTCTGAGCAGCTTTTCGTTTATGTGATTTTTTTTAAGGGTGCTCTTGATTACTGCTGGGGGAGCAGTCAAGGTTTCCAGTGGCTTATTGTGACTGGAACATTTTGAACTCATTTATTAGTCTTGATTGTATTGTCTTGTAATTGTTTTTAAATAATAATCATTTTTTTTATTTAAAGAAAATGTTCAAAGCCTCCGTATCCGTCAAGATTGCTAATACAGTATAGTACTACAGTTAAGTTTTGGTGAAGCAAATTTGGGCAAACGTTGCGACTTGTAACCCAAAAAGAGTGCAGCTCAGACCAAGATGTTCCTGACCTAAAAATAACGAGACACACAATATTATGATTAATGCCACTTTTGTCCTTGCGGCACCGACATAGTTACAAATATAAACCTCAGTTCTCTTCTCACCCAAGCTCTGGCTGTGAAAGCAGAGGGGGCACCGTCAGTGTGAGATGGTGCTTTCTGTAAGGGCGTGAGCGTGTCCCTCAGAGCAGCCAGTGATCACCTCATAGGCATGCCCCAAGTCTTGGAACATCACATTAAGCAGGGCTTCAGGTCCTAGCCGGCTCCAGGCTTTTCTTTTTATTGGTCCAGTCCATTTGCAGTAGCAGTATATAAAGTGTTTTACAGTCATAAATTGTTCTTTTCACAGATGTGCCGGGATGTCCCTCCATGTACCTGCAGAATGAAGGCTATGCCCCCGCCATGCACGGCAACGAAGGTAAACCTGCCCAGATCCCGACCTGCTTCCTGTATTCTTTTAACAGTGCAATCGCATGATCCAGTATTTGGAATCTCCATCTTTAGCGGTCGATGTGGTGCTCAGTGTCATTCGACCTGTGACAGGCTTCTGGGATGCGCTTCCTGTGCTCAGACAAAACAACTGCCGATATCACGCAAACACTGACCTTATCTAGACAGCCCTGCTAGCATTTCAAAGCTCTGGATTAATCTAGTTTTTACAATATGTAGATTCTCCTACATGCTTAACAGAAGTCCTATTCCTTTCATTCTTTTTTGTTTTTGTTGTTCACAGGGCAGGGATATTTTTTTCAGAAACAAGTAGAGTTTGGGAGTTCGCAAATGAGATGAGGATGTTTAATTTTGGTGTCAAGGATACGGTTTCCTTTGGGGTCTGTGGGAGAATAAATGGTGGAAGAGGCGGGTCCCTGCAAGTAGGTCGCTGTGGCAGAGCTGGTGGGCAAGGGACAGGACTGTGAGGGGCAGTGCTGGCAGCTTCCCCACTAGATCATCGCCTCGGGTGCTGATGAACTGGCTCGCTGCGCCCATTAGCTAAGTGCCATTGAGAAACTGTTTCCACTGGCAGCGAGGTCCACGTTACAGCCGTGTCGAAACAGTCTGGGGTCCAGCGCTGCCACTGAAGAAAGGCCTGTTTGTTAGTAGCCAAGAATAAATACCTACTCCAAGTGTTTGACCATTTAGTTGTTGCTCCTGTTATTGACGCTGCATGGAAGTACTGACTCATAATCTACCTTTCCTGGTTCACCAGCATGCCAGAAACTTGTAGGTGTGATTCTTAATCTCACTGCAGAAATGAACAAGGTTCTCCTCCCACCCATGAGAGCAACATCCATGACAAAAAAGATCTTTCAGTGTGTCAAGGCACCAACCTCAGGCCCGTCTCTGGAGCTCTGTAACCACAGACTCCTAGCCGCTCTGTAACCTGGTCACTTTTTATTCACTCCAGGCTACTCTTTTGAGAATGACTCCCGTGTCGTCCCAGAGAAGTTTGAAGGTGAGTGTGAACTGCTTTGACACTAATAATGTATGGCCACTCATAGCTTACTTTGAAGGCTGAGGAGCGAGGGAGCGCCTCTGAAGGCTGAGGAGCGAGGGAGCGCCTCTGAAGGCTGAGGAGCGAGGGAGCGCCTCTGAAGGCTGAGGAGCGAGGAAGCACCTCTGAAGGCTGAGGTGTGAGGGAGCGCCTCTGAAGGCTGAGGTGTGAGGGAGCTCCTCTGAAGGGTAGAGGAGTGAGGAGCGAGGGAGCACCTCTGAAGGCTGAGGTGCAAGGGAGCGCCTCTGAAGGGTAGAGGAGCGAGGGAGCGCCTCTGAAGGGTAGAGGAGTGAGGAGCGAGGGAGCGCCTCTGAAGGGTAGAGTATTGAGGAGCGAGGGAGCGCCTCTGAAGGGTATAGGAGTGAGGAGCGAGGGAGAGCCTCTGAAGGGTAGAGGAGTGAGGGAGTGCCTCTGAAGGGTAGAGGATTGAGGAGTGAGGGAGTGCCTCTGAAGGGTAGAGGATTGAGGAGTGAGGGAGTGCCTCTGAAGGGTAGAGGAGTGAGGAGCGAGGGAGCGCCTCTGAAGGGTAGAGGATTGAGGAGCGAGGGAGTGCCTCTGAAGGGTAGAGGAGTGAGGAACGAGGGAGCGCCTCTGAAGGGTATAGGAGCGAGGGAGCGCCTCTGAAGGCTGAGGTGCGGGGGAGGGCCTAGTACCTGGTACTGGTCAGTGATCTGACCCTCCATTTTCAAGGGCTATGCATTATTAGGTTCAAGCCATTATGCATGGCGCCACAAAGGTTATTAGAGCAAGCCGTCCAATCAATGTCGTAAGGGCCATACATTAGTGCTCTCTCTGTATTTCCCTTAAAGACCATCATAAATACAGGAGTCTGATGCTAAATGGCCTGGCTGTTTTTTTTCCCCGAAATATAAACTGTTTGTTGTTTGGGATCAAATTCCGCTTGTCCTGCTATTGTTCCTGGATCTGAGAAGTAACAGCACCAATTTAAAAAAAAAAAAAAACTTAAGTTCTTGCACTACAAGACCTAGTTGATTCAGCAGGTTTTGTTTCCTTATGTGAAGAGTGGAATGCATTCTCAGTAGCACACTCAAAGGGTAGAAGGATGTTTTTACATGATCAACGCGAGTCCATGGTAGATTCACACGATGTGCAGCATCTGCTTGCTGCGATAAGTAATGTTCTTCCAGTTGGGTTGTTATAGCATGAACCCAGACTTTTCTGCTGCTTCGCTGGAATATCGCTTTCTGTTTCGAGCTGAACAAGCCAAAATCTGTTGTCGCGTCGAGACTAATAGTTTTTATATGAATGCTCCTGTGTAAAATTACCACTGTTGATTTCCTATGTGTGTATGTCTGGTGTCAGATGAGGGTTAGTAAAAATGTCTGACTTAGATCTTCTAACATTCCAAACAGCGGAGGTAAAGCAAGAGGTGGGAAATGTATTCCGCGATGGTGCCCCCTATCAGCGCCGTGGATCCCTACAGCTGTGGCAGTTTCTGGTGGCTCTGCTAGACGACCCAGGCAATGCTCACTTCATCGCTTGGACAGGCCGTGGCATGGAGTTCAAGCTCATTGAGCCGGAAGAGGTGAGTACAGCTATCTTTGCCAGACCTTTGACTAAATAGAAAGTGAGGCAGTTAATCACTAATCATCCCTGTTTCTGGTCCAGAGAATTAATTTGGATGCCATTGTCCATCCTGTCTGCAAACGGCACATTTAAACTGGTTCATACTAGAAACAAGGGGAAACATTCTGGCCTTACATTGGCCTATCCCATTCAACAGGATCCACAAGGCTTCTAGCCAGTCACTGAATAGGATGATATAAAGGGGGTTTCCAGCAGAATTTTCTGTAATTTGTTACACACTGAATGTTTCTGGTTACATTTACAGCACCATCATGCTTTATTTAGATTTTCAAAGTGAAGAAAAGGTCTGAGTCTAGTTTCCTCACAGTAGGTCTGTTCTTTCACACTTGAGACATTTTGCTCTTCCGATACAAATCTCAGCTGATGTGTGTCCTGGTTTTGACAGAAGGTCGCCACTCTCAGAAAACAAAGTGCAAGTTCACTGTTCACAGTGCATGTAATACAATTTCCTGTGGACATTGTGGGCTGTCGTCTGTCAATGAATAAAATGATCCTACTGTTGTTTTTTGGTGGAATTTCCCTCTGAATTCGGCCGAATTCAGTCTGTCAAGGCTTGAAGAGAAATGTCTTTGTTGAGCTTGTATCTAATATAGAAAACAAAAAAAGCTATAAATATTCAGTACATGTCAGTGTTGACTTGTGTAAAAAGCAGTTTACTGGTACTTTATCAAGATAATATGGGCATCAAAATGATGAGTGAAAAAAACAGTTAAAAAGCAAATAAGTGGCAGCATCAAGCATTCACTGCACAGTAGCTGTGTCTTAGCTTCCATTCAGCACATTGACTTTTCAAACAACAATAAATGTGGGTGTTTAAAGATCATATGCCTCGCTTCCATTAGTGTCCATATATTATTCAGGACTCTTTACAGCAGTGTTTCCCAATCCGGTCCCCAGGGACCCTCAGTCGGTCCGTGTTTTTGCTCCCTCCATGCTCACTGCCAGACAGTCCACGACCGGGAGGGAGCAGAAACGTGGACTGTCTCTGGGTCCCTGAAGACCGGATTAGGGAACACTTTACAGTATAGAATGAAGGCTTATCTCCTTGAGAAGAGCCTGGAACGTCATGGCTAATTTTCTCTAAATAACTTCCACCCTCCACCACTGAATCACGTTTTGTTCTACAATGTCCCCTCCTTTAAATGAAGACAATTGAATTACAATACAGCAGCAGAAGCTCTTTCCGGATGCATTCTTTGCTTCTGCTGTATCGTGCATTTAGATTAAGATTTTTGTGAGTCCATTTTGATGCTGAAGGGTAAAAATGATTGGATCCGGATGCAGGGCCCAAACCAAACTCTGACATGAACGTAGATTAGTAAAGAAACTTATTTTTCAGCCATCAACTTTGGAACTTATCAGAGCAGCCCGGGGTGGTGTTTGTATTTGTGGATGAATCACAATGGTCTATTTCTCTGCTGTTGGCTTTGGGGCTGCTGAAGTTCAGTTAGAGGTCGAGACTGTAAAGACAGTGCACTATATTTAAAATGTGGCCTGGGCTGGCCAGCCACCGAGTCCTCCTCTCTGGACACTGTGGCATTATGGTTGGATTCAAGTGGTGATCAGTTACATAAAGAGGAAAAGAAGAAGTGGATGCCTGCCACTTTCACGTGTGTCCTCTGCTTGGAGGAAAAGCCTGCCAAAATGTTATCAGGTGCGACCTCTAGTGGTGAAAATAGTTAGTGCGGGCCCATTCCGCCGTGGCCTGGCATCTGCCTGTTTTAATCCTGTGAGTATTAACTTATAAATAGTAATTCTGTGAATCTCATAGAAACTTCAAATTACTTAAGCCCTGCATGAAGTGACTTGCAGCACTGAATGTAAAAAAAAAAAAAAAAAGGAAAATGCAAAAACAAAAGCCAGAATGAAGGCTCGCACCATCTGTTCGATCATAAAAGCGTGTCCTCCCTTTCTCCGTCAGGTGGCCAGGCTTTGGGGGATGCAGAAGAACCGTCCGGCCATGAACTATGACAAGCTGAGCCGCTCTCTGCGCTATTACTATGAGAAGGGCATCATGCAGAAGGTACGGAGAAGCAGAGAAACGTCACTCTAGCACGTTGTTAGTTTATATGCATGGATGAAAATCACTGGTACGCAAGTAAGCAATCGCCGTATATAGAGATGCGCGCGGTGATTTCTTGTAACGGTACAAATGCTTTCTTATAGTACATTTGTTATGACAAGAAATAAACACTTATTTTAGTCTTTAGATGGTGGATGTGTTAATTTGCGGTTTAAAGGTTAAATTGCACAGTGATCTTTCTGCTAGAGTGAGTTGGCCGGGTAGCACTGTCTCCCGTTACCTGTCTCTGTGTAGATGTTCCTCTTTTTCTCGTACCGCATGTTGCCTATGGCCCTCTAACAGTCTCCACCTGCGTTGGTTCCCCCACAGGTGGCTGGCGAGCGCTACGTCTACAAGTTTGTGTGCGAGCCCGAGGCCCTCATCTCGCTGGCCTTCCCTGACAATCAGCGGCCCAGCCTCAAGGCCGAGTTTGAGCGCTATGTCAATGAGGAGGATACTGTGCCTCTGTCTCACCTGGATGAGGGTGCTGCCTACCCCCCCGAGGCGGCTGCCCCCGGCATGGGTGCCCAGCCCTACTCCAAAGGCTACATGTACTAAAGGCCAGATGCTCTTGCACACACCCCACCTGCCCCCTTGTATATATGGCTATGGTGTTTTTTTTTGTTTTGTTTTTTTTAAATTAATCCTATTTAGGGATTCCCAAGGTTTTAAAAGCTGCGTTCTTCTCACTTCTGAGGCCTCTCCAATCCAAATACACAATGGTGGTTAAACTGATCACTTAATAAACACACAATATTAATACCACAGAGTCGGACCTTTCCTTCAGCTCTGAAAATGTAATCATTACATAGTTCTTGGGCTATGCCCTTTGTACTTGCTTGCATCCACCGTACATGTATCAAAATCTGAATAATGGTTATAATACTGTATCATACAATTTTTACCGTTAACTCTCTCTATATATATATAAGCTATTAAATGCTGATACGTATAACAAGTAGCTGTCCATAATGTATTTTATTTAATTGTGAAAAAGGCATGATGGGGAAATTAGCATTATGTATACACCATTGTTTGTCTGTCTGTCCTTCTACATATCTGACATCTTCACACAAACATAGCAAATTTCGGCGTATGGAGAACACACAGTACCCAGACTGAAGTTTCTCAGGCTCAATTCAGGGATGTCGCAGGGGTCACGAGAACAGGGGGGGGCCCAGCATGAGGCGAGGGGGACCAGAAGGTACCCAGATGGTCTGTAAATCAAACCAGCCGGGCATGGGGGGGGAATAACTCAGGGTATAAATGTCTAACCAGGCCTCCCCAGTACACATTATGTTCGGTCTCTGCGGACAGACACTTCCTGACATCAGCTGGATGGCACTGATAGTCACTTGCTGGTCTATGCCTGAGATTTACAGTGTCAGGGTACCAAAGCTGTGTGGGCCTTAGGCCCTGTGCAATTCAGAAATGCTTCTGACAGCATGTAATAGTCAAGCAGCTAAAAGCATAAGAACAGTCTATCTGTATTGAGTGAATGCAGAAGACCAGGTGCTCACTCTCCCCACAATGTTCAAGGACAAGACTGCAGTTGTAAAAAGGAAAAAGGTGGACGACCTACGAAACATCTTTGATCCTTCTTTGTTCTGAATGAGTATATGTGGAAGTTTAGTCTGATACAAACAAATGTGCCATTAATAAAATGAGATTGGGGAAAAGAGAACTGAATGAAGCCATTTCCCCGAAGCCCTTCAGTAAATATTAAGCTGTATTGTGTACATTTAGTTGCCTAGCAACATTTTTTAGTATTATTTGCTCTAAATCAGCTGTCTGGTGGGAAGGCAAACTCTCAGTGTAGAATTCCTTTGTTTCTTCAGGCAGTAGATACAGACGCAGTGATTTGGAAGAGCAGGCTGTGAAACGTTACCCTGTACAGACTGTGACCTCATTGGCCACTACCCAGGTCGTACATCTGTACCGACTGAACACTGAACGCTGCACTCCCGATTCATTCAGCCTCAAAAAAACGTGAACAACGTTCAATCCAATAATGTGCTTCCATGTGAAACACCCTAAATCTTAAACTAAAACCTGTCGAATGACTGTAACCTTTAGCTGTACCCCAGAGGTGAAGGTTAATTCTTGCCCTGCTTTTTTAAATATGGTTTCCTAATGCCAAAGCTGCATGAGAAAGCTGTAGGGAGATGGGGGAAAAACAGGAAACAGGAAAACAGACAAGAGTGTTTAATGAGCAAATAAAACAAGTACAGCTGAAGCCTAAATAGACAAACCCAAGTTCCAAATGGACATAAAAAATAAAGTTATATACACATACATAAACCCCCCTGCACTGTGGCTTTCAGTCCAAGACAGATCCTGAAGAAGTAACAAACTCAGATACAAGCAGTTTATGTTTCTTTATATGAAACAGTGATCTGGAATTCCTCAGGGGGAGGAATGGTTGAAGGGGCCAGGTACAAGAATTTCCCATCTGCACATTTCTGATGAATTACTTTACCGGTGGTCCCTTTAGCACTCACCATTTAATGGGTAACCATGAGGACCATTAGCACATAGCAGCAGGTTTCTCATTGGACAATTGTGCTGGGCATATGCGCTGTACATACCAGCGAGAGGCATGTTCCACTGCTGAAGTGAAAGACACCTTTTCTTAAGCCATTTTGCCACTACTTGAGCCCAATATCCCCCTCTTTTACACAATGCATGACATTGTTTATTACAACTGCTACAATGGTCCTTCTGGCCTCAGAAATATGAATGGCACTTGCAGTAAAATACACCAGGGACTGTGAAAATGTTCCAGAACATTTGTTTGTAGATAAAGAGGAAGTGTGGTAAAGACAGCAGGAGAGATATGGGAAAGTAAACCCCCCGGGCCTGACGTGGCGGCCTAGCGGCGGCGGAACGCCCGCGAGATGCGCCAGGCGTTGGGCTCCTCATAGCGGTTGTAGAGCGGTTCCAGTCGCTGCTGCTTCTTCTGCTTGCTGAGCCGCGTGGGATCGGACACCTTGAAGAAGGCAGGGGCAAACTCCACCAGCCAGCGCGGGTCGATGGTGGTCACCTCCCGCATGTACTCCTTGGTGGTCAGGACCAGCTCATGGTACACCACCCTGGGAGGAATAATGGGCGGTACAATGACTGCAGGCACTCTAACCAAAGGCCAGATTATCTCTGCTCATGCTTGGTGCTCCATAGCCAGTGTTGGCCATTTTACAGTCCATTAGGATGAATATATATTCAACCAGAATTCTGCTGACTTTAACGCTCGACATTTCAAGCAGTTCTACAGAACCCATTTAATTGGCTGAATGTACCCAGAAATAGGAAAGAGGCAAGTTTGTAGAAAGGAATTACCCAGATATTGACTGGAATAGTGGTACTAGTACAATGAAACTGAAGACTCTGATGACAAAGATGGTTCCTGTATCTCGAACTAGCTCTGGTACTTGGTATGTAGCTCTGGTGCTTGATTTAACCCATCACCCCTATGTATTTTCAACTAGAGGTGGGTGATAAATCGATTCATTCGAATTTACAGTTCAGAGCGATGTGATTTTATGAAAATTGATTTTATTACTTATTTTACACCCGAGCGCCAAAAGCGGAACTAATGCGACACACCGTTCTTCACGGGTACATTAGCACGGCACCCAAACACTGAAGCGAAGTGTCGAAAAACATGGCAATGGTCCGGTTTTGAGCCGTCAGACACAGACCAAACAAGACCTCCTGGCAAAGTCTGTTTTAAAACTGTTGCAACCAAAGGAAGCAGCACGACAAATTTATTCCAGCACCTAAAATAGAGGCACAATGGAGTGGGAGAAATGCAGCTCCCAGAGAAATGAATGATATAATAAAAATGTGGCACGGTGGAAGGCGATAAACGCTGTCACCATGTATATTGCAGAAGACATGGTGCCCATACATGCTGTGGAAAAGCCGGAATTCATTAACATGCTAAAAGTTTTTACAAGTTTCTAAAATTGTTTACAATAAAGTGGCCTGCCGTCTCACTTACAAGCACCTTTTTTCGCTTGTCAGATTACACTTTAACTCGAAAGTAAAAATAAATAAACAAAATAAAGTTAAAACTGGTTTTGAACCATTTGTCATCTGTAATTTGATTTTGAGTAGGGGATTGGGAAAATCGATTAAAGTCAAAAATCGTATTTATTGTGGGGGAAAAATGTTTATTTTAAGACCATAGCGCCCAACTCTATTTTCAACCTATATTCTACAGTAGAAGCTGGGAAAAAGCAGGCGGCCAGCACTCACCATTCCGGCTGGCGGTTGAAGAGGGCACTGGAGGGGTGGATGTACACCACCTGCTGGTCGATAAGGGTGCGGTAGCCTTCCTGGGGGTCCTTCTTGGCCGCGTTGCGGAAGAAGCCACTGCAGATGGCCTTCTGCACTCGTACCGTGGCCTTCCCACATGACACCACGTCCAGTTTGTGTCTAGGTAAAGGAAGCTCAGTTTGTACTCATGCTGGGGGGGGGCTGCTTTTCATAGGATTCCTTCAGATGCCCACCCTACTAACAAGAGACTCACTACAGACAGGCCACAACAGAAAGAGGTATGAAACGGTGCCTGAATGAAAGGGACGCTTACGCCACACACATTTACCAACTACCGCCAAGCTCAAAGCATCCTGTCATCACACAGGCTTTACAGTCCGTAATTGGGGTTTGGTTTCAGCTTGGCGGCTTCAGCTTCTGCTAAATTACAGCGATCTCCTAAGATCAACTCCCACATTTTACAAAAATAAACATCTTACACAATAAGTACCTATTAGCCATCTGGTAACCAAGATGTTCAACTCCTTCCTACCAATGTTAAATGACACAGAAGGTAGTGACCAGAACTTAGTGTAAACATTTCTGGTGAGTGTCAATGGCATGGGGAAGCGAGGCGGATCAGTACACAGAGATTCATTAAAGAGGATGACTTGTCAAGTATAATGCAGTGCCGATTTCCAGGACGGCCTTACCTGTCCATGATGCCCAGCATCTGTTTGCGGATGTCTTGGGCACGTCGCAGAGACCGCGCCTGAATGAAGTTCTCATAGCACCAGGGGTTGGAGAACTTGTTGTTCTTCCAGGAGTTATAGACAGCCAGCAGGGTCAGATGATCCCCTTCAGGCTGGTGGAACTTGGCCTTCTTCTGGTCTGCTAGAGCTTGCTTGTCCTGGAACACAGGTGCATTATGGGTTACATACTGAAAAATCGCTGCTAAAAACATGATCTCAGCAGGTTAGCACCATCCTGAGCCAAACCAGAACATAAAAAGCGGGTAAAATTGAGGTCTATATGGAGTAGTCTTCTAACAGTGTCACGCTGAATGGAACCACATTCTACTTTCTAGTATGGCTGCTACTACTGATTACATCACTGATCGAGTAATCTGACAATTAAAAGAGTAACATCCATCCATCCATTTTCTGACATTGCTATTCCTGAGGTTATGGCCTCAAGGCAGGGAACAACCTAGGATGGGGTACTAATCCATTGCACGCACACACACACATGGGCAGTTTGGTAACTCCAATTAACCTCAGCATATTTTGGGACTGTAGCGGGGAAACCAGAATACCTGGAGGAAACCCCACAAAGATATGGGGAGAACATACTAACTCCACAGACATGGAGCCACGGTGGAGACTCAAACCCAGGTCCAAGAGGCATGAGGCAACAGTGCTAACCATGCTCCACTGTGCCACACCACTTGTTGTTATTATTATTATGCAATACAATACACATTGCAGTTGCTGTGTACTCAGTCACAAGTATGGTTGACGTAGGCCTTCCAATTCACTTGATGTTTTGGCTGAAAAACGACAGACAGAGACAGACAGAGAGACCCACTGCAACACTGCTGCCCTGGCAGATAATGTGCATTATGTGCGACGTTTGTGTCCACATGGGATTTCAACTTTAATGACGATTCTTTTTCAACATTACCTAGTATACATTTAAAATAAAGTCTAAAGTTTACCGCCGCTGCTTTTGCATGAGCTCTCCTTACATTTTGTGAGACAATCGTAATGATTATAGTTCTTGCTGTTTGATTGACTCATACAAGGTGGCAAGAGGAGTAAAGCGAACAAGAACTGGCAATGAGAAGACCTTCGTCGTCCACTCTATACAGGTTTTGTATTCCTTAGGTATGACACTGAGCAGATACACGTGATTTGTCAGTACTACTTTGTTTCTGTTGACGACTTTGGAAGAAAATAACTTCTACTTGGAAATATAGTTAATTTTCAACTGCTAAATGACACAAAAACTTATCGCAAAAAGAACTTTCCAGGATCATGGAACCCCAGCACACAATGCAATCACAAAGATATTAAATGCTCATATGAACACATGTATTAGGTAAAATGATGTACCTAAGTGACAGGGCTGACCATCTTAGAAGCTATCATTTTGACATACTGGAATCACAGAAAGAAAATAAACAGAACAGTTTAAGTCTAAGTGATGACAAAGACAGGCTGGGCTACTCCAAGAGGCTGTATGGCCTTATCTATGGTGAGACCATCCATGCTGAACGTCTTCTTGTAAGATGTATTTGCACTGCAGTGGTGATGTTTAAGTTCTGCTCTGAAATGCAAACAGGCAACTGCATTCTCATTGACTTTAATGAGAAGTGCTGCTTTTGCTCTTTATTTGGACTGACATGCTGTGCGTCTTCTTCCTTGCTCCATATCACTCTGTAATCGATTAGGGAAATCTTTTTTGATGCTTTTTATAAATCGAGAAACCGTGACAGCTGAACATCAGTTTATGGTATAAGACGCATTCACGCATAACAGAGAAAAGAAGTGGGGGTGGAGCACTGTATAAAAATGGGTGTTGTATTCACAATGCATCAGGGCAGGGTATTCAAATCACGGTCCTGGAGGTCCAAGCACTGCTGGTTTTCCAGCCTTCCTTTACCTGTCAGAATCAGTAATTATTAAACTAACTACCTGGGAGAACTGAAAACAAGGCCTGGATTTGGAATCGAGGTCCAGATTTGAAGAGCCCTGCATTAGAGGAATTGTTCAGTACCTTAGTGGTCATCCTCATTAACTAGTCTTGCTAATTCAGTCTACAAGAGGAAAGGGTTTTTGATCTTAAGTTAGCTGAGCAGGAAAAATGACTTATAAAACAAAAAATACAGAAGCCTAAAAACGTACTTTTCAGTTTAACATTTAAGCGTAGATCAAACGAGCAATCTGCTGTCCAATTCCCTAAGGGATGTTTTAATCAATATCATGTTAGGATATGTACAGAAGTCATCTACAATTCATAGTGGGTGGGGAAATGCGAGCATGTGCACAAACACACTCTAAACCTGAACATTTGGCAGTTAATTGCCTTTTTGGCTGGGGGTAAAAACCCCAAACACAGACAGAGGAGAAGAATACCAATAAACTATCCTTTTTCTGGCTGATTATAGCAAGATGTGGAGGTTTGTGTGATGTAGCTCACCTTGGGCCTGTAGAAGACATTCTGCACGGACAGCATGGACACGATGGTCAGCATCTCTTCACTGCAGCCCAGGTGGACAGACATGATGAGCATCTTGCACAGCATGGGCTCCAGGGGAAACTCAGCCATCTGCAGGCGGGAGGTAGGAGCAGGCCGTCAGGCAGAAAAACACCCGACACACAAGCCAAAGCATCCGAGGACCTCTCCGCTTTCACCTTGGTCGCTGCACCCAAGGTTCCCGTAATTAGAGGCACCACTAGTAGACGAATTTCCAAAACTGAATTGAAAACGGTCTTAAAATGGATTCACTAGCTGAACTTCATCTTGAAGGACTTTTGGCAGATAAACATTAAGATGTGATATTTGAGGGAGGGTGAGCTTCACCCTCCCTCCTCACTGACAGGCTCACACACGCCCCTACCCTGCGACCCAGCCGGGTCAGAAGCCCCTCGTCATCCAGGGCCCCCAGAGTGTACAGCTGCTCCATGGCTGTGATCAGAGTCTCCATTGGAGGAGCGTCCATGAAGTCAAATGAGAGAAGGTCATTGATGCCCATAGCCTGTGGAGGGAGGGGAACCAAATGGAGATCAGGCCATATGCTGGAAGGCAGATACAACAGCTCTAAGGCTCACTTCAAACGGGGGGAGGCCAGGTACCTTCAGGGACAGCACAGTGCTGGCCAGGTTGGTCCTCTGGATTTCAGGCACGTTGGTGGTGAGCATCTCGTCCCGGTAGGCTCGCTCCGTGTACAGCCGGTAGCACTTGCCTGGCCCGGTTCTCCCAGCACGGCCCGCTCGCTGCTTGGCTTGGGCCTGCGGTGTCGGATACATTCACAATTCACAGGTTGAATTAAACACAGCTTTTGGATTCAGAACACGGAGGTTCTGAAGTAATACTGGAATGCTTAGTAAAGGCAGGATTACAAAGAATAGGTCATGAAACAGCAGCTAAGCTGCGCACTCCAAGACTTCAAATGCGATAACGTGGTTACCTGTGAAATGGGCGTGACCACCAGCTGGTCGATGCCAGTCTTTGAGTTATACACCTTCTGCTTCACAAAGCCTGGGTCGACCACGTAATAAATGCCGTCAATAGTCAGCGACGTCTCCGCAATGTTGGTGGCGATGACAACCTGAAACACAGGCACGCGGGTAATCTGCAAAGTGAGCTCCGTCGGACCCAATGATCAACCAGGGCGTGACGGGGTGGAGGGGGTGGCTGGTACCTTCCTACTGCCAGGCGGAGCCGGGTCAAAGATGCGGGTTTGCATTTCACTGGGCAGGGCGGAGTACACGGGGAGGATGATGAGTTCTGGGACGTCCGGGCCGAGACTCTTCATCCTCTCATACAGGATCTCGCAGGCCGTGTCGATCTCCTCCTGACCAGTCAGGAACACCAGGATGTCACCTGTCAGGGTACAACTCGGGTTAGAGAGGATGGGCCAAGTTGTCACCAAAGACTAACCCCATACTGACCTCAAAGACAGTTCATGATGAAGATTGTCTGATGTTTTTCCTTTAAACAGCAGCCGGTTATGAAAAAGTCATTTATATTTGTGTAAAAGTTTTTGAGAGACAAGTAGCTGATGGCATAATAATCAGATTTCAACCCTGGTCACCTAAAACCAAAAAAGTAACAAGTGAATTCAAAAGAGGTGATATAAAGCAGGAGAACAGCGTCCATATTTCACAAGCTGCGAGAGCTGCACCCCGTCATCAGCTGGAAAGAGGTACCTGGAGGCTCGGTGAGGTGGATCTGCATCACGGTTATCAGACTGGCATCCAGGTAGTCCGTCTCAGGCTCCTTGGTGTACAGCACCTCCACGGGGTACGTGCGGCCTGGGATGGTGAAGATGGGAGCCTCATAGAAGTACTGGGAGAACTTGACGGCATCCAGTGTGGCCGACGTCACGATCAGCTTCATGTCTGGACGTTTCTGCACCGACTACAGGAATGAGGGGTGTGCGGTAAGTATCTCACTAAGTTTGCACAAACTTAACATTTACATTTTGCTGCTATGAAAATCCATTCCTCGAAAAGGAAAAGCAGAAATGTGATAAAAAAAAAACCTTAAAAACAATTAAAAGGGGAAAAAAATAGACGGACCATCGCAATAAAGCTGTAAATGAAAGGAAAAAAAAGTTCACGTTTCAAAGCCTGTAGCGTAACTGTACTCAAACGCATAAGCCTTCCTTCAGAAGCAAAACTCACACAACTCTTCAGTCTCACTCTACCATGTGCAGTTTTGGTGAATTTGTATTCACACATGTTCACACCACAAAGACGAGAAGCTTTGATTTTAAATCAACAAAAGCAGGACCAAGCTGCCTATGCATGTGAGCAAAACCCAGGGCTCAAGTCAGTCACACTCAGTCCATACAGCCGGATACAAAGCCATATAGGTGAAAGGTCTTAGGGCAGTAGAGACGCAGAAGTCAGCTGTACTGTTCCATGTAATGGGAGGGGCTATTAGCCAGATGAGAGGAAGGACCCCGCGCGTGTGGGTGGGTGGATGGGCAGGCAGACCCACCTTCTTCAGCAGCCCAAAGAGCACGTCTGTGTGGATGGTCCTCTCGTGGGCCTCGTCCAGCATGATGATGGCGTACTGGCCCAGGTCGGGGTCGATCAGACACTCCCTCAGCAACATGCCGTCTGTCATGTACTTGATCACAGTCTCCGGGCTGGTGCAGTCCTCGAATCGGATGGTGTAGCCTACCTGCGGGGGTTTGGAGGGAGGACAAGTGGGGGGTGGGGGGGTTACCACAGCGGCGAAAGGCGAGGCAGAAACGCCAGACAGGGCACATCAGGCCCACGTGGATGCAGACCGATGGCTGGGTCGGGTTATACTGACAGCCTTGCTGAGTGATTTACTGGAGCAGATCCACAGATCTCATTGGTCTTTGCACTTTATTAAGCTCCATCCCACTTCCTGGCTTTTATAGTATTTTACAGCGATGGCACCGTGACTTCACACCTCAGGCATTAGGGGTAAGATCAAGTCCCACTCTGTAGGTGTGGTGTTTGGCTCTCAGCTTTCCTGTAGTGCTTAGGCCAGCTGGCATCACCATATGTGTGATTGTGTGTGTGTGTATGTGATTGTGTGTGTGTGTGTGTGTGTGTGTGTGTGTGTGTGTGTGTGTGTGTGTGTGCGCGCACGCGCATGTGTATAGCTTGGGTATTCCCTGTGTTTTCAGGGTTCCCCTTTACTGTCCAGCATATGACTGTATGTGAGCATGTACTCTGCAGTGGACTGGCTCCACGGGAAGAAGCCTTGCTTTGTTACACTGTTTCCAGCCGCACTGCAGCCCTGTACTGGGAAAGCAATGCGGATGGACAGGATGATTCATTTGTGTCTTAACAATCATGGCCAAAGGACATGCTATGTTCAGCAAAACATCCACTGAACAGTTCCCTTGATTAGCATTTTTAGTCCAGCAGAATTTCTTGCATTATTTCGTGAACAGACAGGAAAATAACATTCCGCAAAGCCCCTCAAATGGTCGACTGAGCTGCAGTTACCAGCAACCTCCCTGGTCTTGAGGCTATAGGCCTTCTCACCATGACTCTCCCGCAGTATCGCCTGCGATGCCCCTCCTCAGAACTGCATCCAGCAAACCACTTACCTCTCAGTCCAATGGACAGGCTAATGGCCAGGGAGCCCGCTGCGGTGTCTAATGGGCCCCATGCGGATTTACACGTCTTAGAGACGGCGGTGGGACGAGACAGGGGGAGGCGGAACACCCACCTCCTGGCCCAGGCAGCAGCCGTACTCCTCGGACACCCTCTTGGCCACAGACATGGCGGCGACACGGCGTGGCTGGGTGCAGCCAATCTTTCCGCGGGTGGTGTACCCCGCCTCTGCCAAGTACTGCGTGATCTGGGTGGTCTTTCCAGAACCGGTCTCCCCGATCACTATCAGAATCTGGTTGTCGTGGACAGCCTTTTAGGAGGCAAGAGGACACAGGAAGAGATTTTTTACTCTTAAGCCATTCAAAGCTATCACAGAAGGTCAAATTAAATGCCCACATCACAGTGGGAGCTCAGGAGAACCATCCTAGCCCAGTGATTGTAGAACTGTCGCCACTGAGATCAACTGCAAACCATGCATCTCTACTGATATTACTCATATGCAATTTCCATCACGTAACTGATATATTAAGATAAATCGCGAAATGGAGACTTATGAGTATTATATTTATATATAGCTCAGGTTTGAATTTCCGTGTGGGACGCTGGATATTACGGAACTAATGTAATTAAATAAGTGTTTAAGTGAATGTTACATCACGCTCTGGAGGTGCAAGTATGCCCATGTCTGCACTAAAAACACAGCGCCCTCTGCTGACCTGGATGAGCTGCTCCTTCAGCTTGTAGATGGGAAGGCTCTCCCTCTGCTCCACAATGGACAGCTGCGTCTTCTTCCCGTAGGAAGCCTTGTTGCCGCCAAAGGCGTGCTTCTTCCACTCCGGGATGTCATTGGGCATCATCCCGATTCCCCTCATGTTGGCTGCGATCTGCCGTCCGTCGGCTAGTTTGGGCAGGAGAGCGAAGCGCGTTAACAGGGTTTATGGGGCGAGTCGGAGGGGGGCGCAGGGCCGGCGGTGGTGAGGCAGCTTTTACATGGCTCATTTTAACAGTCTTCCTGGAAGTCCCGAGCAGCTAAACCACAGACACATGCATACAGATGGGCGAGAGCGGTACACTGCATCATTACCAATCACGTGTGACGAGTGACAAAAGGATGTTCAGGGCCAGAGACAGAACAAGTGACAGTCCCAAAAAAGACGACTCTGAATTACAACCCTTTCATAATCAGAGATAAAAGTACCTATTTTGAACGAACACTTGCAAAACCTATTACACCACTACATCCTCCAAAAAGGGTAACCTAAATATTAAAACCCAAAGCAGTCACAGGCAGCCTTGCACAGCACAAGCAATGAGAGGAATGCAGGGGAAGGCGAGGCCAACCGTCAGGCAGGGGGTCCACCCAGTGCTTGTTCAGGCCCATGGGGATGGAGTCCATCTCCGCCTCGCGCTGCGCCTGCTTCACCTCCCGGCGCTCCTTGGCAAGAGCGCTCTGCATCATGGCGGCCTGGGACAGGGAGCCGTCCGGGTTCTGGGAGGAGCCGGACCAGTGACAGGGGGATTAGCCTGCAGACCCTGACTGAAACGTGCATGTGTGAGGAAGACACCAGGCTTAAGAGTAAACTGTATTTATAAGAAGAAACTTTAATATACCATGATTCTGAGTACTAAAGAATCTTACATAAAAAGGAAAAATATGCAATAAAGCATGCAGGGTCTAGAGCACAATTCTGTTTCTGGAATGATTCCCTGGAATCTCAATACCATAACACTTTGATCTGCAACCACCATGTATGATCACAAACTCGGCCATTTTCAACTGATTATCCCCAGAGAATCAGCTGGACTTCAGGGGAAACGCCTCGGGGCAGCGGTATAAGTGCAGGGCCGCACAGCATGTTGAGCAGAGAGCATCAGCCTGCAGCTGGGAGGCAAACGGACCGCACAGGTGCAAGCGGCAGACCTTGACGATTTTGACGGGACTCATGTCCATGCTCTGCTTCGTGTGCCCCCGCAGAAAAGGAGGCTCCTCCTCCACCAGCTCGATCTCCAGATCTTCGTCTACAAAGGGCACCAACACTTGGCTTCAGAACAGCCTAGAACGCATCACTACAGTATAACACCCACCTACTCCACATGTAAATGCTGATCCACAACTGTGCCATGTTCTACAATTAATAAAGAGCTCAATGACTGGATCAGACCAACCACAGGACTGGTTGGAAGAACAGAAAAGCCAG
The DNA here is from genome assembly GCA_019775955.2 of Pollimyrus isidori. Classification (NCBI taxonomy): domain Eukaryota; kingdom Metazoa; phylum Chordata; class Actinopteri; order Osteoglossiformes; family Mormyridae; genus Pollimyrus; species Pollimyrus isidori. The sequence goes on from JABFDZ020000097.1 coordinate 27,735,554, forward strand.
TAGTGCAGCCGGTAGGAGGAAGAAACCAGCACTGCATATCAGCTTGTCACTCATGGAAGGTGCATCACAAAGCAAATATTAATGTTTATGGCAATATACTTAGGGAAGCAACACATCCCAGAACATAAATTACCAGAAAAGTTTCAACTAGAATTATATTCAACATGAGGAAAACCTACCTTCTTCATCATCGACTTTAGGGAGAATGCCAGTCTCCTCATCAAAGTCAGGAAACTCCTCCTTGGAGAGCACATTGGCAGCAATCATCTGAGCGAAGGGAGGAAGAGGAAAAGAAACAGCAGGTCTTTATAAAAACATTCAATCCATCTATCTTCTATAACCCATTGTTCCATTCAGAGATGTGCGGGGTCCGGAGCCTACTCAGGAGGGTATGGGGACAAGGCAGGGAACAACCCAGTATAAAGAAAAATAACATTCTTAATCACCAAATCAGTTTGAAACTATTGATTTTATATAATACAAGTGTGATTGACACATCTGTTCAGTGAGTAGCAGCGCAAGCCCTCCACACCAGCTCTATCCACGATCAGACGCACCTGTTTGATCTCCCATTTCTCTGGATCAGAGATCTTAGTGAGCCTCTTACGCTCCAGGGTGTCGTCCTCCACCTCAGGCGCATGGCCCAGGTTGAGGTTGGTGGGCCGGTCAGGATTCCTCATGGCCGTCTCCTCACTGCCGTCGGCCCCCATGTTACGACGCCGGTTGGGGTTCAGGTCCTCGCCGGTGTCCTGGTCCACATCCTGCACAAGACCGTGTTCACTGATCATTTGGAAAACCAAGCCGGAACTGCATATCCCAAAGGAGTACATACTGCAGAATGCTACCCATCCCTAACCCCGTAAACCCCGGAACTGTCATACTGGTAAAAATGCAAATAAGAAAATGAAAAAAATGCAGCTCCGGATCATGAATCTGTTCACTGGCAGAAAACATGATATGTAAACTTTTATAAAGCTCTCACCTCTGACGTTTCAAATAATCAGCACATTCCTAAAAATTATGCATAAAAATTCATAGTTCATAAAAAGTATTTACGCTACCCTAATCAAAACAACAAAAAGCATTTTGGAACATGTGCATTAATGTTAGTGCATGCCTATGCAGCGGCATGCTTTAGTAGTCTGGTTTATCTAGTCTTTTGTGTTCTATGGGACACTACATTTAATCCGACATCACCCCATTGTTTTATTTTTTCATTAAAGTGTGTGTAAAAAACAAAGTGCAAGAATTTGCTTTTCAAGAGTAAATCCAACTATATGGCACTGGCCTTGTCCCAAAGTTGTCGGACACTAAACTTTTTACTGTATATAAATCCAGCCAGTTATACAACTTTAAAATTCAAAACCACAAATCTCACTCACCTTCATACTAAGGCTGGTCTTCGACCCAGTGAAGGACAACACTTTGACTTTTACCCGCTGACCTTTGCTGACCACATCAGCTACGTTGGCCACACGCCCCTCTCTCCTGAGCTCTGAGATGTGGACCAAACCCTCCCAGCGTTTTCTGCCAAAATAGGAGGGTTGAGGACATTCAGCTTCAATTACCAAACATTGTGAAACTCTTTAGATAATGCAGATATGAAAACACTCATACGGAAATTTTAGATGAACACAGAAAATGAATACCCTGCAAAATGGGTACACTAAAGAAATTTCACAAACCTGAAAGGCACAAGCCACTTTATTCTAACAGGGTTCTCACTAGAGGTGGGTGATAAATCGATTTCATCGATTAATTCGAATTTACAGTTCAGGACAATGTGTTTTTATGAAAATCAAATTTTATTACTTATTTTACACCCGAGCGCCAAAAGAGGAACTAATGTGACGCACTGTTCTTCACGGGTACATTAGCACGGCACCCAAACACTGTAGCGAAGTCACAAACAACATGGCAATGGTCCGGTTTTGTGCCGTCGGACACAGACCAAGCAAGCAAGGATAATAAACACTGTCGTGATATATTGTGCAAAAGACATTGTGCCCATATATACTGTGGAAAAGTTGAGATTCGTTTTTCGAAGTTTCTAAAAGTGTGTACAATGGCGTGGTCTGCCATCTCACTTACAAGCATCTTTTTTGGCTTGTCAGATTGCACTTTAAAGTAAAATAAATAAATATTTGTCATCTGTAGTTTGATTTTGAGTAGAGGGGAAAATCGATTTAAATCAAAAATCAGATTTATTGTGAAAAAATCTGAGATTTTATTTTTAGGCCATATCGCCCAGCTCTAGTTCCCACTTTCTTCAGGATATCATTTTCCAGGGCATTTATGAGCTACACTGATTTTACAGTTGACATGAGGGCTTCCAGTGAACCACCTTTAAATCTGAAATGTGGCAGTCAAAACACATGCCACTGTGAAAGAATAATCTAAACTTTACTATAAATTATCCTGACACAATTAAAGCTCATGTTATTTGCTCTACTTTATAATTTCTGACAACACATCCCAGAACTGATAATCCACACTTTCTTTAAATGAAATGCTGACATGAAAAAACGCTTATTATGCAATTAATGCTACAAGAGTTTAAATCAAAATGGCCTTTGTTTTATACATTATCTACAGAATACTTCATCAGCGACCCGATCATCATTTAGTACTTTTATATTTTACATTGCTGTGTTCCATGTTCTAACTATATATAGAATGTATTGGAGCACAGTTCAACGGCACAGGGTACACCCCGCAAAACAAAATCAGATCAGCAATCAATGAAATGGAATTGTCCAAAATATCTTGCTATGCAATTCTATGCTTCCGACTTTGTGGGAACAGACTGAGGAAGGACATTTTTTCCATTTTCTATGACTTTTATATGACTGAAAAATGCATTTTTAAAAATGCAAGTTTTTCCGGTTTTCAGAGAAAGTGTGGGAACCCTGGAGATGCTCGTGAATAACAGCATAATGATTCATTAGTGGTCACCAACCGACAGATCACAATCAACAGATCAGTCATAACGATATTCATAATCTATCAGTCTACTGAAGGGGACCCACCCCAAGTTGACAAAATATATTTGTAAAAGTAGCTCTCAAGATAAAAAGGTTGGCGACCACTGATTTATATATCAATCAAAAGCAAGACAAACAGTTCCATTCACAAAAGAAGCTGTAAATACTCATTCACTAATCAACTGTCATTCGACAATACAGAATAGGATCATCAGTATACCTTAACTCCATTGACCTCTCTGTAGAGCATTTACCATCGCAGAGTCCTGAGGAGAGCTGCCTCCATCCTCAAGGACCCGACACACCCCCAACACGGACTGTTCACACTCCTGCCCTC
>JABFDZ020000097.1:27763176-27794747 GCA_019775955.2 Pollimyrus isidori
CCCCCCCCCCCCCCCCCCCCCCCCCCCCCCCCCCCCCCCCCCCCCCCCCCCCCCCCCCCCCCCCCGGCGGGGGGGCATGCCAATCGAGTGCCTGCACTTGATATGCTGGGACGGCCTGCAGGGTTTTTGACCCCCTCCAGCTGCCCTAGTCCAACCTTATGTTATTAGTAAATGCAGTTTCCTCCCCGTCTTCCGGAAAGTCTCTCTCTCTCTCTCTCTTTCAGACCTAGGCTTCCATGTCTTGTCTACATTCATTGGGTGACACCTCTCCATATAAGGGCGCGGCCAACCGGTCTCGTCTAACGAGGAGGGCGGAGTAATGTGTGGGGAAAGGTGGGGTGCCACACACCGGCTTGGGGACGAGTTGCCGTCACTGCCACCACCGGAGCTGGGATCCCCGTTAGCGTTAGTGCCAACCGTGCTCGTGGTGAAAGTGAGAACTGCGAGGTGTGGCAGCAGCGGCCCTTTCCTGTATGCTTAATACTGACAGGCGGGCTCCGCCTCCCAGGTGCAGTCGCAGCCCGGTGAGGGCAGGTGCCACCGGTGGCTGGCTGCGTGCTGGGCGAGCTAGGAGCTGGCATCTCTGCTCCATGCCTCATGGAGAAACGGGGGCTGGAGCATCCAGGGTGGGAGAGCAGAGGCAGGGAGCGAGGGCATCTTCATGTGGGGGTCCCGCGGCCACCAACAAGCAAGTGGGCTCTGAATGAGGCGCGCCTCTGATCCTCTCCAGCCATTGGACGGGGACCCCCCAACCATCTTACCGCCGACTGCATAGCATTCAAAGTGAGGCTGTCTTTTATGTTTTCTCCTCAAAAACAGTGCTCGAAGCCCATCTGGTGCTGGTTCTCAGGTTCAAAACCACATCCTTTTAATTGCTCATCACCAAAGTGACACTCGATCCCATATTCATTTTTACTTTTTTTTGTTTTTTTACTTTCTTAGTTAGTTTTTTTTTTTTTTTTACAAAAATCATCCTTAATCAATACCCACCCCTCCCCCCAAATAGTCCGGTAAAGAAAGAACATCCACAAAAGACTAATCGAGTGAGGAGGCCCCTCTGCCCTCAGTGGTATTATGTCTGAAAGGTTTGAAGGTCTCAGCACTGAATATGTATGAATGAGTATGTGTTGAGGTGTGTATGTGTGTGTGGGATGAGGGCTGTGGGCAGCTGCCCTGTGACCAGAGGTGAGGTAGAGTCTGTCAGTAAAGCGGCAGTCCTCGAACCACAGCCTGAGGCGCCCACGCCGAGGTAAACGACAGCCATCGCGGTATTCCCCGCCGAATTTTCAGAAGGGGGCGTGTCTAAGCTAAAGATAACATGGAGTGACGGAGGTCGGGAGCAGAGAGACTGCTGGGTGTACACAGCCCACCCTTTAAGACCAGAGGACGATGCCGGAGCAGCCCCCTCGAAGGGGATCTGTCCCCCCCAACCACCCACCCCCCCGATTTGGTTCCCTCGCAGCAAAATCCCGCTCAATGGCATTTTGGAGCCGCCACCCCCACCACGCCGAAGGGTGTGATGCCAATGAGCACGGATGAGTAAGCAAAAGCTGCGGGTGAAGACAAACATTCCGAACGGGTTTGTCTCATTTGCTACACACACGGTCGCTTGTCAGGTGTCCTCGCCGCGAGACTGAAGGCGTACAGCTTCGGGACCCCAACCACCAAACCCGAGGAACGGCGCACAGGATTGGCTTTCAGTAAACTCCACTCTAGACCTGTCTTTAAAAAACTCTGCATCCCCAGTCGAGTTTCATGTTAATTAAAAAATAGCGGGATGACATTAGCAGTTGTGTCAACGCACTTGGTCTCCATGAGGGGGCGTAAGTGCTGAGAGTTCCGCTGTACCGCCACGCTGGGGGGCCTGCTGACAAGGCTGCGTCATGTCTTCACATCTGTAGGGTGTACGTATCTATAGGACCCAATACACTTCCCGGAATGTTATTAATGTTCGGCTTTGAAACCGGAGCACTATGCTTCTGGGAAATGACAGGGGCGTTGTCATGGAGAAACGACTTCAAAGCTGCAGTGATCTACAGCTGGTTACAATGAAATACATATGAATGGGATGAGCATGCTGAATTGAGAACTGAGGCCATAGTGGGTATGTGTGTGTGTGTGTGTGTATGTGTGTTAATATGTGTGGGGGGGTCTTAGACTGAAGTGAAACTTTAAGACAGAAGGGCAGCCTGACTGAATCGAATAATAAGAGGCCGTTTTTTCCCGATGAGCACTGCTGCTGGTGTTTTGACATCTGATGTTCAAGGGGTGAGTTCTCCCCGATCCCCTCGGACTCCACCCCCTCTGCCACCCACGTCCCGCCCCCAGCTTCCCTGGTTCAGACCTCCTGGTCCTCAAAGACCTCCAGGAAGAGTGGGGGGAAGAGCTCGGTGGGGCACTCCACCTTCATGTGCAGGAAGCGGCTGGCGTGACAGGCCCCAATCATGCGTAGGTCCGTCACCTTCATCAGCAACTTGGGCCAGAAGTGAGGAATGTTGTGCTTGCGGTAGTTGATGTAGTGTTCGAAAGCCAGCAGGTACGTCTCCTGGCATTTCTCGATCTTCTCTGTGCAGGTGAGGCCAGAGCGATCTGGGGGGAGGTGCTAGTCATCAATGAACTGACAGAACAGATAATGTAGAAAAGGCTCTTCTAAGGGAGGGCATTGGGGAGGGGCGTGTTACTGGGGGCATTAGGGTGAAGGCAGGAATGGCCTGAGGAGAGGTGAAAGCCTACTGATGGCTAAGAGTGAGAGGGAAATAATTAATATGTTTATTATTTTCTGCACAATATTCAGGTCATGTACTATACCTTCCAAATCTGTTTTCACTATACGTACTGTCTTTTAACTTTGTCTGTTTTTGCATTGTATTCAAAATTCAAGAGTTTACTCGTCACGTGTGCAGTAAACATGGGTTCCACTATGTTAAGAAAATCTTACTCTACGTGTCCCCCTGTGGAACACAAATTAACACATAGAAACATATCAGAAGTATAGATTAAGGTGGAAGTATAAGTTAAGGCGCATGTGCAGTGACACAATGAATACAATAAGATCCAACCCTTTTGAACTTTTGCACATGCACAAGGTCAAAGGTTGGATCAATTACCCTGCGCAACATTTGGGGTGATTTGTCTCAAAATTTCATTAGTACCAGTTGTTCATCCATACAATAAGTCTGCAAAGTTTGACAAAGGTCCTTCAAATAGTTTTTGAGCTATCGGACTAACAGTATCAACTGTGAAAGCTAACATTTTTATGCTATCACTATGCAGCACTGTGTTATAGTAAACAATGCAAACAGAAATAGATGTAGGGGTAGATAGCTGGTTTGTAATTATATCTTTGTGGGGACTCTCCATTAATTTCTATGGATTTCTAATCCCAAAATGATGACTTTAACCTCTACCCAGCACTAACCTTAACCATAAGTAACCAAACTAAATGGCATTTTTAGTTTTTTGATTGCAGTCACACATTTTTATAAAATTCAGTTTCTCCTTGTGGGGACTAAAAAATTAACAAATTAACAGAGTTTTATCACATTTGGTCCCCACAATGTAATATATACATAATCCACACACACAAATGTTTGTCACTGCTACAGGAATCAATATATACAATAAAGTATATATTATCTTATCTTATTAAAAGCATGCAATGATGTATGTGGGTCACAGAAAGTACAAATATTTGATTTTTTAGGCATCTCCAGGCCTGATCACTTCACTGCTAGCTCCAAACTACAAACTACTCTGGACAGCCCGTACGCCCCCCCATACGAGAGCCCTCACCGGAACTCATGAGAAGTACAGCCTGCAGCAGAGCCACCTCCGTGTCGTCCAGGTTGAACTGCGCCAGACTCTTGCCCAGGTCAAAGATGGCATCAGACACCACGCCCAGGCCGCCGTTCTTCAGCTGCTCGCGCTTGACTGCCATCTCGCCACTGAGGGTGAGCGTCTCGCTCTCGGGGTCATAGCGTACAGCCGCCCGCAGGGACATGATCTCCATGCAGCAGCCTTTGAGCAAGATGATCTGGTCTTCACAAGGCAGCTAGGAGACATGGCAGGAGAGATGAATAGCTGAAGAAAGCACACCGACAATGTACATCTATCCATCTACCCACCTTCCCTAGCTAATCTTCTTGTGCAGGGTCATGGGGAACCTGATGCCACAAGCTACAAATGCAGACTGAAATTTTGTTTCTACCATCCAGTTGAGTATAAAGAGTCACAGTTACTCATCTGGTTGGTAGAAACAAAATCCTGGTCTGGATTTGTAGCTTATGGACCTGAATTTCCAAACAAATGCTTGAAGCTCATGCCATGAGGCAGGGAGACACCCTGGATGAGATGCCACTCCAACAGGCATGATCACACTCTACAGGTAACTTAGATACACCTAGTCAGCTACCCTCATGTTGCTGGATCATCGAAGGGGACTTGCAGGGAATATGCAAATTCCACACACACGCACACAAAGCTGGGGGCAGGATTCAGACCTCAATCCTCAATCCACTGAGTCTCTGTGCCATTGCACAAAAAACAATGAAACCATAGTGTTCCAGCTGCTTTGGATGAAAACATCTGCTGGGAAAATGTGTAAAACACCTATATAAACAAACAACACTGTAAGACTATGCACTGGGTCCTCAGCGTCATGAACTGTGAAATGATTCCAGCAGACTGAGTCTAAGCCTCTCATTGGCTCCACTCAGGAAAGCAGAGCTGTCCTTGCTGAGGTATTAAAGCTCCAGAAGAAGAGTACAGTAATTACAGGCCCAGAAAGATATGACATCATCAAGATGATTACAATCTGAAATCAAAGCAAACGGTAATTAGTCAATTAGGTTCGGGGAATATGCTGACGGACTGAAACAAGCACATGCCAGCAAAGAATGATAAACTTCTCTGGATTCACACATCCTCACTAAAACCAACGGCCAACGAAACACCACCCACGCGCGGCTGTGCGGTGCAGCACAGGCGTACCTCAGAGAACATGGGCAGCTTTTTGGCAAAATCGACAACGCGGGTGATGGCGGGGGTGATGATCTTGGTGAACTCGCTGAAGGCCTCCAGGTCCACCTTATCCCCGTCAGATGTGGGTGCCACGGGGGACTGGCCAATATCTTCCGGCTACACAAAGCGAGAGAGTGGTCATGGGTCGGCAGGGCTGCCAATTCAAAACAGAGCATTTTTTAAGGATAATAAAGCAGCAGAAAGGGATGGAACAACTGAAGTCTACTGTAGCAATAAGAAGTGAGGCTGTGACAGACTTTGGGAAGCTCTCCCTGACAGAAATGCTGCTTAGTGACTTTAACGATTTTCAGCTCCACTAAAGGAGGTGGTACCTTATCAAGCTGCATTAAATGTTATACACTGCTTTAGTATTAATGAAAATTTAGCGTCATTTAACTATCAGCTTAAATACCTGACTGGAAATAGGAAAAAATTACCAAATACTGTCTCAAAGGCAGTCTATATGAGCGGAAAAACGTATAGTACAGATGGCTATAATAAATTTCTAATCGACTTTTGTTTGTATTGTGCTGCATGATTGTAATTACGTCACTTTGGACAAAACAGTCTGGAATGTAATTGAAATGTAAATGTTTACATATAGTTGAATATGCCAGATGTAGGTGCCTTGACTGGAACTCATCATACGGGGCGGAGTAACTGATGATGTGGTGGGGGGGGCGTCACATGGCCCAGTTAAAGGCAGGGGCTGCGCTCAATCTGCTTTGGGCATTCAGTTAGCACTTTCAGGCTGTGTTTCCAGAGGCTTCTCCTGGGCACTGAGGTTTCCCCAGTCCAATGGCAGGGGTTTCAACTGAATTGGTGATATAATGCCTCATATGACTGTGTTTATGCGTCAGAGCACTGTGAAGGACCACCATCCCGCGTCAAGTGCATTCTGCCGTATAGTCACCGGAATTCCATAAGCTGAATTCATTAAGCAGTTCTGGTAAACATCAAGAGAACAGTTTTGAAAGGGGAACAGGGAACAGGACTAAACAGGGAACAGGACTAAATGCATCAAACTGTGCAGCAAACATTTCCAAGGGTATCTAAGTATTTGAGCACAAGCAGTGATGCATGTTTTGTGGATCGCTGCAGGATCTCTGCACTCCTGCATTCTCATTGGCTGGCGAAGAATTCCCAACCCCTTCCTCTGATGTCACAAAAGCGGCAGGCTCTCACACCTGCCACTTCCTGGGGCTTCTTGGGGTGAATGGCCTACTAGAATTTTGGGGGGAAAAAAAACTGCAAAATATAACCTTCAGGCCTTCACTCAAAAGAACACAGCACATTAAGGCCCGCCAGCATATCACACTGCTGCAGGCGGTCATTGTCAAGCAAGGTATTTATGGTACTTTTTAGACTATTTATTGATTTATGGAGCTGTTATTGCAGCACTGGCCGACCGAATTAGAGAAGCCTATTGCAAATATTTGGTTTATGGTTTTGGGTGCTTAGATACAACCTAAATTGTCATGACCATTTAAATAAGCACATGGACTGTGGCTTTGTGCTGAGGGCTGCTGTTGTTTTGTTTATCTCCTTCTGGAGCATAAGTGCACAGCTGAAGATGATTTTTCACCCACTGATTATGTGAGTGTGGAGAGGCTGTCTGTGTTTCCGCGAAAGCGGACAGGACAGGTGAGAGAGCAGAGTCATGTGTTTGCTTGTGCCTGCGCTCAGGCAGACTCGCGACACTTGCGAAGCATAGCCAGTCGTGATGTAAAACGGCACTTTAAAACTGCAGGATCGGCCAATGAGGCTTCCCCACGTCTGTTGAAACCGAAGGTCTGGCTACACATTAGTCGTTGACTCATACTTTCTTTGTTGCTATGGTAACGCTGACCATTCCTCCAACACTTCCTTCATCACAACATTCCGGGCCGTTATTACCTTACTACCATGGAGTGCTTTGCTGCAAACACAATGCGTGCTGCAGAGTTACCTCATTCACATTCTTGCCTGACAGAGCTGATCTTGAATTGTCTAGCAGCTGATGGTTTTATTTAAATTGAAACAGATTGCTGGCCCAAGGTGCAGGGCAGTGATGCCAGTATTCAGGTCACTCAGCCTATTGGTGTCCTCTGCTAAAAAAGCTTATTTCACATCTAATTATAAAACTTCAAGTTACTTTAAAGTCTCTCCGTCCATAGCATCACCACCCAAATGTCAAGGCTATGAGAAAACATCTTGCTATAGCGTGTCTGTGAATGTCTTTAAAAACATACAGACACAGACACACACAAACACACACAACCAGATGCACTAGATACCATATCACATGATTATTTATCGTATTTGCTTCCAGTACCGTGCTACATTATTGCCCTAATGTGTGTTTTCTGTCTAAATGTGTGTAAGCCTGCAATTTCCTTTAGGATGAATAAAGTATCTATCAGTATCAGTTACTTGTTTGGCTTTATGTAATTTAAAAGACAGAAGGAAGATCAGAACTTCGAGTGGCATTTCTTAATGGTCCCAGAATGTTAAATGCCACTTAAATGCAGAAGAGAGCATTACAGTGTTTAATTAGCAAGCACAATTTTGACAGCCTGTATTAATTAACCTTCAGCTAAAGCTCCATCGCTTTATGCAGTCGTGTCTGTGTGGCTAATGCTTTATACAAAATGTTAATAAGAAAATGCAAACATGCCCAGGAAAATAAATTCAGGTGTGTAAACTGAAGTCCTACTAATCAGATATGAAGACGAAATACAGCACATGGGATTGTGTTAAAAGTTATACAAAATATGAGTCTTTGTTACATATATCAGTCTTTGTTTCAATTCAACTATGTACAGTATTAGTAACCTTACTAAGAAGAAAATAGGGAAAAAAAACTAAATGAATGAACCAAAGTACACAAATGGTCATTTAGAACATTAGATATTATTTACTGTAGCGCATTTAAATTGGAATTATTCCAAAAAAGTCCTGAAGGTATCTAAAAGTAAGCCATCGAAGGTCTTCAGACTTACCTGAGCTCTTTACACCTACCCAAGTTCCCTAAACCTACCCAAGTTCACCAAACCTACCAAAGTTCCCAAAACCTACCAAAGTTCCCTAAACCTACCCAAGTTCACCAAACCTACCCAAGTTCACCAAACCTACCAAAGTTCCCAAAACCTACCCAAGTTCCCTAAACCTACCCAAGTTCACCAAACCTACCAAAGTTCCCAAAACCTACCCAAGTTCACCAAACCTACCCAAGTTCCCGAAACCTACCCAAGTTCACCAAACATACCCAAGTTCCCTAAACCTACCCAAGTTCACCAAACCTCTATCCAAGCTCCCTAACCCTAACCCTTATATGGACTACTGCCTAAATTGTGGGCTTTTAATTGAGCTCAGGCACTTGTACCATATTATGAAACACACAGTTTCATAAAACAAAGGGATGAGCAAATGAAACAAGAAAGAATCAAAGATGAGGGACAGAGAAACAGCAAGCCTCAAATTTTACTTCAACTGAGACAGGTAAACGTTCCCTAAATCAGCTTATCAGGGGATAGCAGAAAGATGGACAGGAGTCCCTGCTCACCAGGAACTTGCGTTTCTGTTTCCAGTGGGAACCCTGGGCGTTGGTGTGGCGATGGGCCTCTGTTACCAAGCGGATCAGTTCCCATTCAGTGCTGGAAGGCTCGGGTCGGTTCTGCAGGTTCTTCACCATCTCCTCCTTCCTCCGACGCTCTCTGTTCTCCTCGATGAGTCGCCGCTTAGCCACTCGCTTGGAGTCATCCAGCACCACTGTGACAGAGACGGAGAAAACTTATTAAAGCCCTGCCTGAATCGTCTTATGCGGAGACAGATCTGGTGCGTACAGTAGGATGCAGGTATCACCCGGAAATCAAATGGTTCAGAAAGAGTGTGTGTTGCACTGTCTTGTAACAGAGGCTCTGCTTAATGCAGCCCTGGCAAGATTCTTTGAATCAATGGATAATAATAACCCAGTGCATGTTATTGCAATATGCCAAAATGGACATTTTGAAGATAAATGTACAGGTGTCCCCCATTCTTTACAGATTTTTGCATTATGCCACTTCGCTTTTATGAAAGACCTATGTTAGCACCTGGTTTTTCTAACCGAAAACAATCCAAAGAGGATCTTCACTTTTATGAAAATTGAGAAAAACAAAAGTAGCATCTACCATATGTTTATCAGCAAACCCATTAAAAATATACAGTCATGCACCACAAATTGACATTTTGGTCAAGGATGGACCGCATATATGACAGCGGTCACATAAGATTATAATGGAGTGACATCGTAGCCATCCTAATGCCATACCAAAACACACATGTGTTTGTTTGTGGTGACACTGGTGTAAACAAAGGTACTATTCTGCTAGTTATATAAAACTATAGCACATTTATGTACAGCACATAATACTTGTTAATGGTAATAAACAAAAATCTTATTGCTTTATGTATTTATTTTAACGTGCCTTTTAATCATTATTTAGGCTATGTGTGTAGTAATCTATACCACCTAGGTTTGTAAGTATGCTCCATGCTCACAACCGCAAAATGGCTTAACAACGCATTTCTTAGAACATACCTCTGTTTTTAAGCTATGCATTACTGTATTGATTCTGGTACATGAAACTGCACTGCACATACATTATTTGTATGTTAGATAGGCTCTGTAGTTAACATATAATTTCTGCTTTTACTATATGTTAGTGTCATTTTAGGTTTTATTTGTTATTTGGTATGATTCGGTAGGTTATTTTTCACTCAATTTTTTCCCCATATAAATTAATGGTATTTGATTCTTTGCTTTACCTGTAAATGGAAAATGTAAATCCAGAATGATATCCAGAAAACAGAATTGTGACTAAATAAAAATGTGAAACACTGGCACATTTCTAAGCAGTCTATGTCACTATAATATACCAAAAGAAAGCAAAATCCATCCTGTATACAGACACTCTACCTGTGCCCTGTATTCTCATTGTTAATCATATAAAAATAACTTTTTTAATTCTAAAAGTATTTGGTAAGACTTTACTTGGGAAGGGCCAAATAATGTAGCAATAATTAAGCAATTACAGTACAGTGGTACCTCAGTTCTTGAAGTTAATCCATTCCGGACTCCAGATCGAATCCTAAAGAGTTTGAATTCTGATTGAATTTTTCCCGCAATAATAGAAAACCAATTAATTGGTTCCCGGCCCCCAAAAACTATACCTAAATATGTTTTTTTAGCATCTAAACACAATATGAACAGGATAAAACAAGAAGAGCATTTTCCAACACGATAAAGATCTTATCCCAACATTACCCCTGTGCGGCCCCGATCGTCCGCTCCTTCTGTGTGCCACGCCCCCTGGTTAACCTCGTGTGGGATCCCCATGTGATCAGCTGTCTCTGGTTGCTGTCATTAGTCCTCTGTACTAAGTCCGCATTTCAGTTTGTTTCCCCAGTCTGGTCATTCATGTGTGCATTCGAATGGCTTACAGTGCTGGGAAGGCATTCTGATCCTGACACAATTCATTGCGACCTCTCACCCGGTTGCACAAACTGGAACTGCCTCCATGATGACACACCTTTGCCCTTATTGGCTGAAGAGTTTAGTTACATGCATGACGTTTGTATCCCAAGCAGTTCTGATGCATAATCTGCTATTTCTCCCGAATATCACCTAAACCAGTGAGAACTGGTTTTCAGTTAAAAAAACTAAATAAAGTTTAAAATAAAGTTTAATCAAATGCCTTAATAGTACACGTAAGTTAGTGCTTTAATTATTGTTAGTTACTGTAATGTTGTGCTGCTTTATTTGGTTAATCATCAAGTTTGTGAAGAAGGCATTCAAGTAGGAATTGCATTACAGTATGACTCATTTCCTGGCGCATACAATTTATATTAGGTTAGCGTTTACGGTTCGACTTATGAATGATATTCAGATCGAGTTCTAGGTCAAACTGGTTTGTTCGACTTTCAAGAAATTCGAGTTCTACTGAGTTCGAGAACCGAGGTACCACTGTACTTATGTATTAATTAACCACAGACTAAGCCTTAGTTACATACTGATCTTATGTTAATTCATTATTAATGAATCTTGAATCGTGCATCATCGCAAGCAGTTACTGTGATACTTTGTTAATCCTGTAAACCTTTCTGAGCTACTGAAGAAACTACTGAATGAACAAGTAATAAATAACAAGTGAAATACTGACCTCATGTTTGTTCATCACTGATGAATCATGATGCATTGTACCTCAAGTAGAAACTATACTTGTTCATGATTTGTTCATAACTTGTACTTCAGTAGTAACTGGGTAATTACTAAACATTTGTGTACTATCAAGTGTAACAAAGTATTTTACTTTCCCATTATCTATGACAATGAAGTGAGGGTCGGGCTTTTGGCTGCGGCACCAGAGCATTTTACAGTGCAGTGTGTCCACACGCGTGTCTGTACGGTCAGGATTATGAAGGCGGAGGACTCTTCACATGGCACTGGGGATAAAGAGCCTGGGTCAGGCTGCTGCATCTCTGCTGTGCTGATCTGCTTGGACAGATGCGCGAAAGCTGACGGCGTTCCCGTCAACGTCAGGCCGGGCACCCATGCGCGGGTGTGGCAACTCACGGTCCATGGCCATGCCCACTCCGATGCACTTCTTGAAGCGGCACAGCTGGCACTGGTTCCGCGTGATCTTATCGATGATGCAGCAGCCGTCATACTTGCAGGAGTAAGAGGGGTGCAGGTTCTTCTGGATGGTGCGGCGGAAGAAGCCCTAGAGGCCAGGAAAGAGGAGAGGAAGGGAGGATTACAGCGAGATGAGAGAGAGAGAGAGAGAGAGGGAGTGAGCGCTGCACCCAGTCAGTGCTTGGGCACAGTGACACAGACTAGCACCTCACGCGGGGGAACGATTCAACGTCTATGTTTTCTGGTTTTCAGGGAACGCTGCATATTTTTGGGTTTGTTTTACATGCCATCTAGCAGTACAGTAAGAGCTACAGACGGAGAGCTGGCGGTGTGGGGCGATCAAGCGCCAGAGAGCGACGGTGGGGAGCAGAGGCGGGCGGCGATATGTGCCGACATGTCAGAGAGCAAGCGGCAGGGGCTGTCTGACTGCTTCTGCCTCGGCGGCTTGATGGAGCAGAGATGGGGCTTGATGTTGGGGATGGTAAAACAGTCCTCAGTTCATATGGAGCTCTCCGTGCTTTTTCCTTCCCAGACTCGGCTCTCACCATACGTTCCCCTAGAGAACGAACCTCCAGGTCTACTGTACTGGTTTCTAAATGCACCAGCCACATCCTCCGCTTCCTGTGGTGAGTCGGCTCATCTTGAAACCACAGGCACTCAGAGATGAGCACTAGTGCACCAGGCTGCTCTTCCCAGCCATTACCTCACCCCCAGATTGTCTGTCTGTGCAGGGAGTGACCCACCTTGCAGCCCTCACAGGTGATGCAGCGGTAGTGGTACCCAGTGGCCTTGTCCCCACATACCACGCATGGCTCATCCTTCTCCAGGTAACTGGGGATGTACCCTGCAACAGAGAGGCTCAGCGCTAATGGGTGGCTGCACGTGGCAGACAGCTCAGGACGGAGAGGCTTCCATGCACCAATATGGCTGTCTGTCTGCAGGCATGTGACATAGGACTAAAGATTGTGCCCTGCACGCGCTGCACTGCTAGTGCACAAACCCACAATTGAAATCTACCAATAAACCGCATTTATATCATATCATATCATATCATATCATATCATATCATATCATATCATATCATATCATATCATATCATATCATATCAAATCATATCTACATTAATTTCCCATTGTTTGCTGTGCAATCCGGTTACATGGGAAGAAGTGTCTGACCTCTTCTATCATGGGATGGAATGGGTAATATAATCAACATGTATTGTAAATGTAAAAACTTAGGAGAAAGTGTTGGTGGAACAAATTAAGGTCACATAAGGAGGGACTTGAGGGGTTACATGCATCTCCCAAATGAAAACAGACGGCATTTTCAAAATTCTGCAGCAGAAAAATTCCTCAGGCAAAGGGAAAGACGGCCTCCTGACGTGAAATGAGCACTTGTTCTCCAAATCGGCGATCGCTTACAATCACATGGTTTCTCAGGAGCACATGGGGCGCGCACACAGGAAGCACGCGGCCAACACGGCACACGGCGGGTAGTCTGGCCCACAGGCAGTCTGCCACCTCCTAATGTGTGCACGGCCATGGGAATACTAGTGCAAACAGGAGGTCAACACAGAGCGCCTCCTGCACCTTGCCACCAGCAATACAGACGTGTGTATGTAACCATGGATACACGCTACGCTAAAAGTGTGGCACCCACAGCATATTCACATGCCTCCACATAACAGGGGCACTCATGCTCAGCGGTGACATCTTGCTGGCCAGATGCCACATGTGCAGCTGTATAACTGTCCAGCATGTAGCACCCTCACCGTCCTCAGTCCATGGCTACACAGTGATCCAAATAAAACCCAGAAACTCAGCAAACTTATTACAAACTTCTTGCCCCACGTTCTTTCGTGACAGTGGACTTTGGTGCACTTTCAAGGCTGTGACCAATGCTCCTTTATTACCGGAGACCTCAGCACGTCTACTACAGAACAATTAAAACCCCTCCTTACTGGAAACTGGGGGCTGGAGCCTCATTCCAACTCCACCAGGGCTCATAAAATGAACAGCCGATCAGCCAATGGAGAAACAGCACTAGACTATGATTAAGAGAGGTGAGCCAACCTAAAGCAATCAACTAGAGTGCAAATAGAGACTTGGGATACAGAAAGTAAGTGTGTCTTATCTATTTAGAGCAATCTGTCTTTCCTCTTTATAACATTAAAAGAGAGCATCAGGAGACCTTGAAGACGGTTTTACGTTTGCAGGTTAAAGTACAAAAAAAATATTAAACCCACAATTTCTCCATCTGAGATAGAAAACATGAAGGACACATTGACCCTCTTATTGAATGTAATATGTAGAATCAATCAAAAGCGAGGCAGATTACAAAGACAGAGATGTCACAGAACAAAAAAACTGAGCTGATACTAATGAGATAGGATTATATTTCTGGCTGTAAAATGAGCACAAACTCATCCTTCACCCTGCTGGGATTTTGCCTCATTGGTCTTCAAGTAGAGCAAAGGCTCCCTAATATTTTGCGAACAGTTGTTGCTCGTTATCGTCTGTATCACTTTAATAATGAACTCTCAGGGCTTCTGGAGAACATCAGCAGCCTTCCAGCACCATTCTACTTTCGCCTGATAAACAAAACTCAGCACCATGCCTCTAGATATTGACTTCTGAACCTGCTCAACAAGATTATGGCACTTATCTGCCCTGCTGACAACCGCAACATGAAATTAGGCTACAATCTGGCACTAGGGAATATCTTATGTATTCCATCTTAAACGCCAAAATGCACATTTTCCCGTATAAGTGAAGCCTCTAGATGCAATCAGGTCCAAATGGTCCTCGGCTGCCACACTTTTGGGACGTCTTACAGTCACTAAGCAGACACCCTCTTCCTTGAACTCATTTTACTTTCTTTTGTCATCCTCCACAAATCTTTGCCCTTTAAAAATCTTGTTTGGGCCACAAAGTGATCCTGTTAAAGGCCTCAAAATGATCTTGAGCACCCAACAACGAGCTTCTGGTTGGTGTCACGGAACTCAAGGATGTTGTAAGACTTCCCATCTCCCTTCCTGCTGTCTGTGAGAGAGAATGCCACATAGCCTCTTACCAGACATGCCCTTCACCGAACACTGGCTGTTTTTCCTCTTCCTTTTTGGGCCATCGAGCCACCTGCAGTGGGAGAAACAGAGAGAAGGAAAACAGGAAGTTATTAGGTATCATCATTCCGAGGGTCCCATTTTCATTCTGTAATGTCTAGAAATTGAATGCATTTCTACTCGATCTTGAATCAGTCTGCGAAAAGAGTATCTATGATTTGGACTTAATTTTAGAAAGAGATGCAAAATCTCTTTTTCCCACCATAGTGATAAACTTTACTCCTTCATCTATTACTTCTAATAAAATGTATCTTATTCACCTTTATTGCATTAACTGTGTAGTGATGTTATTTAATTTATTTTTGAAAAGACTATCCCATAGTGCAACACTACCTTGGAAATTCCTCAGAACAGACGACATATCAGTTCATTCATTCAATAATAGGTTTGGGTACATTAATCACAAAACAATCAGTACAATCAATGAAAACTTTCTTTGATTTATTTGTATGACAACTTTTAGATACAACTTTGAGTGACTCATATGAATATTTGATCAGATCAGCACCGGTATCGGGTTCTGTATTTGTGATAAAATACTTATGTTTCAGATTAAGGGATCGCCTTCCTTCCGTCATTTATTGAAGCGTTTCTCCTGACAGTCTTTACCACCATTGGAATTGCCACCCCTCCCATATATTACAGCACCGAAAAGAAAGAGAGTAAATAAATAAAAAGCTGCGACAGCTTTTGAAACAATACAGGATGCAATTTGCTCTGTATTTATGCACATTTCATAACCCTCAGCCCCCCAGCACATTTTATTTGTCAGGGGCACAGAGGAGTGAGGGGGGGTCAGTAGTGTGTGTTATTTCTTTAGACTGAAAATGGCAACCCTACTGACTATGCCTTTACTTACAAATATTACCGGGGGTAATACTGATAGTAACTGAGTGTCATTAAACCATGTTCTTGAAAATCTTGAAAATGATTTTTTTCGGTCTCACATCCCCCAAGGCATCAATCTTGACCTCCCCAAAGTCTCGATCTTGACTTGGACTCTCAAGGTCTTAGTCTTATATTAGTCTTCTATTGGATATACGTGGTTTTGTCTCCATCAATACCAGACACTGCATCCCACAGTAAGTATGTGATGTAATGATACACAGGCTTTCACTGTGATTTTAAAAAGCAAGAGCCTAACTATGTGCTCCACAAGTACTGCGTCACCTAATGGGGGTCTCAGCATGGGGGGGGACAAAAGGCAAATGGGGACACTGGTTCTGTGAGAGTGATAAGCCTTTAGCTAGCATGCCGCTAAAAGTAGTTTGCTAGCTCTTTAGTCCTTGGGGATGGCTGCAAGCAACCTTTACGTAACAGAAAGCATCCTAAAAATTCACCAAGCACTAAATATAATTCCTCAAGAGAATCGCCCTTGTTCACTGGTTTCTCATCGCAAATTGACACAAAGCTCAAAATAAATACTGATTAATGAATGTTTATTACGATTGTTTTTCAGATTGCACCCTATAACAAAAATATGGCACTATAAGGAGCATCAGTCGTTTTGTCATGTTGTTCATAACATCAAGAGCCAATCTAAGCGCATTATAAAGTGCACTACAAAATACCCACAATACAATGCAAATCATAGGGTACAGATGTACACTGTGATGCTCCATGTATACCTTACTTTAATGAGAAGGTGATGTATGTTAACAAGTCACTGCTCATTAAATAGATTTAATACCAGCATTTTTGTCTACAAAAGTAAGCAGATTTTTAAATAAATTAACCCATTGGTTGCACAGCCACTGGCACAATGAATTGAAAAACAAAAGGGTGTGATGTTACAGGCAGTTAGATAGATACAATCACCCATCTATTTTCCATCAAATTCAGACAAAAGCAGTAAATCTCCCGAGTGCTTGGAAGTTCTTCCGTAACAGTGGACTTTCATTTTCCATCAGTGCCAGACTAATACAGGACCACAGTGAGCCTAGAGCTTCTCCTTGGATGCACAGGCCACAAGGCTGGCAGTCTATTGCAGGGCACACAAGACGACAATTCACCTAACTGCACCTAACTGAATCCCCAAAAGAGACATACATTGTCACACAGAGAGATTGCAGACACACAGACTTGGTTTTGGATGCAGTACATCTGTATATGACAGCAACCTTTGTTTTTATGACCTTTTATGCAATAATATTATATCGATTACAGTCAATTTAAGGCAGGGGTGTGAAACTCCACTCCTGGAGGGGCAAAGTCCTGCACATTTTTGAGCCCTGCACACCTAATTCAGCTCCTTGTGCTAATTACCACACAGCTCTTGAGCTGAATCATTTGTAGAGGAACAGGGAAAGAACTAAGCTACACAGGGCTCCGGCCCCCCAGGACTGGAGTTTGACACCCCTGATTTAAGGGTTAAATTGCACAACCAGCTCACGTGGATCAAGCTTGATAAGAATTTTGATGCTTACTGTTAAAACAAATTGCAACTAAATGCAAATTGCAAACAGACGCAGCATCCTAAATGAGCCAGACTGACCGCGCTGCACTGCAGTCTCATAAACGGCACATTGAATCACAGTCAAGTCGGGCAGATGACTGAACCATCTCAAGGCCACATGACAGCTGACAGTGCTGCAGTTACAGCTACTGCTGTAATAACAGAGAGCCCAGCTTCAGCACCTCAGACAGCTCTCAGAAGGAGGCTCAGGCCGGATCAGAGCCCGGAATCTCGCCTCCTGGCCATCGGAGCTGTATGGCAGCTGCCCACCATTCAGGGGACACAGGCGAAGCCACCAAACCCCCCAAACGGCGGATGGGGGGAAGGGCCAGTGTCACATCAAACACATTCCGATCAACCCCCTTAGGAATCTCTGTAACTTGTCTCAAACTCCAAGGTACCGTGTGTTCTGCTACCTAGACCAGAATGGAGGAGACATAGACCTACCCATGGGGGGGGGCTCACTGGGTCAGTTATCTTCTGTATTATCTGTCACACTTTAATCTTGGGACACGAGCCACGCCACCCCCTAATTGAGTTAGCGGAGCATGGCTTAATGGTAAACACAGCGGCTGTGTGACGGGGAAGCGACCCCAACCAGCCCCTTACGTAACACGGGCGTCTTAAATGAGCGTTGCCCTCACAGTGCGTTAAACTGCAGCGCGTCCAGGTAATTAACAAAGACCGATCTGCATTATGACCCCCCCACCATGGGAGACAGCCACTGAAGAGACAGCAGAGCTACAGCAGCCAATCCCTGTTCTCCAAAGCATCATTACTCCTCACAGCGACAGACCAACTACAGAAAACCGACATTAGGAGGAGGTAGCGCCTCACTCCTGTGCTATGGCGAGGCGTTTCGAACCGGAGTCACGTGCCACCGGTGTGCTCCAATACACGTACAGGTCTGCATCAGCACTGTTGCAAGAGACGCAAAACATTTAACCACTGTAAAATTTAGTTAGCAATATTAAAATTGACTGTGATATGCACAGCGGCATCAGATTTGTGAAAATTAGGGTGTGAGTAAATCAACGTGTAGTGGGTGAGCAACAACGGGGGGCAGGTCTCACCCCGCCACCTCGGGTGTGAGGATTCAGCCGGTGTCTGCACCCGCCTGTTTTTTGCTTAAGCCCTATGTGGCTGCTTGCCCTGGGTTACAGTGTAATTGAAAAGCGTAGGAGCATTGCGTTTAAGGTTAGGGCAGCGTCGTATCAGACTCACACACGGAGTTGTGGTATGAATTATACAGTCTTATTTTTTTATTAGCAAGTAGCTATCCGTGGAAGCTATTTAGGGTTTACGTTAGGAAACTATATAATTCTTTACAAGTTGGAGATTCTAGATGGCAAACAAAACGGACATTCTCTCCTGCTCATTAAGATCAAGTGATCCAAACAGTATTTCCGGCGGGAATAAACAGTTTTTGTTTTTATTTGAGCATTTTATTTCACAAATCAAAATAATGCTTGAAAGGTAGTAATAATAGCATTATTATTGACAGAGGACAAAAGAATATTTTTTTGCTAAATTTTGTTTAAAAACTGTGTTCAGTATATAATAAGAAAGGATGCTTCATTTACATCAATTAAATTGCTAGCTTGAATGCCCTACATGCCATAATTTCGGAAAAAAAGTTATAACATTTTGTTAATTATCCTGGCCTTTGTTAGCATGCAATTCCATAGGGTCAACAGGAAGAGCGAGGTCACCTGACTCCCAGAGGCACACAAGAAACACACATGGCACAGCAAAGCATCATAAGGTTCGTCTTCATGATAAAATATGCACAGACAGACCCACAGAAGCACAGACAGACCCACAGAAGCACAGACAGATCTACAGAAGCACAGACGGACCCACAGAAGCACAGACGGACCCACAGAAGCACAGACAGACCCACAGAAGCACAGACAGACCCAAAGAAGCACAGACGGACACGTGTGCAGAACAGGATGGGACGGCACGGGACAGGAGGACGCTCTGGATGGCGCAGGGATGCTGACCTGATAACGCAGTGGGACTGGAGGATGTGCATGCTGAGGTCAGTCGCCCACGCCTCTCCAATCGCCCTGAGTTCTCGCACCCGCCGTGTTCTCTGACAGCTCCTCCGGAGTCGGGCTGCTTTTGTTCTGAGCCTCTCACTCTCTCTCTCCCTCCTTCATCACCGATCTCTCTATCCCGCTCTGGTCCCTCCTCCAATCGTCCCCCGTGTCCATAAAAACCATCCCCGTACTTCCCTCTCTCACTCTCATCTTTACCCCCTGATTTCTTCTCTGTCTTCTCCTCCACTTTCTCTCACCGGACCTCAGCAGCATTCGAGCACCTCGCCAGCCTGAACGTCAGCTCTCAGCAGCGATCCTGCGCTGCTTTAAAATCACCAGCTAAGCCTCACGATGACCGTCTGTCCCCACCCACAAATATGTGTGTGTGTATATATTTACACCCACCCACACACACACGCACACAGATTTGTAATTATATCTTTGTGGGGACTCTCAAATCATTCTGTTGGGAAAATTTTAGTTTTTCGATTGCATTCACAGATCTTTGTGGGGGCCTGAAAAATCCCATCAATACAACAGGTTTTTATTACATTTGGTCCCCAGAATGTAATGTAAACATAATCCCCTACCCCCTCCCCTACACACACACACGCACCTGTAATCATATTTGTGGGGACTGTCCATTCATTTCTATGGGAAAACCCCTAATCCCAGCAATGACAACCTTATCCCCAGGCGACCCCAGAAACTACTAAGTAAATCTAAGAATGCTTTATAGTATTTCACTGTATCTACGTTGCTGTAAGAGCTTGCATAACAGCATCCTGATTATTAGAGCTCGAATTTAATAATTAAATTGATGAATTGAATAAACAGATGAGCCTGCAATGAATTAATTTCACCAGAGGGCTGCCCGCTGGAGTTTTTTTTCCCTGCTCAAAATGTCCCACTTCAGGCTTGGGCTAAATCCTGCACACAGCTGCCATGACATCATGGACCGTGTGCTGCCTAGGCTGGCCAAGACCGGAAGCGGGCAGGCCTGCTTTCACTGGGCAGGCCTGCTTTCGCTGGCCAGGCCTGCTTTTGCTGTCAGCACACAGTTCACTGGGTAGAAGCAACATCAGCAGCAGCAGCAGCACCCATGACACCAATGGCAACCATATCTGTATGACTTACGCAAAGGACCAGGTTCTGTTAGAATTTAAAAATATGTTAAACTTTTTCAAATATAAAGTATCCATCCATCCATTTTCTGAAACCACTCATCTTATTTTGGGTCACGGGGTTCCACAGCTTAAAATATACAATATACATTTTTATATTACATTTCTATAATATGTAATATAAAACACAAGTTTTTAATATAGTTTCCAGACCCCTGTGACCCTGCATAGGACAATCTGATACAGAAAATGTTGGGATGGGAGGATGGATGGCTGAGTGAGTGGATAGATGGATGGATGGCTGAGTGAGTGGATAGATGGATGGATGGACAGATGGACAGACAGACGGATGGATGGATGGACGGACGTTTTAATTTTACGCTTGTTGAAAAAAGCCAATAAATTTTAACCAATTTTTTAATTTATCTATTTAAGATATAATTATATAACTCAATGCGGCCTTGATATATCTCATGTCTTTATAGCCCTGGGAGCAGAGGGCCGCACACAAAGGCCTCGCCATGGAGGCTGAGCCGTCTCCCTGCTCCCTGACATATAATTAGCAGACGTCATTCCCAGAGATGGATTCGCCGGATAAGAAACAGAGCCGCCCCCCGGATGGCAGCTGCGCCACTTTTACACCTGCTTCCCGCCGATAAGAGGGGGCCGCCTGCATATCGAGTGTCACGGAGGATCCGCCGGACAGCAGAGGTCCCCTCTCTGCACTCTCAGCGTCCACGGCGAATGCTCAGATGTCCACGGGTGTTGATCTCTCAGACACACTAACCTGATGCTGAGGATGAAAACATCTGAACTTCAATATTCGACATGCCCACTGTATTTATATGCTGATGGCGCTGCTTTTAACTTCAAGAAAATGCTGAACATACATGAAGACATGTGAAAACATATCTGAGTACGGCTTTCGCTAGCTGCTTCATCTGAGATTTATTTCTGTTTTCGGCTTGTAAAGCTAATCGGGGCACGGTGATGTCAAGCATGTGGTTCAAAAGCGCCACTCGCCTGCGCTGAACAGCCAGGCTTCCTCCAAGTCCCCCTCCCTGTCCGCTGTTGCCTTGTAAACTGGGAAATCTGTTTTGGACAAAGTCGCAGATTCAGACTGGAGCCTGTGCCAGCCGCCATACGCACTGGTCTCAGGCGCCCGGCGGGAACACGTGCCTCACCACAGGGAAGAGGCCAGAGCTGCATTGATCACAATCGCCTGTGATCCTCCCTCCATCTCTCACCTCCCTGCTCATTAGGTCCTGCCCTCATGCGGCAGAGGTTCAGCATCACTGCACAGTGCAGAAGCCCTCAGTGATCAACTAACCTATATCCTCCTGAGACCCAAGGAAAAAACTGTCGTTCAATTGTAGGTTATAAAATAAGACATCTTACCATTTAAATTTTTTCAAATTTATTTTTATTTTTAATTTCACAGCATGTTCTTTTTAGTGCACAACTGGAATAAATACATTTCCTATCCGTGAAAAGATAAATGCAAAAAAATGTCCACTACAATGGACATAAATGAATAGGTGGGGTCTCAGGAGGTTACACACAATGCTGTGTAAAAGTCTTAGGCAGTCAAATTAAATGCAGAAAGCCATTTATCTGCATGAATAATTAAGAGTATATTTGCTCATAAACATTACAGTATATATTTTGAATGCAACAAAAAATATAAAATTCTTCTGTTCCCCAAAAACCCCAGCCGCTCTCTGAATTAAATAAATCAATCAGTTAAATTATTTGATGAAGTACTGATCAGCCAAACACAGTGTGCTAGCAGCTGAGTCAACAAATACAAGGATTTAAATACTGGACGGTTTCTGCGCGTCCTTGTGTGATTTCAGGAGTGGTCTTAATGAAAGTTAGGGTTATATATGCAGGGCACACTCACACACCTACAGGCAATTTAGTAACTACAAGCAGCCTCAGCATGTCTTTGGACTGTGGGGGGAGGAAACCCCATGATGACACGGGTAAAACACGCAAAATCCATACACATGCAACGCAGGCCGAGACTCAAATCCAGGTCCCAGAGGTGAGAGGCAACAGAGCTAACCACTGCACCACCAGTTACCCCCCAGAAGATCATTTACTCAGAATTCCTACACGCACACACAAATATATATATATGAATTATATACATATAACAGTATGTATGTATATATACATACATATATATATATATGAATTCTGAGTAATTTTTAAAACTCATTTATCTTTTATGTCAGTTTGATTGCCATCGAGGCAACAAATAAAAAAATGTGGTTCCACGGTCTAGTTCAGTGCATACATCGTGCAGGAAGATGTTACTGCACGTGGTGCCATCGGATGACAGTGGGCTTGATTCAGGAGACTCGTTCCAGTCACCGATCCCGCAGAGGCACCACTGATCTGGTGGCAGGTGTCTGTTGCTGCAGCGTAATCAAAGTAAGCCTCAGCAGATCTGCTTTCACCCTGGTTGGTTGGTCAGTGCTGACAGAGTTTGACTCTACATTCCGGAAAGTACCTGTCAATGCCTTGGCAAAGGACCAACTCTTACAGCAAAATATGGGACTCCCCATACTCACAGGATAAACCACACCTACCAAATCACCACCATTAATCGTCTAGCCCTCCAGCCTGAGGGACGCGCAACAAATACAAAGTACTATGCTAATGAAGCCTCTGTAGAGCAGGTGGCCTGCATGCATCTTGCTCCAGACTTGAGGAGGTGACTGACCCTATGGTGCTTAGCAAGACCAATAAGCTCTCCTAAGACTCTGCTTTGCCAGACGCTGTTTACATGAGGCAGTGAAGAGCTGTTCTGCAGGGAGAGCCCGGAAATTATTATGCAACAAGCATTTTCGCCCGTTCAATCAAGCAACCCCGTCTCCAGCTTTGTGATCAAAAAACGTTCCAAGAAAACGGGTTTTAACATCAGCTTTCAAGAAAACTACAGGCTATTCAGAAGAAGCTGACATGCAACATGAATTATAACGTAGGGCTTATCTCCTGTGTGGAGAACCTAGAAAAGGCTAAGTTGAGGAGTTTTAGAAGAAAAACACCCATCAGTCAAATGTGGGGGGGGGGGGGGGGGTGAAGGGGGTAGGAACAGGTGCCACACAATGCGGGGACAAATTGGGAGCAACCAAACAACTCCTTAAGTGCAAAAATGGGGCCTGTAGAAAACAGAGATAAGAGAGATACAGAGATGCTATGGTAATGAGACAAGGAGGGTAAGACTGAGAGAGCTGGCAGTGGAGCAGTTAGAAAAGGGAATGGGGGGCAGATGAAAGGAGAAGATAAATATGAATATGGAAGAAGAAGAAAGGAGAGAGGAGATGAAGTTGGGGGAGGGGGGTTGATGGTCAAAGAGTGCTCACACTCCTTAATGAAGCAGCTACCCATAAACAATACAGTATATGGCAAGGATTTTGACAAGTGTGATAGGACCTAGGCAGTATAGTGGCTGAAGTTGGCTTAAGTCCGCATGTGTGTGTCGGCCCTCATCAGTGTTATCAATGATTCTATGTGGTGACAAACATAAAGGAGAACACTGTATCACATCCAAATGACTGCACAGGAGAACAGCAAATGGAGTCTAGTTATTGCTGAACAGGCTGACTGGCATTGTGAATGTGCTGACTGGAGTATGGTCCACAGCAGGCCAGCGGGAGCGGGTGCTTGGAAGTCATCATTGGTTACTTGTCGGCATGGGTGTCAAGTCTCATGATTTACCCCTGAGGCTCATGTCTTTCAACACTCGCAGCTCTGTGAGGTAAATATCATGGGTTGCCAGGAGCCCAAGCCATACAAAGACAAAATGACGACATGCTGTTGAGTGGACATGAAAGGAGAATCAATCAAGTCGGCAGGTTTCACCGTTGCAACCTCCCCTGCCACCGGTCCACAACTTTTACCATGATCTGACCCCCAGGTGACAAGGTTAAGGACCCCACCGTTTTTCTTTGATGGCTTACTGTTCCCACCTCATTGTGCAGGTTTTGAAAATCTCCCATATCACTGTTCTTACTGCAGTGAGGTTTATCGCATCTGCATCAAGAATTAAGACTGGCCAATGGGAAAGAGGCTGATCCCACGTGATCTTGATCGTGTCCTGAATAGGAGCCGCTGTTGTCATGTTCCTGTTAGGCCAAGCTATGCAAAAAACGGATGCGGCTACCATCTAAATGAAATATGTGCCTAGTAATGCTGAAAAAGCAAATGAATTATGCAGGAGCGGTTAATGCAGTCATTAGCTAAAAGCAAGCAGGGTAGAAGGTGAACACTGAGGCTGATCAAATGAAGACAACAGACAAGTCAGACTAATGATGGACAGGGTTAACTAATCACATCCACAAGCTAGCTGATTTTTTTTTGTTTTTTTGGACAGGCAATAGGCAAGACATACCGTTTTTCTTCCCCCTCTGATAAGTTAGGGTCCTGCTCCTTGGGCATGTGTTCCATTCACCTCAATTCCATCCAGCAGCCAATCGTTCGAGACTGAGGCAGGCCCCACCCTCGGATGCGTACTTGGCATTCGCAGATTGCACCGAGTCAGTCGGCCATCACGCAGCTGCCAAGGTCTCCGCGGCAACCCTTCCTGGTGACATCAGACGGACGCTTTGACTCTGACTTCTAGTGCTCAGGGATTCAGAGAGAATGGTGAGGCACCTGAAATAGGAGTAACAGATGTTAGTGTACTGAAATGTCAAGGCAAGACTCCTGTAGGTGAACATATAGTGCCGGGCAAAAGTATGGATGCGTCAACCGCCTACATAGGAGCGTGATAATGTAGCGTCACATGACCTGGCCATCTGAGGTAAATCCAGTAGAAATGGTCTTAGAGGAGTTTGAGCAGAGAGTGAAGGAAAAGCGGCCAATGAGTGTAAAGCATATTTATAATTATTCTATAGTATAGTGCAGATAAACCTTTATAGGGTATGTGTGTCCAACCTTGTGACTGGTACTGTAGATGGCTATGACTCTCTTCTTTATTTTATGCTTTATTTGAATGGCTGAATATTTTTGAAATTCAATGACAGGTTGCCCTCTTAGTCGTATTGCAGTGTAGAAGAAAAAAAACAGAATAACAGGGTATTTTTGAAAACTCTGGATGGCTAGACGACGCTGAGATGCTTATTCATAACAGATTTTAAAAATTCACAGGCAACCATCCATTCTCCAGAAGTGCTTATGCAGCACAGTTTGCAGTTCGCCTGGAGTCATCAAACTGATCATCAAACTGATATTTTTGGTACCAAATCAGAATTGAAGCACACAAAATGTACCAGTATTTTCACCAGTGTCAGTAGTATCCAATCAAAAGTTGCTACCTGTTATCGTACTAGATTACATTGCCACCACACTAGATCACGCTAGATCACACTGTTACTGCACTACATCATACTAGATTACACTGTTACCGCACTAGATCACACTGTTCCCGTGCTGGATGCATCCATACAGGATCCAAAAAAAAAAAGATAACAGGGTGCGTTTTTCCCAAATTCCATGCTGTTTCAAATAATAATCTTTAGCAGAAGACTACATCTAGTTTGTGATTCAAGACTGAGCAACCACCGCATGTTGCAAATGCACTGAGTCTGACAAATGCCCACCGACACCTAAAGATAAACAAACTTTCAAAATGACAGAGAACCGTGACTCAGCAGCTGTGCCACATCAAAAATTTGTTGATAAAAAACCACACCAAAAGTTACATTTGGAAATTCTTCAGGGACGAATCATGGTCACTAAAATCCGGTTTGCAAAAGATGTCAGCATTCTTTTCAAAGTAAAGCAAATAATATGTCAAACCTCACCAAGCACATGAAAGACAGACCATCCATCCATCCATCCATGTAAATAGCTTTACTTTTATTGTTAATTTCTTATTTATATTCTTCTGTTGATTCTATTAGTTTTAATAAAGAAATGTGTGTTGAATGGAAAATGAGTTTTTGTTATGGCATGGAATTAGGTATTGAGAACTGAAAGATTTCAGTTATATCGATATCAACTAATAAACATCTGGTGTCATGAAATCCCCAGGAGGCTGTCCCAGGATAGGCATCGGCCAGGGGACATCCTGCACAGCACGCCAGTCTGCCATAGGGCACACACCCACAAAAAATGTCAGTTCAGAGACAACGGTTAACCTGGCTATATTTTTTTGTCGCCGTGGAGTGCCAGCGACATGCAGGCGTCACACACGCGGAGCCGGAGGTGGGAATCGAAGCCAGAGCCCCAGAGGTGTGAGGCCACAGGGCTGCTCACGGAAGTGCGATACCGCCCAGAGTGTCGGCCCCACGATCGCTCGCATCCACACATGTGTCACGGCCACCGGGGAGTGACTCCGGCAGGCTGCACCATGGTCCCGGAGCACGTGCTGGTTAGACTGTGTCGCTCCCATCCTGGAGGGGGGGCGAACCTGAAACCTGCAGATCAGAGCCAGCCGATTCCCCGACTTTGAGGGAGGAATCACACTTGGATAGCAGCGCAAAGGCTGCCAGACGTTCTTTGTGTGAGGTTTACAAGGGCACCGTCTGTCTTAAAAGTCAAGGCGAGTGAATGGGGGGGGGTGGTGGGGGGGGGTGATGTTTTGGATTCCCTGTGGTGCTGCACAAATACTAAAGTGGAGAAATTTGTCAGTGACTTGCTAAAAATAAGGCTTTTCTGCCTCCATGGCTAACAACCTCACTGACCTTCCCAAGGTCATCAAAGAAGGGATTCAGCCGCACAGCTCCAGCAGCAGAACCTTTCCAGGACTTGGCAGACTGATGCACTGGAGTGAACTTCACCACGTCTGTACAGTCATCCGCACTGTTTATAGCCCAGGTGATCAACAAATGTTACCTTTATTTACTTATGATAAATCCAGTCACTATTTCTGCATGCCTCTTAAGTCCTTAAGTCTGCATTCATTGCACAATGCAGTTCACTGTGGATCTTTCCAGAAACAATGGAGGCGATTATGTCATCAGTGCTCTGTCTTGGTACATGGCATTAAAACATAAAGGTAGGAGTGTCTCGGAGAACACAGATCCACACGATCGAGCCACCACACAAGTTTCTATTGAAATGCCTAGGTCTGGGTGTTGGAAGCTTTCATACTGCTAACGAGTGAAAAGCTGCAGAGACCAACAAAGAATGTGGCAAAATGGCGCCCAATGATTTCAGCTGTGAAGAATCTTCCTCTGCCATATTCCTGCTTGATTTGGCAGGTCGTAATCGCACATGGCATGGACCCCTAACTAGGCTCAGGCGATTCCAGGAGAACACTGCAATATTTACCAGTTTGTTGTTTCAAAACAATAATTGATTACTCCACCATTAAATCACACTCCTGAATGTAATGGCACCAAAAAAATATGCGCTGAAGAAAAGGCAGCCTACATCTAGACCTATTGGAGCTCACATTCACTTCATTAATTAGTGAAGCAATTAGCTTAATTTCTACAGCGAAGATGAGTGACCTGGTTAAAGAGAAGTAGACTACTGCATTCACGTGGCGTTTTTCTGCTTTCCGGCAGTAGGCTTAGGCGCTGTCATGGTAACACGATATACTGCGGTATTTTGACATCGTGGCAACAGACAGCATCACGCCCCTCCGCCCAGCAAATGTTTATTGCGACGATTTCTAATTACTGGAAGGGAGTTTGAAGATACGGTCAAAATGCCGCACGATGTCTGGATGGTACAAACATTACACAGCGCCCAAGCTTAGAGGCCAGCTAAAGTAACATGCCACATTGTGCAAAAAGGACAAAAAGAAAGAGGGCGACAGCACAAGCCTTTACTCACATAGCCATCTCATTTCACAAGAATAAGCCTACGTTAAAGTGACCAGTACTCTGATCAGCCAGCCATTAAACCTTTAACCATTAAAGCGCCGTCAGAGAACACAAGTGTTTGAGATGGAAGGAATGGACAAATGCGATTACGAGACACAAGACTGCAATAAAAATCGCAAGTTCGCACAAAGTCGAGCTTTGGCACATTTGACCATCATGTGACACATGAAGCTACAAAGTACTCTGCGAAAAATGCTGTGATCAGAGGTAGAGGTGGCTGACAGGAAGGCAAACTATCTATTACTAAAGATGGACAGGTGGTTTAGTCCCTCACGTGTCCATCACAGCTTACTTCATAAAACCCAGTCTGAAAGCAACATGCCTTCAAACAAACTTTTTGGTGGAAGTCCTAGCCAAAGCAGTGGGTTAGTCAATGCTTTCTTTTAACTAATGATGTTTAAACTAGTTATGCTTTTAGACTATTACAATTATAACCTCCATATATTGTAGGTTCTATGTATTTAAATATTGAAATGTATAAATATATTTCTAATTAAAAAAATATTTAAGTATTATAATGGCCCCACAAAGTCAAATTACACAATGCAGATTTTTTTGTTGTTTTTTTGGAGGCAAATGATTAAAATAATCATCGTTTTCTATCGTCCTCTCTGAGGTTTGTCAAATGGCCTGTGGACGACTCCGAGAGCCAAGAGCGATTCAGCCCTACTCTTGCGCTCTTATGAATGTCTCCAGCAAACTTTGATTCGCTTCCATTCACAGCCACAGATGTGTGGGCCTGAATTTAAGTGGCTCCCGCCCCCCTTTCGGGGCCCGAGCGTTTACTGAGTACTGTGCCGTTACTCACGTGACATCATCGCCGCATCTGGGGGTTTGTGTTACCGTGACTCCCAGCAGGAGAGGAGTAACCCGGGGTAACGAAGACTCCCTGATCAAAGAAGAGCGTGTTCTACCGCCCCTAACCAGAGCTCGCCATCAGCGAGGCAAAGGGGCGACTAACTCCTAACAAATGTCCCCCTTTTATCTGCCATTTTGAGTGAAACCTTTGTTTTGCGTCGTGACAAAGCGCCATCTGTGAAGGAGATAGAATGTCCCACTCCCCCAGGATGCTATAAAACACCCCCCCCCCCACCACCACCCCACACACACACACACTGGAGCAGCTCTGCAACTGCAGCTTTGCCTTTCCAGGGACCCAGAAAAAGCGCGCAGGTTGTGAACGGGCATGGCGGCACAGGAGCAGCCAAGTCGAAGTCAGGG
Organism: Pollimyrus isidori; assembly: GCA_019775955.2. Taxonomy (NCBI): domain Eukaryota; kingdom Metazoa; phylum Chordata; class Actinopteri; order Osteoglossiformes; family Mormyridae; genus Pollimyrus; species Pollimyrus isidori. Next base: position 27,792,664 of record JABFDZ020000097.1, read on the forward strand.
GCGTGGCATGAACAGGAGTGGCCAATCACACGCAGGTACTGAAACAGCCCTGGGAAGACAGAGGCTGACAGCTGCAGCCTTGGTCAGGCGGGTTAACGGGACCCTGCTACCCGGAGCAGAATATCACAAGGAGGATGAAGGTAAGAGGTGCCGAATGTAAGCGAGGCATGAAAAACCTTAACAAAATTAAGTTGGCAAAAATGAACACCAGAGCCAACACATGCGGGTAAGCAGAGCCGGATGGGCAGAGCCCACTGAACCCGAGCGGGGGCAGGTGCAGACTGTCAGGTAGCCCCAACTTGCTGAAGAACAGAGTCTCATTTGTGTCTCATTAGGAACAGAAAGTAAAAAAATGTAGAGATTCCCTTCTAACTGCTGAACTCTGCTGGGGGGGGGGGGGTCATTTCCGAGGTCTAACAATGCAGAAATCTACAACCATAACATCCTTCAGAGCCAGCGTCCAAACACGCCCAGGGCCACAACACATCCCCCCTCCCTCCACCGCCACTTGGTTCACTCCACACTCTTAACTCTGCTTCCCTCCGCCGAAGCGCTGCTTAATTGTGTTTTTAAAAATGCATAGAGGAAAGTGGCACCTCGTGCGTGGTGCTCTGCGGTGTGGCTCGGCAGCGAATTAAACACCCCTCTCCAGCAGGAAGTGGGCAGCGCCAGTAGCCTCTGCTGAACTTCTACAGACTCCTCTATAAAAATCAGAAACTCTCCAACCTGATGACCAGGAAATTTAATTAAAAACTTATGCAAACATAATATCGAATGTTGTCCCGTATTCCAACTGCACCTGGTCTGAAGGCAATAATTATGGTGGACATGTACATCTAACCCCAACTGTACGCATCTGCCAAAAACTCTCATATTTATGACCAGAAATATTCTATAAGTACCACATTCTTGAAATAAGCCAGAAACACCCACATGACTGGATTTAAAAATACCAAATAGAAATTTACGCTGCTTTTTCATGTGTTCTTATTGGTGAGTTTTTGTAGGATTCATTGCACACCTCCTTGTCCTTTGCATGATCGCAGGGGTCCAGAGCCTATCCCTTAAGCTATGAGCACAAGGCATGGGATAACCCAGGATGGGGCGCCAACCCATGACAGGACAGGCAGACACAGGGCACACAACCATTACTGTTGTAAAAGTTTTCACATGTTTACTTGTATAGAGCAGAGAGAAAGCGATGTGTTTATTTTTGTTTATTTTTATGCAGCTATCACATACCAAGCTTTAGTCTGCCTGTTTATCGATTCCCCCATATGGAGGTTAGACCCAGACGTTGCAACAGGGGACTGTCAACCAGCACTGCTTCTCCATGTGGAGGCCACACCAATCGCACCATCCTCCACTCCACCAGCCAGCTAGCAGGCGGTCAGACAGTGGCTGCAAGGAAACGCTCGGGGCTAACCCAGCCCTGACCTCCCCAGATATGCTAGCTGCTCTTAAAATACCAGCCTGTTTTGTCGTGGGGAGACAGGGCCGCGTGGGATGGACTGCAACACAAACTCCGCTTTTGTGAGATTATTGTGGGGATGGGGGGGCTGCTAGCATCTCATGTTTATGTTGCCACCAGCTCACGTTGCCCATCCTTGAAGAAGTGCTGATGTGTGTGGTCAAATAAACTGGAGCCACTGACACCTTAAGACAGTCACCTGGCCCCTTAAACCTCCACGCTAGGGCAGAAACTAAAAGCAAAGTCTGCATTCCCCCCGCCCCCACAAGATCCAGAGAGCGAAAGCAGCCTAAACATAAGCCAGGGCTATTGATCCATGACGTTCCCGTCGTGGGTGTCAAGGCCGTGTGGAGTTCATCTGCAAGGCATCATGGGAAGTATGCATTCCACATCCTGAAGCCGGCACATACAGAAAAGGAAGTCTAGTGATAGGGCCATGGGGGGCAATAATAAAAAGGTGTGTGTGTAGGGGGAAGGGGGGGTGAATAGGTTAACATAGAGGGGAAAGGTCAGCCTCAAAACACTGAGCCTCTTTGTCAAAACCTGAGTGAGGGGCGGGGGGGGGGGGGGGGGGGGGGGGGGGGGGGGGGGGGGGGGGGGGGGGGGGGGGGGG
>JABFDZ020000097.1:27799895-27817013 GCA_019775955.2 Pollimyrus isidori
GTCCCCCCACTCTGCACAGTGAGCTCCGGAGCAGGAATGAGGGCCAGGCCAGCCCCCGCCTCAGTGGGGGCCTCTCCGGTGTGCCTGTGGTGGTGGGGGGGTAGACATACGCGCATGTGCTGGGCATATGTGCAGCGCTGGCTGTTTGCTCGGCCTCCCTGCGATAAGAAGTGCAGCACGTCGAAGTGCAGACTCTCCCCTGCGGCTCTCTTGATGAACAGGCTGCTTCCAGGTTCAGGGTGCAAGGCTGGGCTATGCCTCCTCCTTTGACTGGCTCCTCTGATTGGCTCTTGCTCCTCCCCCATTGTGCCAGGCCACACCTTCACACAGCAGCTACAATGTGCTGTGGCCTTTGCAGCAGGAGGATGGTGAAACCGCAGTGAGACTTTGGGCACAAACCCTGGGGTGCAAATCCTGAACAGGTACAGATTCTGGGGGCAATCATCACTATACCAGGTTTGCAGCAATTGGAGACAATCGTATATGTTAACAGGCCCTCACTCTCCCACCAGGGCCTCTGTAGGTCCCTTCAGAGTGGGGACACAACCTGTGACTTTGCCCGTGCCAGAGTCCTCAGCATGACCTTTGAACTCAGCATGCTAAAAACCTGGCAGACTTGGGCTGCTCTCTGCCACGAGAAGGTAAAAGACAGCTGTACCAGGAGGAATCTCAGCAGAAATGAATGATTTGGCTACTGGCTGTGGTCCTCAATTCAGTAATCCTAAGGGGCTCTTTGGGGAGCCAGTGTGTGCCAGCTCACCACCACCCTGCACCAATCTCAGCTTGAAACCCCGTTTTTTTAAAACACTTTTAAACACTGGAGAAATTTTACGGATGTTGGGCTGGTCTCCGTGGAGAGTCTGCCAGCATTAACGAGAAGCAGCACTCATCATCGATCGATAAGAGATGCTGGATCCCACCACACACTGAGGCGGCAGAGGGAGCTGTCTGAGGGCAACACCAGTGTCACCATACATGAACAAGGTCAGGTCACATTTATCTTGCAGATGCTTATGTCCAAAGAAACTGTACGTGCAATTAAGATGGCAGGATCAGTCAGTCCTTGGAGCAACCAAGGGTCTTTCTCACAACAGTGAAGTCACTCTGCCAACCCTGGGATTTAAACCAGCAACCTTCTGATCCCAGCATCATAATTTACCGAGCCACACACCAGGCCCGCAAAACTTACAACCTTCAAGCCGGATTTGAACCGACGACTTAAGGATCATCGCAGCTCATATTCTACTACAGTGTTCTGCTGTGCCAATTAAGTTATTCAAGGTGATGGGCAGAGCCAGACACCCACACACCTGGCCTTCCCTTCACACGGCAGCATTCATTCCACCTCCCGCACCCCGTAATGTCTGTTCCACGTGGGTAATACACACAAGGTTAGGAAAACACGCATGAGCACTGAACACGACACTCAGAGGCCAACACAAGCTGGATGTTCAGCAGAAAACACGTCCAATCGAGAGAGCAGCGCAGGAAGCTATGAAATCATGCCCTCTCCAGTTCCATCCCATTAATACATTTTTCATATTGACTGTGCTGGTTTCACTGTTTGAGCTCTTAGTGGGCTGATATAGCACAAAGAGAGAGCCAGAGAGACAGACTCTGGCGTAGGGCCAAAACAACCAATCCCCTTAGTACAGATCACAGCTAAAGGCTAAGCTAAATCGCAGGTTTCTCAGGCGAGGAAGAAGCTGTCGAATGAAGGACAGTGGACTACGTGAGTTATCGCCGAGCTGACACATGCTCTCTCTCGACGTCTCAGCTGCACGGCGGCCACGACGGCGCCGTTTTGTCAGGAATGAGGGGGGAGAAGCCACTGGGACTCCAGCTGTGCAAGTGCCATACCTCGACTTGACCAGTAGGGGCCACTGCAGCTCAGGGGGAGCTCAGCTGTCAATCACATGTGAGGTGGAGAGTGTGGGGACAACCGGAGGGGAAATGGCGACTACCAGTGGGCAGGGCGGGTACGGCACAGTGTCCCAGAAGTACACACCTTTGGGGTGTCGGGCAGAGCGAGGCACACATACCACTGTGAAATACATAAAAATGAATGGGCATTTTAATGAGCAAATCTCATAATAACCTAAAGCAGCTACCAGCTGCCTGTAATCGTGATGAATAAACATTTGTAAAGAGGCACTGGTACCTCTTTAAAGATAAATGCCGTTAGGAGATGATTCCTCTGCTCAGATTCGCGGCAGCCTGGGGTAATGCCATTAATCGCACAGGGATGAGGCTTCAATGAGGTGCGTGTAGCTGCGAGCCGCCAGGGAAATCGCATTTAAATCCCGGGCACTGCCACGAGGCAGCTGGGAAAAGTGCGCGCTGGTGGAGGCTTACCGACAAGGCCGGGGAGGTTATCGTTTGCTTCTCTGACGTAGACACCCGTGGAGATCATGACCCCCTCCAAAAAGTCTGCCTGTTTTTATCTGGCCAGCTCCTTAACCGTCATGCAAAGTGCTGGCTCACCAGAAATGGGGGGGATTGGGGTGGGGGGGTGCACTGGGTGAGTTCATCATCCATCATGCTTAGTTACACGAAGAGCGGTGTTGGTCCATTCTAAAACACTCTCTAGCCCACAATGAGCATTGGCCTAAACAACATGTGACACCCACCCTGTTCCAACATGGCCCCCACCTTGTCCTTCATTAAGTAGCCGGCGCGGAGAGTGTCGCGACACAGCATGGCGTTTCACACCTTCACGCGTTTCACACCTTCACGCCTAGAATACCAGTGAAAGATGCCAGGCTGTGGTGACGCTGGCAGGCTCCACTCGCCTCCCAACGTGGGGCGGGCAGACGCGTCGCCCATCGACTCCAAGAGATATTTATGGAAAGATATTTACTTAGGCCTTTGTCTTTTTTGTGACCTTGTCTGACCCCCACCCCCCAACAGGTGGCAGAACATGGGAAGCCGGGGTTTGGGAGGGAGCTGGGAAGCTTGGCCGCAGACTAAAGGCAGCGGGGGCAGAGGAAGGACGGGCCCTTTGCCTCACATCCCTGCCTTTGTACAGCCGCCCAGAAGCAGGCGGACAGCTTGGCTGAAGGCCGACCCAGGAGTCTCGGCCGCCTCCGGGGCAGATCCACGACACCAGCGCTCTCCTTTATCATCACCTGGGCACCGGAGTGCCACACACTCAGAGCTGCACGGCGCCAACACAAAGACACAGGGGCCCACGATGACGTCACGACACGTCTGTCACTTTCAGTTCCTTCTGATTGATGAAATACCAGGCGTAGTGACTTCAGTAGAAAACAATACTATGAATTACAGCAATGAAGAGCTGCGGCACTGAGACCCAGCAAACACTGCCCATCCCATAGTTAGAGAGCATGCGGGCGCCGTCATTCTCCTTATCATCCTGCATGATCATCCGTCCCCTTTAAAGAACGCCGTGAACAAACAGAATCCGTCTGTTAGCAAAAAATAATTCTTTTTTGTGGGAGGATATTCCACAGCTGCCAGGCATGCCGCTTCGTGCCAGCAGTCCCCGACTGCCTAGCATCCCCCAGATACTGCCATGACAACACTCGACGCATGGCATCCCTAAGGAGTCGCCACAGGCCTCGGGCACCCCCACTGAGGGACGGGCTTACCACTGGTAAACACATGCTCCACACCCTAAGCCGTTCCTCCCTCCTCCTGGACAGGGGCAGATCCCATTGGCTGGCAACATGCGGCACGCTGCATCTAAAGAGTTTCAGGTGACTTTCAGGTAAAAGTCGTTAGCTTGACGACATCAAGGTGGAGCTTCCTTAAAAACATGAACCGTACACTGACAAACCATAGAACTAAATCAGTACAGCTTCAGGAATATAATAAAAATCCTGCCTAGTACGACTTCTGGCCGCTACTCCCGCCGTGCAGCAGCGTAGCGTGCGTACTCCCAGCATACTAGTTCTTTGTACTTGCGTATACCCTTAAAATGATGTTGAATAGCAACTTACCAACATTTTATGTTAAGAACAGCCCGTTCGGAAACGTATCTCATTCGCATGTAGAGGAGCGTCTGTATTTTTCACTGAGCGGTAACAGACCACCCCATTCTCATGGTACCAGATGCCACTTAAAACATCGTTACAAAACTAAAGACGCAGCGTCATCTGCGTACACAACGCTAGTAGAAATCAATAAATTGCAGCTCCTTTTGAAAGTTTTACAGTTTTTAAAGAAGGAAAGCATTTTAAAAGTACCTAAGAAGGTTCCGTTATGCGGTCCCGGTGTGTACAAAAAAATACAGCAACATCTCATGTTAATGCTACTCTCCTCCCACTACAGGCTCAAGGACGACTGCAAGGCTTCCTTGAAATGGAGCTTTATAGACCTGTCACATAATTTTGTTTTGTGGCGATATGGCTTTTACAGGTGTCACGATTAATGCACATGTGAGAGACACACAAGGCAATGCCGTATACCAGACGTACAGTAACTGACACCATTTAATGGTGAAGAATTAAACACCCGCAATAAACTTTCCATTCATCTTCTAAATACTTATCCTGTGCAGGAAGACCAACCCCCAATAAGCATTGCCATTGCTAGTAAAAAAATCCATCCATCCATCCATCCATCCATCCATCCATCTATGCATCTATTCATTGATCTTCCATCCATCCATCCATCCATCCATCCATCCATTTTCCAACCCGCTTACCTTACTGGGTTGCGGGGGGTCCGGAGCCTATCCTGGAAGCAACGGGCACGTGAGGCAGGGAACAACCCTGGACAGGGGGCCAGCCCATGGCAGGGCACACTTACACACCATTCACTCACACACGCACACCTACCCTAGCCAACAAATTATATTAAAGCCGAACGCTATTGAATACATTTTCACAATGGTGATTCTCGTTTTGCCAACATACAACCATATTAGAATATCAGTATCCTAACCCAATAGAAATCCTAAATGAAAACACTGCAGATCATTAGAAATGGCTGACTTAATCAGCCTAGTCAGTGGCAGGGGTACTGGGCAGGTGCTGGAAAGGTTTAGGAAAAGTCTAAGTGACTCTGTTCCTTCTACGTAGCCCGTTGTTCAGGGCAGCCGGTGGCTGGCAGCTGGCTGGCACTGTGCCCCGAAGCATTCGAAATTTCCCACGTCTGACAAAGCGGCAGCTCGTCTGTACTGCCAGTTCCTAAATGCTACTGACGCTAACGATAAAAAGATCACTTTGCAGTCAACAGCTCAATAACATCTATACATAGATAAAACATATTTAAAACGCGCGGACATACACATGCATAAGTAACCGTCAGCGAGACGGGTAAGCTGAACGTGACGGTTTATAAGGGGATAGAAACATCATCCCCTAACAGCCAGTAGTATTCTTGTCACCATCATGGGAGTCACAGTTAAACTACCTGACAGCTAACAGCTGAATTTTAAGGTGATCCACTGTTTTAGCTTCAGCATATGTGTTTCAGTAATGTTATTAATATTTAATTTATATATACCGCACATAAAGGCACAGACAAAGGGTGGCACTGTGGCAAACTGGGTTACTGCTGCCCCATCTCCACTTATGCTCCAAAAACTTGCAGTTCAGCTATGTGGTGCCTCAAACAAGGCCACAGTGTGCGGGTGGGTGCCTGTATGTGCCCCACAAGGCACTGCCCTCTCATCTGTGGAGTATCTGAGATGATCATGAGAGACAGCTCGAGGATAAATGAATGGATGGATGGATACATGCAATTTGGTCACTTAATGCAGGGAAATGCAATCACAAAATGGCAAAATAAGGCTTCAAAATGTAACTGCTTCGAAATATGATGTCATAATGTTCCGCAACACTAATATTACAGGAAAATGCATTCTCATATCTGCGCTGTTTATCCTTTATTCACTTCTGACCTTGTGGTACTTGGCATTCATTTTGCAACTGCATAAATGGATGCTTTATGCCCCCACTTTCTGCATTTTAATTTTCCCTTGGGTAATCTTCCCTCCATCCATCCATCCATCCACCCATCCTTTCATCATACATCCATCCCTCAATAATGCACATTTACATACATACAGTAGCATATATATTTGCTGATGACATATGCTGACATGTTTCTCCATACTATGAAATGCTCTTGATTTAAAGTGGCAAAAATGATTTTATTTCCCTCCGCCAGCACTTTGCATTTCTCCACCAATCACATTTAAATGCATCGCGCTGGAGCTGCAGCAGCTGTCAGATCAGGTGTTTTCAGCATCCACACAAGCTGACACGCCACCTGTATTTCACATACCGTCGCCCACACTGAGTCTCGCCACCCAAAGTGCCAACACCGAGCTGCCCGAGGAGACGTCTGAATCTAGGGGCATCATCAAGTTCACCCAGGAAACACACGTCCAGAAACCAAGGGCTGTCCAGACAAAATCCCAATCAGTTTGGCTCCCCTCTGGTCAAGTTAGTGCCTCTAAGCTGTCTACTGACTGGTTTATCGTGGAGGTGCAGGTCTACAGTGAGGCTACCCAGAGGGCTATGTTCATTATCCAGCAGTCAGTCAGTCTGAAAACTGAATGGACATCCCTGCTTACAGAAGTAAAAGAAACATCAAAGTGATTCTACATGAGGTAAGGAAGTGGAATTCACCCCGTCACAGGAGTTTGCTCTGTGCCTCTCGGGTCAGGCTGCCCCCTGCCTTGTGCCCTGAGATGGACAGCCTCTCGGGTCAGGCTGTCCCCGGCCTTGTGCCCTGAGACGGACAGCCTCTCGGGTCAGGCTGCCCCCTGCCTTGTGCCCTGAGACGGACAGCCTCTCGGGTCTGGCTGCCCCCTGCTTTGTGCCCTGAGACGGACAGCCTCTCGGGTCTGGCTGCCCCCTGCCTTGTGCCCCGAGTCGGACAGCCTCTCGGGTCAGGCTGTAGTACCCTGGCCTTGCACACTGTGCTTCCTGCGCTGGATGAACAGAAGGATGGATATTGGGCATCAGAGCAGACATTCCCGGGTGCAGAGCCACGGCAACCTGGGCATCATCTCTTGAGCCTCAGAGGCGAGTCCATTAACTCAATTTCCTCTAATCAGGGCAGAGCTGGCACAGAGCAGGAAATACCAGAGGCGGCCAGGGCCCGGGAGAAAGGCGGCCTTTGTGGCCACATGCATAGCCAGGGCCGAGGAGAATCTGATAAGCCGGGAGACTTCGCTTTCGGGGAGAGGCACGGAAGGGGTTTGGGGAGGGGGGGAGCCCTGGCTCCATATCAGAGCAGTGTGAGGCAGGAATAGCCTCAGAGCATCAGACTCCCCCCACAATGCCCCACTCCAGCTGACCTCTGTCTGCCCTGTTGTTTGACTTTACCTGAGGCCCAACACACACACACACACACACACACACAGGTTTGTAAATATCTTTGTGGGGACCGTCCATTCATTTCTATGGGGAAAACTATGTGACATCTGGTCCACACAATGTAATATATACATGTCCACAAACACACACACACACACACACACACACACACACACACAGAGCCAGGACAGCGGCAGTGCCCAGGGCCTTTCCAGTGGTGACCGGGTGGTTATGCTTGTACCAGCACGAGTATCTGTTGAATCCATATAAACAATGTAATTTCATTAAATGTCCCTTTTCTGTACGGAAGTTCATCCACAGGTTTAGGACCCGGTGCCATTTCCTTAAGTTACAAGATTAGCTATTTACATGAAAATGAAAGACAGTAACTGCCCAGAGCGCAGCTGCACTACAGGTACAGTCACTGCTCGACTGGGTGCAGCGTGGCACACGTCTCGGCTGCCCCGCATGCCAACAGGCCATCGCCGTCACGCATAGTTAGCAGAAGCACCCTCGACATGCTCAGGAATGCTCAGGCGCCGCCAGAACCCCGCCCGGCCTCTGAAACAAGCATGCTTTCCCACAATCGCTACTGCAGTGACAGATGGGCCTCTTTCGTAGCTCCTTCCGGCGCAGGGCCATTCACAAACAGGCACGGGCAGATAAGCATCGGCGGCACTGCTGAGGCAAACCAAAACAGAGCGACTCGTACACAAACGCGTGACGTAGCTGCGGTGTGACTCAGGACATTGAAGAGAACAGACTGTTCTGGCACAGCGGTGCTGAGAGGCTCTGATAAATGCTAGCGAAGCTGGCAGTGGGTGTCAAGGTGTAGCTGCAAAAGCTATATTCCAAAACATAGCGACTGTGCGGTGGCCCTTCAGATGACAAGCTGCTCACTATATTCGTTTTGTTTCGGGATATCGCAGTCTGTAAGATAACGCTCTTCCTCCCGGGCAAAGCTGCTTGTAATCTCTTACTGTACGTAATCGATTAAAAAGGGAGCAGGATCCATAGGTTCGAGTGACGCTGCAGCTCCAGGCTTTGACTCCCGCATCCTGTTCCTCACAAGTCGACCGCTGCACCTCCCAAAGGCGACTCCCTGGGAAGGAGCAGCCGGCTGTGTCCCAGCACGCAGCCTATGGGAGGGTGCTCCGCCGACGAGCGACAGCAGGGGCCCCCGAAGGACGGAGCGGGGCCCCATTCGCCCTGGCGAGGATTACCCAGAAGGACTCTGATGCTCCACAAGCCCAATCTGCCACCAGCAGTTCCCAGTAACCTCCGCCTCAATCACACAAATTCAGGAAAAGGACGGAATAGGGTGTCAGAGCTGCCTCCACCTCCCAGGGCTGTGGTCCTCATTTTCACTCAGCTTTGTGTGCCTCTCACATTCTCCGAAAACACACAGAAATGACGTTTCCAAATGAGTCACATCGTGTGAAACCTCAAACTGCCACCAGATCTGACGACTGATACACCAAATAACGGCCTATGGAAGATGACTGAAAAAGCAGACTCGAGTTCTGCAATTCTGTAATGCATTTGGTATATGAATTAATTATTAAATACTAAAGTCATGAAAGCTCCTTCATGGCAGTTTAGGGAGAAGCGGGGCTCTGCTCACATTAAACGCTTGGTGGAGAGCAGCACACAGTGTTCTCTGTGGAATCTCTACTGTAGCAAATCTGGAAGTTAAAAAATGAGTAACATATTGTGAACATGTGACCTCCTTTGAAAGCGAAGAATTTTCTAAATAAGGTATATGTGAAGTGAATTTTGAGAGAAATCTGAACTAATATTGCAAGTTTTAACTTTTTGGTCTGTTTAAGACGAACAAGTAAAACTAAACAGCGATAACTGAACAAATAATTGTCACAGATATGATATGCTAATATTTCAACCACAATGGAAGTGAATCCTTCCTACAAGTAACAATTCAGTTCAGCAAACTGTAAACTTTTATTTCACTCAGATGGGGCCAGAGTGCATGCTGGGAGTACATTGGTAACAGAGCAGCTGTAGTCATTGATTACAGTAATTAGAAAGGAAATGTGTTCCTAATTTGAAAGCAGAACATGGGGGGGTTGAGGGGGGCAGGGGGGCGGGGGTGCGGATGGTTTGATTCGGGCTGACTCAGCTACAGCGTGCGGGAAGGAGGACGTAATAACTGTAATTACCTGATTAGAGAAATAGACTTTTAATGTGACTGATAAGGGGAGGCTAGGCTAACTTTAATCCCTGTGATTATCTGCTGTAGCAACAGAAGGGTGGTGCCCACCTGGCAGCGCCAGGGAAGCTAATGGCGCTGCTAACAGGCCGGGAATCCGGGGCTAAGCTATGGAACCCGAGTGCCGTCTTATCAGACACATCAGCACGGTCAGCCTGACATTTACAGTGATTATTCATATGAATACGGTCTCCCAGGGAGCCTGGGGGGGTCAGGGCCTGGGGAATGAGGTGGCATTAGACCCCCCTCTCCCGTGGTTTAGTCGTGCGACAGCGTGCAATGTGCGATGCTTATTATCCACACGGCTAACAGCTGTTGTAGAAATGGACCTTTTCAGTTTCTGTGTGATCCCTTTCCTTCACAGGATTCTAAAATGCTGTAAGTATTATAAGCCTATAAGCATAAAATACACATGCGCATTTTTTTTTTCAAATTTCGGTACAATGAGATGCACGATATATTGTTTAATATACTGATAACTGCTGAAATTGGTTAGAAATCAAGATAACTGCATCAGTATGGTGTGTGAATCTTACCCGAAGGACAATATAATATTAATATTAATTAACGGTGATGGGGATCATTGCATGTGACAGTCAGCCATTTACTTTAGTGAAGGATAACGGGATTTCTTCAGCTCGTTCACCACTTACCGGAGCTCTAAGTACCATCAAAATGTTTATGATTCATTATTAAATGTTGCCCACAGATCAATCTTTTGTTCTCAACAGAATTTAAAAACAAATGTAACGTCATTGTGCTAATCTTCCACATTGCACTAAAATGGATGGGTGGATAGACTGATGGATAGATAGATGGATGGATGGATGTCTTCACAATGAGAAATAAGGAATGGCAGCAGACAGAGTTTGATCAATGAGAACCATGACTCAGATTCATGGAGTTTAAGGGGTGGCTGTTAGTTACAGCAGAAAAACCGTGGAAATGTAGCAGGCAAACACTCCCTGGCTGCCACACCTCTGTCACCCAGCACAAACTCACTCACCAGACGTGACACTGCGTTAAATTCTGAAAACCAGCGTGCAATGTGGCCGCGTCGATAAAGAGCAAGAATACTGCATTTAATCTGAGATCGACATCCTCTCATCCATCTGGCACACAATTCCACCATTGATAAAGCCCTTGCTTGGTGGAGGTTTTTACGCAACCGTGCAAACCACTGCTAGAAGCCATTCCAGCCGATCGCATCGTCTGTCTTTTGCCACATGCAGTGGGGAGATGAATCATCTCCCAGGCTGACACCACAACCGCGGTCTATTGGTACGGCGTTGGTAATCTCGCTCGCCGTAGGAGGCAGCCACAGTCATGGAGAGGCAGGGCGCTTCTATGGCAGAATGTGGGGGTCAGCAGACGGGCGCGAAGATGGACCTTGAAAATGACCTCACACTCTCTCTCTCTCTCTCACACACACACACATACACACACACACATAGTCTTTGTGGGAACTCTCCATTCAATTCTATGGGGTAAACTCTAATCTCAACATGACCTTAACCCCTACCCAGCCCTAACCTTCACCATAAGTAAACAAATAAAATATGAGACTTTTGGCATTTTTAGTTTTTTGATGGCACATCTCTGTGGGGACCTGAAAAATGGTCACCACAAAGTCAAAGTAACAGGATTTTGTTACATTGTGGGGAACATTTGGTCCCCACAACAAAATATTAACATAATCCGCACACACACACACTCACACACACACGCACGCACACACACACAAACAGAGGAGGCCTGTCCCTCCCCATGGACCACAGACTGATAAACCCTCCCCGAAAGCTGCAGAACTACATGCAAAACAAAAGGACGAGAGGGTCTTCTGCAGCCGCTTTTGTGTCACCTTGGAAGCGCGAGGGCAGGATGCGGGAGTTTGTCTGCCGACTCCTACACTCTGTATCCCTGCATTCCTCCCAGAGACTCGCGGCTTTCCCCCACGACCTACAAAAATGCCAGCGACTATGGGCTGAGGACAGCACTCTCTTTCTGGAGCACCTCTCAGACGGGTAGGGAGGATGAGCAAAGGGGCAGAGGCAAGCCTCTCTGCCCAGACACCCGGCCCTGGGTGGGGGCAGTGTCCCTGCGTGAGCTTTTAGCCCAATCCGGTTCTCTGGGACCCACAATCAGTCCATATTTTTGCTCCCTCCCAGCTCCCTGCCAGGAGCAAAAACTTAGACTGTCTGTCACAGGGTGTCACACCACCAGACAGTGATGGACTGCGAAGGGGGGCGGTGGCAGTCCCGCCAAACAGGAACATTCCAGGGGTACAGAAACGGTCTGGAGGGGATGTGAGCCCGACCAGAGCTGGATGTGACAAGCAGTGAACGTCAGGCTTTCAGGGCGAGTCTGGTCTGGCATGAAGCCACTAACCAACGAGTCGATCACTTATGGAAGAGGCTGCAATAAAAGCCGCGAAGCCCTTACCGGCAGTGAAGATGAAGCGTTGCCCGGAATAAGCATGGGAAATTAATTTTAGAGCGGCCCACGTCGAGTCCTACTTCTCATCTAAGAGCATTGCAAATAAAATACCTTGGAAATTGTAAGCTCTGGGAATTGTAACGTGATGCGTGATACAAACACAACATCGTGACTGCGGAGGAATCCTTTGGGTCGGGCTGGCCTGCTTTTCAGAGTAAAGTTGTGCCACTTGGGCCATCGTTTTTCACCATCGCACACTCTGACTTCCGTCCGGCTGCTGAGAAGTTCTCTGCTCACCCGGAGTCACAGCTTGTCTTTCATAAACACGTTTGCCATCACAGAGCACCTGCACGCACATCTCGCCCTGTGACTCGAGACAGTGAGGCGCTGCCATAGGGAGCAGCAGCAAAGCCTTGCTGCCCACAGGAAGTCAGTATGTAGACCGCAGCTCATCTCAGCAACTGCCCGGCATTTAATATTCGGAAGCCCAAGTAATCGGCCATGTAGAGCCCATTTTGCCAGCGCCCTCCACTGCTGATACCGGCTCCCAGAGTCTATCAGAACGGCTGAATCAATTACTGCTTTTTTATCTTTCAAAACCCACAAGATTGTGATGCAGCAGCAAAATGAATGTAATAAATTATATCACTTTGGCCTTGTTCTGGACTCTATATATTCTTAGCAAGCAAAAACTGAGATTAAATCCCATTTGTATCATACTCTCCATGCATTTCATAGGTTACATCCAATTAAATGGTTAGCGGTTAGACAGCATGAATACCATGCAGCGGAGTGACAGGGAGGACAGCAATTTCCGGCATATTCTTAAGAACTCTAACCCAGCCCGCAGTTTTTATTCTGGATCAAATGTTGCCTGGTCTTTAAGAGTCTCTGCAACTGCACGGTTGAATAAATGAGAACGGAAATTGAAATGTAAATCCAAAAATGGACAACATTTGGACATCAACTGACATTTTATATTTCAAATACATTAGTCATCGTGACCCTGAAGTGGCCAAGTGGGCTGGAGAACGGACCAATTGGTAAAATAAATAGGCCATAGTCATGAAATGTGTATGTAATAAAGAGTTCATCTTTTAAGGAGTGGTTTGCACAGTGAAAGAGACATTGGCAAATCAATCAGGTCGGTAGGACAAGACGTTCATTTTACCGCAATATTATCTAAACTCTCCTCACATGAAGCAATCACAATATTTTCAAAACATTTATCTGCTTCTTCAGGGTGATAAACACAAATACTGAGAACAGCTTGACCTTTGAAATTATTTCAAAGTAATTTCTTAACTTTGAGAAGAATGAGGAGGAAAGAATTGGATACAAAATAATGTTCCACCTTTTGAATACTGCTAGATGGATGAAAGGGAATTTACGTCTTTAAACAGTCAGCCATTTATTACACCGCTGCTGCACTCGCCCAAGAAATGACATGGGTTACCGGAAATTTCTTGGCCATAAACCAGCAACATTTCTGCCAAGATGCCATCACTGCCTTGCTCGCATTTTTCTTTTTTCTTTTTTACTTCCAAACTAACGGAAGTTGGAATACTTCAATGGAGCCGGTGACAGTGACAGCTAATACTCATCCATCCATAAAAATGAGAAACTCGCCTTTTCCTTGACCATCGCATGTTCTACAATGAGCCGACAGCTCAGTTCCCGGTTATTTAACCCCTCTATCGTCCAGCTGCACTCTGGCAGAAAACCCAGTGTTATATCAATCTGAAATGTAACATGGATCATATCACGATACAGAAAAGACATGTCCAGTGACTGGCAGGGGAGTAAACAGACCTCATCAATGCTGCACCAGGTGGGTTTTATGAAGTGTTGTAAATGTGTGTCCGCATGGAGTGGCCTGTGTCCACATCCTGCCCCCCCCCCCCCAAACTAAATCACAAGGGTCCCTGATACTTAAACTGCCAGACGGGTCCCACCAGACATCCCCACTTCCGAAACTCTTTCCCATACACACTGGCTGGGCCTCTGGCCCCAACTGAGGGCTCAGGAACAGCGGCGACTGTGGCTCGTTTGCTCGGACAGGACTTCACGAGAATATTAATTAACAGAACACTGCACCGCTGAGGCTCAGGGTAGTGTGCGGGTGGGACGGGGTCATGCGTGGCATATGCATAAATACGCAGCTTAGCTGTTGTGTCAAATCGCTTATATGATTAATGCACATTAACATCAAGAACGAGCCACATGTCTTATAACTTTATTAACATAAAAAAAAAATTTAAATTAAAAACAACTTTGTGTTTCAGAAAGATTTTACACGGCAGGTTAGAAATGACCAAATTTGTGGTGCTCCAGTTGTGTGTTGAGGTTCTACCGTTACGTATGAAGCTGATTAAGCAGTCCAGCACCTTCTTAGCCCTTCTGGATTGTACGACTGCTTGCATGACATCAGACGACAATCGCTGCCTCTTCCGGCCTTATCAGGAAAACCGTTTCCTTCAGCTTCATGGCCAGACGTAACGAGTTTTTAATTGTCCTCCATCTCAAAGAGCGCTCTCGGGTCACTGCAGCAGAATGACCTTTAGCTTAGCACCATAATGGCAGCACTTGTTCTGGGCGTTTAACTTTTCACAGCTAGTCTAATCTATTTAATCTCCTTTGGTGTGTGTGTGTGTGTGTGTATGTGTGCGTGTGTGTATGTGTGTGTGTGTATGTGTGTGTGTGTGTGTCTGTGTGTGTGTATGTGTGTGTGTGTGTATGTGTGTGTGTGTGTGTGTGTGTGTGTGTGTGTCTGCATCTGTGTGGGTGGGCATTTGCAACTAATTACTATAAGCTACTTTTCTGCTGGACTGACACTGGCAGCTTCACGGCTTGCAATGCCTATTCCTATTTCGGGGGCAAACAGCCTGACCAGTTTTCAGCTTGATCGTTTGGCGGTTTCCGTGCCCCGGATGTTTCTGGCAGAGTTTCCCTCCTCAGCTACCCGTCGTTAGCCAGCTAGCTGTAAATGTAAAGCTGTAAAATACATGCTGACCTCCTAATAGTGGCCCGCAACCTTCTCAGGTAATGTTTCAGAGATCCTCGTATCTTACACACAAAACAATTTCAGATGCAATTCTGCCATTTTATTGGTCAAAAAGATGATTTTTTTAAAACTTAATAATGACTAAACGTATATGCACTGTGTAAACAACAACAAATCTGAACAGCAGTTAACAGGAAATACTGTACATGTACAATATTCACTACAATGCTAATTAAATTTATGTTAATGAGGTTAATGAGTACAAGTAATTTGCCTGTTGGGAGATGTGTGTGCTGTTATTTACAAATACTTTGTTAGAAATACGTACAGTAATAACTGCAATAACTAGTGAAAATGTATCTTTTAACAGTGGTAATCCTTGTAGCTTGCTTTTCTATGAGCAGATCAACACAACCACAACAAAGAGTATAAAAAGGCACAGTATATAATGCTAAAATAAAGCAGCTTGTAATGCATTAGCTGAGTTCTCAACTTTTGGCTTGGCGTCAAAGATTCTAGGCCTGGTGGAAAAATTTACGTAGCACTGAATAGCAAGAAAAAATATATGTTACTATTAAGAATCCTCTACACATTACTCACACTTTTATGCTGCTTTGCTACAACCAGACATTCAGAAATCTTTCAGAAAATGAGGATAACACAAGTGTTAGTTTCTGCTACATTTTTAGTATTGCGCATGTCTTCTGCCACTGAGTGCTGTGTTTAGCCATGACCAACATTACCTTTTCTGATATCGCCTCTGATTGGGGTTTAATCATAGTGTCTTCAGAGGCTTCAGACAGGAACAAGAAAAAGGATAGAGGAGAAGAAGGACCAATTAAAAGAATGAGATGGAAATGGGATGTGTGCAAGCAAAATGGTCCCCATGACAACCCGATAGATGCCCTTTGTCTCGAGTGATCACAACAAACTGTCCACTCACTCCATCTGCACCAATGGTAGGATGTCCGGCCGACCATGTGATTTGAGATTTGTTCTTTACACGAGCAGTTTTCATACCCTTAATATAGATCCATGGATCATGGACTGTAGATCAAGACAACTGAATGTCAAACACAAGGCCTCGCTCAGGGACACAGAGCGGAATGCTGGGAATGCGTGTCTCTGATTTCCTGCTCGGCACCAACGTGAAGCGTAGCCGTAATATTGCTGGCCTGCTTCACTGCCAGACAGAGCATGACCGACAGACAAAAAAAGGAAAGAAAAACAGACAAATAGAAAGAAGGAAGAGCATATTTCCACAGTTGGGTGTGGGATAAGACCCACTTTAGGAGCATTTATTCCAAGAGAGCAGATGCAGATTCGTCCTTGTGGTCACCTATATACTTTAATAGGGACACAATCCTCCCTGCGGAGGGCTTTGGGCTACGGTGCCCACTGTACCTACAGAAGAAAAAGAGAAACTGGAGTAACTTTCTGGTGTCCTGTACTCTGCTTCTCGTTAATGATTTCCCATGTCTCCTACTGACAGCCCCGGCTGAACCTTGGCCAACGGGGAACAAACAGAGGATCATCCCGAGAATGAGACATCGGCAAGGAGAACTGGGGCAGCTACAGGGCAATCCCTGACGCCCCTGTGATCGCGGGCGCACTTCTTACAAACAGGAATCGCTAGACCCGCACGTCGCCCCCGGGGTACCTCCAGAAGACGCCTTGTCAGTGAGGCATCCCGTGGCTGAAACATTCCAAAACCAGCAGCAGGTTAAAACCTGCTTGTTTGTCGTTCCTTTGCCTGCAGAGAGCACCCCATCCAGCTATATTTGAATTGTACCACCTGAATCCTCTCAAAGTTCTTCAAGCACGGCCGCTCCGAGGAAGAAGTAACATTGCGGCCACGCGCGGCTGCCTGGCAAAACCAAAATACAGCGCCGTGCTCAGAAATAGACATTCCTGTCTGCTTCTGCGTGGCTATGAACTGCAAGAGTCTGGCCAGCAACTAGATGGTGACGGACAGGGTTAAACTAGTTATCTAATCAACTCTCAGCGGGCCTTTGTAATTTTCTTTTTCTGTTCAGCAAGTTAATGAAACAATTTCCTCTCTTGTAAAACTGAGATGTGCTCACACAAGGAGCCAGTAATGAAGTTATCTTTCCATAAGGGGGGGTGGGGTCGGGGGAGTGAGAAGGGGGTCAGAG
>JABFDZ020000097.1:27817023-27834324 GCA_019775955.2 Pollimyrus isidori
TTTCCCACTTTCCCACCACGGCGCGCGCCCCCCACTCGCCCCCTTAACTGCTGTTTATGTCCCTCGGGGGGGGGGGGGGGCGGGGGAGTGAGAAGGGGGTCAGAGTGTAGTTGGAGATGGGACCCCTGAGCAAACAGCATGTTCTGAAATGCTAAGCAAACGCACATTTGAGCCACTAGGGGTATGTTAGCATGTGCCTGGTCAGGCCGGGTCAAAGAGCAACTCGTTCCTGTGAGACTCACAGTTTGTGCATGGGGTGTCACGAGGCGCTTTTTGGGGGCTGATCCTGGATTACATGTGTACTACTTCTCTTGGGAAAATCCAAAGCAAACTCCAACCCTTGCCGCACCAACAGAAACATAGAATTAGAGTTAGCTTGGATAATCATTGAAAGAAGATATTGTAGAAAAAAATTCATCACGTCTTAAGCAAGATAATAGTGGCTGTTCTTCTCCACAGAATAAAGACTTGCCGGTCTTTCCTTCAGAGGCACGTGCTTGTAATGATCAAAAGCTCCTTCTCATTTCACATACCACTCAGAGACTTTATTAAATCAGCCTAACTTTCAAATTAGACTTATTTGTTTTTCTAGCTAAACTGTTAGATGCAAAGGGATATTTTTTAACAGGGATCATGCTCAGCAGATTCCAGATGCATTATATTTAGGAAGGTTTCCAGCCCTGGTGGGTAGTGAGTGAATGAGTCTCTTTGTGTCTTGTCACAGAAATCCTACTGCCAAATTATCTCTACAATGATTAAATTCAATGTTCTTCCCTTGCAGGCATTGTAAAAAGCAAAGAAAAAAAAAATCTGGGACGCTCTCTCAGAATAATAACCACAGATGATCCACATGTAAGAAACGAGGACCCTGTGAAGTGTTTAGTTTCCTCTTAGCCGTATTCCTTAAGTTGAGTCTTGAATCTGCAATGCATTTAAGAATGAGGAGGTGGATTTCCACGGGCTCGCCTGTTTCCAAAAACCTACACTGCTATCCATATTACTGTCCCGGGATTCACCCTCACTGCATATTACACCCTCACAGCAGCCAGCCACGGCCCTTAGAGCCAGAATTTAACTGCATGTGCGTTTGTCATTATCAATTAAATCATTAATACATGGCCTGTCACCTACTACATAATTTATACCTTATATTACAGCACTACTAAAGCCAGTTATCATAAATACTTCTGTTTTAGGTTATTATTTCCTTTGTGGCCAGGATTGTTGCCAAAAATTACTCAAACATGCAAGCAGTGCATTTCAAACACGCAAAGCGATGCCATATTGAATCAAGTTTATATTGAGGCTCATGCCTTGTAATTACTACAGCATCTTTGTGTCGGCATTTTGAGTGCATTCATAGGTTTGCTCACTGTGGATCATTCATGGGCAAATTGCCACAAATGTTAATGCACCGTGTGTACTCAAAGCAACAAAGGACTGAGGATAAAAAGCAAATTACGGTAATGAAAGCTGCTGGGCACACACATGTATTTTACATTTGCGTTCATATGAAAGAGGGGGTTTCAATAAACATGTTATACTGTCTGCCAAAGGTACAGTAACATAAGCAGATGGTACAGACAGGCACTGCTTAGGACAGCCCTCTGCGGGGCTCATACTTCCTGTTCAGGACTTTCAAAGAGGAAATTCCTTTCCTGTATTTCAGCTCTTAAAGGGAAAGGCAGGCCTGGCCGTAAAAATGTAAACATTTTTTTTAAACGTTACTGGTTTTAAGCAGATTACAATAATAAATTTCAGCTTTCAGTATGTGTTCAGATGGAGGATATAAATGGGCCATGGTGCTAAGCAGAACCGAAAAGAGGCTTTATCTGACAATATTTGAGATACTGTTGCTTGCTGCTTGAGTAACAATAAGGAGTTTTGACTCAGCCATGTAAAACAAAATATCAACAAAATGGCTCTACAATTGGTCCTTCCTTCCATTCTCCAAAGGCTTATACAGCACAGGACTTTCCAAGGGCAGCTCCTGGAACATGGCCGTGAATTTGGGATCCTGGGGTGGCCTGCATGATCGACAGACCTCAAACCAGCCAAGCATCTGGGTAATGAGATGGAACAACCTATCTGATGCCCAGATACGCCACCAGCATGTTCACAGAACATCCGGAAAGCAATGGAGTCTGGATAGACCAGGATCCTCGCGATGCATTTCTGACCCCTGGCTGACCCCAAAAAGCATATTTCTTGCAATTCCGCTTGCTAACATTCTTTACATATGACATACTTCATTGGTGAAACCTTTGGAGCTCTTAAGAGAGAATTAACCTCTTTGTTTGTTTTCTTTCTAAAATCTTCTAGCAATCCAGCAACACATAAAGCGGCTTTATTAATAAAGTATGAGAAAATTATTTATGCAATGTATTACTGAGTAGTAGCGTGGAACCTCAGAGGGTTCCATTCCCGTCCCCAGTTCTGCATGTGCAAATGCTCTCTCTGTTCGTATCGGCTTCCTCTGGCTGTTCTGTTATTCTCCCCAGGCTCAAAAAAAGCAAACTGGTGTGTCTAAACTGGGCATTGTGTGTGCGTGCTTGCATGCATTTGTTGGTGTGTGTGTGTGTGTGTTTGTGCGTGCGTGCATTCGTGTGTGTGTGTATAAGTGTGTGTGTGTGCGTGCATTTGTGTGTGTGTGCGTTTATGCCCTGTAATGCTGACATGACTTTCAGGGTGTCCCTTGCCTCACATCCTCTGCTGCCAGGGATCAGGGGACAAGCTGCTACACTCCTCATAAGTGGCGGTTTCCAAGTCAAAGTTTCAGACAATCTAACCATTTAGTACACTCGACTAACAGCTTGGCATTTGATTTCCCCAAGCAGGCCACAACTAATACAACATGTGTTTTTCTTCATAATTATCCGGAATAATGAAAACAGAGGGATAATACACAACAGGCAACCGTTTACTTGCATATCCACTGCAAGCCAGCTTAAAGCAGTACCACTGCTTTCTAGGTTTATTATATAATATTTTCACCATACAGTATATGTTCGCAGTGCCCAAAACCTTTGCAATCTTTGCAGAGTGCCTCACCTCTAGAGCCCAAACCACTGTTTCCTCTGCCTCTGTACTGCCTGAGTTATTTACGCAACTGGGGAGGGGCGAAAGGGGGAATTCAGACATGGAGTAAGGGGATACAAAAATGGTTCTGCCCCCAAGCGACGGGCAACACCGGCATGAAACCACAATACCGGCGAGGCACGCGGAGCCGGCAGCCGCTAAAGGAGGCCGGCAGGCCACTCAAGGCTGACACCTGTCTTCTGCATGATGTGCACGATGTAGGTCTTTCATGGGGCTAATTTAGGAGTCCCTAAAGACTGCCTGCAGACAAAACGTGTAGCACAGGCTAGTGGCTCTTTGATTACAAGCTCTAATGTACATGCTTTGAACTTACCATAGTGCAATTAAGAAGGAAACAGGTAAAAAAAAAAATCTTGCCAAATAGCGGTAAGTTTTCATTACAATTGGAGTAAATTATACCTATTATACATTTGGTTCTTTTATGTTCAGAGTTTTTGATTTGTATTTTTAGCACGATATATTGTTTTTTTCCAGCAGTAACTCATGTTGGGGGTGAAGGAAAGAGGAGAGAAGCATCTTCAGAAGCACAAATGACTAACCCCCCCCCCCCCACACACACACACACACACACACACACACCCACGGCCATTGGGTTTATGCCTGCAATTGTTTGTTATGACCAAAGAGGGCACTGCCCCTCAGAGCCAGTGTGGTGTAAGAGTGGGGGATACCTCTGTGGGCTCACGGAGAGATGGGCCACCGCTCATATGCCCACGCCGAAGACGGCTGGCGCTGTCGCCCGCAGCCCCCTCCGTCCTAAGCGACAGACGCCCGCCCCTGCCTCCTCAGTTCATAAACAAGGAAGCCCCCCTCCCCTCTCAGTAGCCATACTGCCGGATTTAGTGCTTGCATCAGGGAACAAAACAGGAATAGACAGGAACGTTCCAGACGCTTGCTAATTCTGGGGCCTGCGAGCCGGACGACGGCCCTGGAGCACTGGCTCACGCGCTACGAGAAGCCGGTTCTACCTTGAGGCATAAAGGAACGGTGACAGGGGCGGGGACACCTACAGGAGATCAAATGGAAACTCGAACGGGATTAGACTGGATCACTTTCCTTGGTCACCGTTCTGGGGATAAGCGAGGCTGCGGGATGTGTGCCAGGTAAGCCAATCAGAAGCCACAGGACAGTGCGGTCGGGCAAGACGCCCCATCCACAAGCAATCAGTCTTCTGCTCTGAGTCACTGTGCAACACGAGATGGATCATACAGAGATCTGCTCTGAAGCGCACCATTCCCCCCGGCCGGCCCCCATATCCCGCTTAGCTAATCCCACGATTCGATGAAACGCCAGGGACTGAATCAAAAGCAGCCCCCAGCTCTTCCACAAAAGAGAGTAACCAACACCCTCCCCAGCCGCCCTCCCTCCCTGAAAGCACATAACAATGTAAATTATGACTGCTCGGGGTCAGAGCAGTGCTAATACATTTACAAGGTCTCCCTGGCTGTGACCAGGCTTCCTGTCACAAGCCGCCGCTGCCGCTGAGGCCTGCGCTCCCAGCCAGAGAGCCGAAGCAAGTTAATTCGCTAACTGTGCTATTTGTGCAAGCTGTGTTAACTGCGCTAGCTTGATAACTGCACTACCTATGATGCGTCTGCTCACCATGCTAAGTGTGGAAACTGTGCTAACCATGCTAACTGTCTGTGCTGACTGTGCTAACTGTCTGTGATAACTGTGCTAACTGTCTGTGATAACTGCATTAGTTCATCGTGCTGTTTGTGCTAAGTGTGCTAACCATGCTGTCTGTGATAAGTGCGCGAACTGTGCTAGCTGTCTTTCATAACTGCGCAAACTGTGCCAACTACAGTAACTATTAGCAGGCACCAGGCCAGGCAGCAAACAATAACAGATTCCTCCGCACAAAATGATCTGTGGCCCTAATTTGTGATGATATCAGGACATGGGAGGCAACTGAAAGAGCAGAGAAATGCCTGAAAAGATCACGGAGTGCAGCAATGCTCTCGGAGACTCCCCACACTGTTCGGCTCGCAGCTTAGCTCGACCGAGCGGTGAACCCCCATCACAGCAATGACACGGGGGTAAAGCGGCCACTCATGTGACTGGTTAGAGGACCCCCACTTTCCCCTGTCCATGGCACCGTGTGAAATGAGCAGACGGCAGGAAACATCTCCAAGGAGACTCTGCTGCAGCTCAAGATTCCAGCCCCTGCCTGGCATTTCCGCACAGGGGTGATAATGCTGGTAAGGGGCCGCACGGCTATGAAATGGACTGGTGTCCCCAACGCAGAAAGAAGGTAAGACTGTACCGGGACCCTGGCTCTGCTGCTACATGTATGTGCTGTAAATCAACAACTATGAGAAATTAAACTGCTTGCAGCGTTGGAGGAACAACGCCTGGGGGACAGTGGGGTGCACGTGCCTCTCTCAGTCCCCTGACCATCCTCCGCAGCCACACCAAGCAGACCCTGATGAATTATAAGTCTTATTAGCTTTGAGTCTCTCATCATTTTGATTTGAGGAGTTACGAGATCCACGCCGAGGTCCCTGTGAGATACAGACAGCTTTACACGTCACTGAGACGCGTGTGACGGCCACTCCCACTGTCACACGCCGTTTAGTCACATTATATACCAGCAAACTGTAGAAAAACCTGCTCCCTCATGACAATTGGGGCTCCTCTCGTATACACACAAATATATAAGCTGAAAGAAATCATAGTGCCGTTCTGATCCACTTCCCAACAGGTGAGTTAAGGTTAGAAACACAAGAGAAGGCAAGAAATCCCGATCAGGATGAGGCCCAAGACTCCGGTGAAGGAAACCCCTCCCGTAACTGCCCTGCCGATGGACAGATGGGAAGCCGCCCCCTCCCACCACTCCTGCATATTATTTCACATGGGGGGGCTATAATCACCCCTCACCCCAAATCGGCCCTTAACGGTTATTTGCAGCCACACTGTGGGGACGTGGCACTCGGTGGTAGTAAATACCAGTGGCTAGTAGAGGGGCAAAGTTAGTGGGGGAGGTGCCACTAGGAGGGGGGGGGAAGTGGTGGGGAAGCCTCCACTGCCCCCATCTTCACCCTTCCCAGCAGCGCCGCATTGACCCACACTGCTAGCCATGGCAGCGGCCTCACGTGTGAGCACACGTGCGTGGGCACAGTGTCCCCATCTGCCACCTCGGCACCCACAGCAACAAGCCCGTCAGACATTACTGTATACAGACCCACGCGCGCGCTCACAGGCACATGCTAGGCCAGCATTGCCAGTAATAGTAGCCTGATTATTTAGATTATAAAATAGGACACTGCATGCACCCACAAACAGGAAGGACACAGATGATGTTCCGCACCGGCACCTCGAGACTCGGAAAAGAAATATTTTCCAGTTTCCAGAAACACAAGTGCGCGTACGTTTTCATGGTCCGGTTTACTTTTTTCTCAGAGCGACGGATGACCTTGAACGACTAACAGGACCATTCTGGCATACCGTAAACAGGAGCGTGCAATCACTCAGTCTGTGGCCAATCTATATACAGACTGCAGAGATTTAATATAGAGGCCTGAATCTAGCCCTGCCCCGATGTAGAGACGGGGTGTAAATAAAACTGAGGCCGGCTCTGGATGATTAATGGCCGCTGTGTGCCCTGGCGATTGGGTGCAAAACTTCAGTGCGCGTCTCACTGGGTTTTGTGGGGGGCTCAGTGAAAAGCCCGGCACTTGTATTATCTGTGGTGGGTAGGAGTGCTGGTCCGGTGTTGGTGCAGAGCAGTACCACTCTGCTGAGATGACATCATCTGCTTCCAAAGATACCCAGAACTCTTTTGGGTTTTAAGAAGACCAACCAAGTCTAGGGCCTCTACGTAGAGGTGACTTCAAGCTGTGAAGAATTCGCCATGCTGGACGTTGTGTGTTGGGCATCGTGGTGCCACTGCAGTAATTCCCGTCCTGTCCGATCTTCACAGCTGGAAAGCGTCAGAGCCCACTAAATCTTCAATCTGTCGGCCTTCGATCGCGGCCACACCCCCCTGTACACAAAAGAAGCCTTTTCTTCTCTCCCCCCCACCACCCCTCCCCAGGTGATAGTTAAGAGAACGGGTTTTGAAATCATATAGCATGCCCAAAAGCAACAGGCAAGACCCCCAGGTCGCCATGCAGAAAGCATATTGGGAGTGTTGTTCTTACCATGGTGCCTTTTTTGCAGCGCGAAATGGACGATTCCCTTGACAGGGTACGGCGGGAAGTACAGCGCACAGAGAGCAGCCCTGTCCTGGCCGGGGGTGGGGGGGTTAGGACAAGGCCAGGCTGATAATATACAGCGCAGCTGTGCGACACCCTCAGCTCTGCGCCCAGAAAACAATGCGGCAGGCCTTGTCAAAACTCAGAATTTATTGCCAGTCCAGCAGTGAAGCACCAGAAGAGCTTGCCAGTCTGCAGACTGTTTGTTAGAGAGGAAGCACCCGGGTCAACTTATTTTGAAATGCACCAATTGTTGAATCGATTTCAGGATGCAAAAGTGTGGCTCCATGCGACAGTGTTGGCTGAGCCAGAACGATTTGTACACGACTCTTGGAAGGGCCCAGTGCGGGCTCTGCATGTCTGCTAACCTTAAATACACGACTACATCAAAGGAGATAAAGACATTCCAAGGCAGAGAAAAGGCTTAGCAGCGGCCATTAGATCAAAGTTTGATGCCTTTCAGCTTCTCTTAACAATAATGGGCTTGTGATTTTTTAAAGTTTTAATGGTTTGAATATCCCATTGGCTCACATATGGGGTTTGAGTTAAGGCCTTGATCAAGTTTCTTTTAGGGCCGGATGTATCTGACGAAATAAATCCTTATAAGCCTGACTCACGAGTGAACCTGCCTGGTGCAGCCGAACCTAATTCCTGCAGCCGAAAGCTCGCACGGTGCATTACTGCACAAACACTCATTGGAGTTCCTGGGATTATCATGGCTTATGATTTAGCGGAGATATTCAATAAGCAGCGTGCAACAGCGGGCAGAGCATCGCAGCTATCCACCATCGTGGCGACAGCCTATTATAACCGAGCACGGTCACTAAAGACACCTCCAAGCGTCCGTCTTCTGAGGGATGGCGGGGCATCCTGATGCGGCATGTAGCCGCCTTCATTTCCCACCGCCAGACACACGGATGGGAATTCCCCGCTGCCCACACGCGTCGCATTCGGAACCGTGCTGGGAGGAGCAGAGGGACCCGTTCATGGTTCTTATTTTTGTTGTGTAACCGAGGAAGAGGCTTTTCCAAAAACAAGCGTCATGCAGCTGCACGGTCCATCGGAGGGGCTCACAGACACGCCCCAGCTGCCACCCCCTCCCCTCCTGAAGCACCTGGCGAAAACACGCATGTGCAGTTACATGATTCCGCTCTATGGGTGCCATTTTGGCCGCCACTTTGGCACCGGATAATAGATACCAAGGGGAATGTAAGGCAATGACAACTTTAGCCATGCCTAATATTCCTCCCCACGGGGATTTCCCCGCACTCACGGAGGTGACACACCAATATGGCTGCTACATATCATTTTCTAACTGGGAATATGATGATGCAGGAGGCTGCCAGAAGCCCACACACCCCTAATCAGCATGGCCGACGACAACATGCACCCTGTAGACGGGTTTAAAGGTAGGGGCAAAAAGGGGCGGGGCCACTGGCCCCAGCTGTAAACTGGTTGGCTCCCAGAGTGCTCCACCTCACCAATTTCAAATCATCAGCTGATGATAAAGTTGGTCCCTCTGTATAAATTCGACCCCGTCTTATGCCCCCAACAACAAAAACATCCTAAAAAGCACCACACCAGTTGGCTCTGGATGCATATGAACTAAGATGCATCTAAACCAAAGCCTTCGTCTCCCATGGCCTGGACCTTCACGGAGGTGACAAGAACGAAATGTGGATCACTCAGTGGCCGAACAGAAAATGGAATCAAGGCTCCTCTGAAGTCAGCCCTCAAATGTGAGGGGGGGTAGGGGGGGCTAAATCAAAGAGCAAAGCTGAGCAGTCCGTCATTCCGGGGCAACATTCTTACATAATTAAAACAGATGGCTGCTGTGTGCAGTCATGCCATTAAAACAAGCCCTCACTCCCCAGGACTCACTACACAGCTGAGGGCTTTGGACCACGGCCCACTGGAGATGTTAGCGCAGCTTGAAAAATCCCCAAGCCGAAAAAAAGGAAAAGAGGCACTGGCACCAACTGTGGGAGGGCACAGTAAATTGGACCCGGCACTTTCCGAGCGCTGCAAGATTAAATAAAGATACATGGTGTACAGCAAGGAAGAGCACCAAAATGGCTGCCAAATAATCAGAATCTAGACCCAAAGCCTGGCATCCTGCAGCATTGGAGTGGGAGTGTCATGGCGGCCGTCCTGCTTTGCCCGGGGGTCGGGGCATATTCCCTTCACCCAAGCCTTTTTCAGGCACTGCAGAAGTTCAAACAGCAAAAACAGCAGCATCTCCATCTGCAACTTTAAACCAGGAAAATAAATGAATGAATACCTGGGATGCCAGGAAGCCACCCCCTCCTTATGCGCGGTTCCCACCCCCCTAACTGGTGCCCGAAAGAGCAGGAAAGTGAACAGAAATTGTAGCTCCCACACCACAGAGGCTCTATGGACATGGATTTTGCATGTGTGTGCATGTATGTGAATGTGCACGCGTGTGTGTGTGCATGCGTGCGCATGCATGCGTGTGCATGCATGCACACCGAGTCCCGTCGCCCTCCGCGTGTCAGCAGCTCCACTGCTCCGCAACGTGACAAACCAGTCACATGTCGCTCACAGACACAGAGAGCGGGCGAGTGATCGGCCCTGTGCCGTCCCACATGACCTACCCCCGAGTAATCGACAAGCAAGGAGAGAGAAATGTCCTCACAGTCTCCCCTTCCCTATAAACTTTTTGGAAGGTGGGGGGGGGGGTTGCTCCCTTTCTGTCAAGCATGGTGGGGGGACAGCGACAAGAGCAGCTGCACTTCAGGAAACAAAGTATCTTACCTACTGCCCTTGAAGCCAGATAGGAAAAATACAATATGCTGCTTTTACTGGGTAATTGGAGTTTATAGGAGGCACACATCCTCAGAAGTAGCAGCGACTATACTGATGTAAGTTTTATTATTTAGTGATGCATTCATCTCATTTACTTTGCACAAGCATAACATATAATTCCATGACGTTTAGGCATATGGTCAACTGCCATATTCCTGTGATTCAGAAGACAAGCATAAACATAACCTAATTCTGTGTTTGTGCGTATATTACTTATAATATATGGGCTTGGGAGAGAAGCCACACCATTGGATGTGTAACGCAAATGGGCAGGGGAGCATCCTACCGTGTCCCATTACAAGAGTCTCCTTGTTTTCCGGGTTCAAGCCTGTTTAGCTGTACTGGCTGTGAGGCTGGGGAGGTGTGGTATGATATGGAGCCAACAATTTGAACATAATAGCATTAAAGCTGACACTGCCTGTTTACAGACCACCTTACCTGGTTTCGATGATGGCTGACTCCTGAGACGTGTGACTGGCTAATTTCATGGATACTTTATGTTTGAATCTTGAGGAGTTGTAACAACAACCTAAGAAACGACTGCCCTGGGGTACAGGCAAGCAATAACTGGTGATCTCTGATCTCTAATATGAGAACACAGCGGCTTAACTGGGCGGCCATAGTAACAGTCTGGTTGAATATGGTTCCACCACATTTGGAAGATTTTACTGTCGGGTTTTTGGTTCCCTGCCATATTTCAGGCGGGAAATACAGTCTCTGTTGTTCTTTCCTTAATCTTCAGTATTTTTAATTTCCTCCAGACCACTTGAGGCTAACACATCTAGACTCCCCTGCGAGCATTACTCACTTAATTTTTCCAGCAAATGAAATGACTACTTTAGGGAAGCACTGTTATTGGTTTTATGTAACAATAACTAACACAACTACATAGTGGATAACTGCGCATCCTGAGAATGCAACCTACCAGTAACACATGATACACTTAACCATGTAGTTATGGGGAGGGGGGGGCTTATCTCCAGGCAGCGGTGACTCCCAGTTTGGGTTACTACAGTATGCAATTTGGCCTCAGTGAAGCCACGGCAGCCAACTTTTTATAGTAGATCTGAACGGGCTTAATCAAAGAGAAGACACAGCCTTCACACACAGCCCCCCCACTATATAACCACAACAACAGTCAAGTAGGTTGGCAGGAGAACAAACACACGCCCGGCAGCACAACGTCAACATTGGCCCTCTCCCACGATCTCAATGCCAGATACTCCCAACTATACACGTGTGGGTGCTCTCTCCAAAACCAAGCCACAGAGATTATAACGCACACCAGCCAGCCACGCTGACCAGAAAAGACAATCTGAATAATGAGGGCAGTTTCAAACAATTACCCACCCAGAACCTTATGTGTACAGTAGGGCTTTTTTGTAGCTACTCCACAAAGGAGCATGGGAGACATGTGTCATGACCTCAAGGAATGATTGCACCTCTATTCTTCTCAATGATACCTAATGAACCAAACATACAGGCACAGGGGCTATGTGGGCAATCATAAGCTACAAACAATGCTTTGTTTACAATTAAAAACAACAAACAATGTTGAATCGCTCAGTCACTGTTGCTAACAATGGCCAGCTTCATTGCAGTTTTAAAGGAAGTACCTTTGGCGCCGTTCACACTCAGGTCCACCAGACATAACAACCGCTCTCCACAGGCATCCTCCACCACTTACCATGACAACATTTCAGGGACAAACGCAGAGATGACAACTCTCTGATAGCTATCACAACTAATGGCTCTGCATTGCCAATCCGACTAGCTACTTTCTGCCAAAGCAATAAAAGCAAACATTTAAGGCAGCTGTCATTTAGAGGTTCTTTGCTGATACCTGACACAACTGGTTTCCACCTGGACTTTGCTTTTTTCAGGATGCCAAATCACCGTGCCAACTAGGGGCAAAACCTCAATTTGACCCTGTTGGAAAGTGTTGAATGAGTGGATAAGTCAAATGAGAAAATACACCCACAGGTACACACATTGTTAAACCTTCATTTCTACTTTTTTGGATATCTTTACCAAAGAGCCATATTCAACTGCTGTCCTAAGCTGGCAAAGAAGTAGAAAAATGGTGCACTGAGTTCGAGGCTGATGGCCAGGCATATGTTCCTGATTTGTAACACTGGAAATCGCTAAAATATTAAACAAAGTGGACTGCTGCAAAATGGCGTTTGATAATATCTCGGGTACGAAGTCTGCGTCTAGTGCTACACAAAAATCCATGCATTAACAAAAGAGGACGCCAACAGAGTTGAGTTAGTCCTTTCATGACAGCAAGAAGTAACTATACAATTTTGACGATACCATACATACACCCTGCTACACTGTTCAGAATGTTCCATCTGCCTCTTCAGGCCTCCCATTGGCATTTCCTTTGTTGAGATGATTGTGCTCCATGCCGGCACTAAAGTACAAAGGCATCAATACTCTTCCTGTCCTGCTGCTTCACTGTCTATCATTAAAAACCATAAAGAGTCACAGAAAAATCCATATTCGGAACAAATCTTTGTTCTCAAAGATATATGTACCCGCATACAGTACTAATAAAAAAGTCTGGAAACACTTACTGAAAATTATGTGTTTTTCAACAAGCAATCGACCCTAAACACACCTCAAGATTATGTTGTATGAATAACCCTTTACTAGTCATTGCACAAGTATGAAGACAGGTATATAGGAATTCAATTCTTCAGCTACCTCATCTTGCTCTTCGTGGCTCAGGGTCACAGCACAAGGTCAACCATTGTGTGGCTCAGGGTTAAGGGTGTTTCCCGAGGGCCCACAGACATGTGACTGTTCTGTCATAGTCAGGGCTCAAACCGGTAACGTTTGGATCAAGAGTACAGAGACTTAGCCTGAAGAGCCACTCAATATCATCTTGAGCACGAGGAAAGAGATGCAGTATTGTGATAGATGACCTGGTCCCCACAATCCCCTAACCACAGCTGGTTTGGGATGAGTTGGATTCAAGAGAAAGTGCAAGCTAGCCAACTTGTGACCAGAACATGTGGAAACTCCTTCAGGATTGCTGAAGAAGCATTCCAGGTGGCTACATCTGGAAGTTGATTGAAAGAATGTCAAGAGTCTGCAACGCTGTCACCAAAGCAAAAGGGAGCTATTTTGACAACAATTCAACAATTTGAGTAAATATTGAGATGTTGAACACTTCCCTTGGTTGTTGCAATATTTGACGTGTATTACTTCACTGCCTTGAAACCTTTTACTATAAGGTGAATAACAGCTAAATGACAGACACATGCACTATAAACAATTGTGTCCAGTCCTTTGACTGATACTGCATATACACCAGTCAGCCATAACATAAAAAGCACCTTGTGTCACCAAAGCAGCTCTGACCTGGACTTCAGAAGACCTCTGAAGGTGTCCTGTGGTATCTGACACAAAGACGTTAGCAGCAGACCCTATAAGTCCTATTCGATGCAAGATGGCATCTTCAACGATCAGACTTGTTGCCCACCACATCCTACAGATACTCAATCGAATTCAAATATGGAGAATTGGGAGGCCAAATCAACACTTTGAACTCATTTTCATGTTCCTCAAACCATTCCTGAGCAATTTTTGTAGTATGGCAGGGTGCATTATACAGCTGAAGGAAGCCACTCCCATTGCTGAATGAGGTCACTTTGGCATGTGGTACATGTCAAAGTAACATCCACATTAATGCCAGGACTCAAGGTTTCTCAGCAGAACATTGCCCAGAGCCACACACTGCCTGCACTGGCTTGCCATCTTCCCACAATGCATCCTGGTAGGGGTGGGTGGTAGACCGGTATCATACTTATTACCGGTGTGATTGTACGTTATGATATGGATTTGCATAACACTGTTAACATTGCAAGAAGTCAACAGCCCAATTTTATTTTATTCCAAGCTTCAGTTATATTTGTTTTTTATATAGTACATGCGACTGCTTTATCTGCATTGTGTAAATTTTCTGTTAAAAACACTCTTACATCGTGTACTGATAATGGTATTTTGTAAAGTTTTGGATAAAAAGACGTAGTTTTTGGTGACGTCATGTACGTCAAAGTTGTTTCTTAAACAACTGTATAAAGTAATGATATTTTTAATACAAATCAACTCAGGTGAAACAAAAAACGGAGAAGGTTGCCAACTGTCATGCATCTGGCATAACACACGCTTTCAGATTCCCACGCTCACGCAAGAAATCTTACAGCAAATCTATATTATTCCACTGTAATCTTAACATTACACATCAAAAACATTGTGACAGTTTGCAAACCCTACAGATTATTTGCAAGGTACTAAAACTGCTACATACATGTAAATGCATGTGCATGTGTTTACAGTTTTACTTCAGCCAGATGACTAATGTTGGCAACCTTGCATTTTATTTGAAATAAACTTGTAAAATAGAGTCAGACCTCGGATTAGGAGTAACTTTGCGAGTGTGTTGCAAGATAAGCAAAATTAAAAATAAATTTTAACTTGATAAACCGATCAAGGTCTTGCAATACGAGTATTACATATACGCTTTGTCTGCCGAGCTTCCCGTGATCACAAGTGAGCTGATGTTTCGTTTCTCTGTCACTGTGGGATTGTGGGTAATTGTTTTCTATGCTTGGTCTCAGTCGGCGTGCCTCGCTCAAAGTCAAAAATTTGTAGAAACGCACCAGCCGAATAAGGGCGTAGCAGTGCAAGGGATTAAAATGTTTAATCTGTTTAACGACAATGCAATGTCCACATTTCCGCTAAATCGAAAAGCTGCTGTCACTGGATAGGTTCCTCGTTAAAGTTGCAGAAAAAGAAAAAGATTCCAGTGAGCCAACAGATAGCAGTGATTCTGTTAGTTGTAGTGAAAGTCGTCCAACAAAATAACCCTCCTCTTCTCCTCTCTTATCTCCCTCACACTATCCACGATTCTTTTCAAAGGTAAAGTGCAGGCTAATTTGTTTTATGTATTTTTACCTTTTATTTTGTATTAATCAGTTTTATATGAATATTCTTGGGTTGTGGAACGAATCATCTTAGTTTGCATTATTTCTAATTGGAAAACTCATTTTGATATACGAGTGCTTTGGATTACGAGCATGTTTCCGCAACGAATTATAGTCACAATCCGAGGTTTTACTGTACACTGTTTTTGGCTGAAACGGTTTATCATTCACCGTTACTCCGACAATTATGAAATGAATATGAAAAAACATTAGTCATGTCACTTTTTATATCTTTCCAAAGTCACACCACTCATACCCAACTGTAATAGCAACTGAAGTGTACGTATAAAATATATTTTTAAAATGTAGCTACATAAAGGGACAGGACATTCCTTCCAAAGCTAGGAAAAAAGTAATATCATGATATAATACCGTCACCGTCCAAAAAGTGAAAAGTACCATATCACCCTAAACTGCTGGCATCTCTTCCTCAGGTAAACAACGCACATGCACCAGGCTGCCCACCAGATGTAACAGAAAAGGTGACTCAGACCAGGCCACAGTCTTCCATTGCTCCATGCTCTAATACAGATTCTCATGTGCCCATTGTAGGGACTTTCGGTGGTGGACAGAGGTCAGCATGGACCCTCTGACCAGTCTGTAGCTACACAGCCCCATACACAGCAAGCTGCACTGCACTGTCTGTTCCGACACCTTTCTGTCACAGCCAGCATTAACTTTGTCAGCAATCTGTGCTACAGTAGCTCTCCTGTAGCTCTGCACCAAACAGGCTAGCCTTTGCTCCCCACGCACATCAATGAGCCTTGGGCAGCCATGGCTCCGTTGCCAATTCACCATTCGGCCTTCATTAGGCCTCTTTTGGTAGGTATTGACTACTGCATTCCACGAACAGCCCACATGACTAGCCATTTTGGAGATGCTCTAACCCAGTCATCTAGTCACTACAATTTGCCCCTGACAAAGTCTCTCAGATCCTTACACTTGCCCATTTTTCCTGCATTCAGCACATCAACCTCAAGAACTGACTGTTCACTTGTTTAATATATAATGACACCCATGACAGGTGCCTTTGTATGAGATGATAAATGTTATTCACTTCACCTGTCAGTGATTTTAACATCATGGCTGACTGATCTATATGTACATCTGTGCATCTTGTAACCCATGGCCCTGATGCTGATTCCTGGCACGCCTGAAGGGTCTTACTGCAGTTCATCGCTGTCACTTAAACTCAAAGAAGAGAGAACACTTCAATCTAAAAGGCATAAGTACAAAAATATGTTTATTTTTGTTAGTCTTTTCTATTTCTCCTCCGCATGGTGAGACAGTAAGGCAGGCCCGCAAGGAGCACAGAGACTGCGTGCAACCCCAAGCTGGGCCTCTCACTCAAGGTTAGCCGAGGGTAAAGGCGGGAAGGCGAGCCGTACCAAGCCAGGGAAAGAGGGAGGGGGGCCGAGACGTGATGGGGGAGGCCTGAAGTGAAGAGAAACAAAAACAGATCCCATTTCAAAGGCAGTAAGTGAGAGGAAGGGAGAGACGGAAGGACGAACGGCTGTAAATGGACAAGACCGAGTGCCATGGAGGAAAGGGTATGATGGGAGGAGAGCGGGAGCTGCAGGAGCGAGCGGCGGAGGGACAGAGCCGGCCAGGCGCTAACGGCGACGGGCCGGTGAGAGAAGGGGTTTAGGGAAGGCCCCGCTCGCCCGAGGGTCGGCCCCAGCAGCGTTTCAGCTCACATCTCCTTAGCGACGGGCACAAAGAGGGGGGACACAGCAAGCCTGTGCGCACTGGCGCTGATTTAGGAGTTTTTGAACTTTGGCCAAAAATTCCTGAGGTGAACACAAAAGCGCACCATAAAGCTCTATGCAGAAGGGAAAAGGAGAAAGATGCCTATGTGTGTGTCTGTGTGCGTGTGTGAGATAAGTTTAACATTGTGAGGAACAATATGTCGCCCACAATGTAATAAAAACCTGATTTTTTGATGTTGTGGGGATAATTTTTTTTGGTACCTACAAGGGAAAATTCAAAAATATGTGAATTACAAACCTGTGTTTGTGGGTTAGTCTGTGTGTCTGTGTGTGTGTGTGTGTGTGGGCGCGCGTGTTTGTGTGTGTGTGTGCGCGCGCCTGTTTGTGTGTGTGTGTTCGTGCGCCTGTTTGTGTGTGTGTGTTCGTGTGCGCCTGTTTGTGTGTGTGTTTGTGCGTGTTTGCGTGCGTGCGCCTGTT
>JABFDZ020000097.1:27834711-27845449 GCA_019775955.2 Pollimyrus isidori
CCCGCGCCGCCCCCCCGCGCGGCGCCCCGGGCCCCCCCGCCCCCCCCCCCCCCCCCCCCCCCCCCCGACCGGAAACGGGGGGGAACAAAAATATAAAAATCCGTGAATGCGATCAAAAAATTAAAAATTCCAAAAGTCTTGTATATTGCTTGGCTACACATGGTTACATTTAGAACTGGGTAGGGGTTAAGTGCATGGTCCCCACAAAGCTATGAATACAAGTGTGTGTGTGTGTGTGTGTGTGTGTGTGTGTGTGCGTGCGTGCGTAAGGACCGGTATTAGGTGCTGTGTTTCAGCAAATTTCAATCTAAAACACTGAAAGCTCAGTATGTCGAAAGATCTGCAGAGTAAGAAAAGAAAAGCATTCACTAGAACTCCTGAAGGCAGATAAACAAAAACAGACAGAGGAAAGGTAGAAAAGGACAGTGAGAAAGTGTGAGAAAGAGAGGGAGGGAGGGAGAGAGAGAAGGGGAAAAGGAAAATAGGGAAACGCGATCATAAAATGGGATTAGAGTGCAGTTAAAAGGACCTGGATGTCAGCCAAAGGTCTGGGCCTCTCCAGCAGTAACCATGCTTGGCTAGAAATGGCTGAAGGAAAAAGGAAACCAAACAGCGAACGCACCCAGCGCCGACTCACCCACGCCTGGCCACCACCATCATGCTGTCTGCCGCTTCCTCCAGAGGACTTTTACTTTGGAGCTGTGGACAGCAGCCTGGCCGCCCCATAGACCTCTGACAGCTCGATACCGCTGCAGCTGCAATGCTGACCTCATATAGGCGCGACAACAGAGGCATCCCAAGCCAATGGCGACAGCCGCGTCTAGAGTCACATGTGCCCAGTTACAACACACCAGAATCCATTTATGATTCACAAAACCTGCACAGCTATATCTACAAAGGGCCTCTACTTGCTTTTTCAGCAGTATCTATTAATAGCACCTTACACGTGTGATTGACCTGACTGCACCTGTCATCGCTGCGCTCACTGCACCTGTCCCAGTCGGCGTAGGCTACACAACCAAACGGCGCTAACGAATTGCACTGGGGAGTGCAACTGTGACCAGAGGTGACCTTGGGGGGGGGTCGAGCTTCTCAAAAAGCTCACAGCACAGGACGCTGTGGGGAAATCAAGAGGGAGAAAGAGTGTGTAGCGGATGCGTGTGCGGTACGCGGGGTCAGAGATCCGGCGGACAGGATGGACGCGGCATTAGAGAAGTCAGCGGCAAACTAGTGTGGGTCTGACAGCCTGCCTGGGCATGAGGACACGCCATGACTTTGGCCTTTGCACCGATTATTCTGGGCTAACCTTAGCTGGAGATCAAAACAGCGCTTCGCCAAACGGCACCCAGACACTTTTTATAGCCGCCATGTTATGCAATAGAGATTACAAAAACACGGACGGAGGAGGAGATAAGAAATCCGATTACGAAGGTGTAAGGACACAGAAGGAGGTGTGGCGCACGTAATCGCGTCTGAATAGTGCCGTCGGACGGGTGAGCCCTCGCGCTGCCGGGACTCACTTCTTCCTCCTGTATTGTGCAAAAGGAAAGCAGTGGCCTCCATACCCTGCAGCCTGTGCTGTACTTAGACCTGAACAAACACTGACACGACTGCAGCTACACGTGGCATTGGATTTTTTCATTTGTGCGAACATGTGTACGTTTTAACTCTGACACGTTCTTGGATGATTATAAATGAGGGCCCAGGGATCCAAATATTTGTGGTCAACAAGGAAAGACGGGTTCCGTTCCAGCTCCCCAGTGTCCTTACACTCGCTTCAATCCCTCTCTTTAGTCTGTTAAAAAGGACATCTGGAATTGATTAATAGCCAGTTATTTTGGGGTGGATTCTGCCAAAGCCGACCAGCTCTCTCTGAACCTATCAAAGGACTTAAGAGTGCAACTGCAAATGCGTTTCATCGCTAAAGCAGGCCTTTCTATTAAATTTCCCACGTTCACTTCTCCTCAGTTACTGATTAGTTTTATAAATAACACTGGAAGGGAAGAGAGTGTGTATCAAACATTTCAAATGTTTTGCCTTAGATATGAAAGTCATAAAAGAGGAGTAACTGCACGGGGCTCAGTTGTTCAATAAGCATTACTAGCACTCAGCAACAAGACACATTGAGTCCTGGTGGAATTGGGTCTGTTATCTGTAGACTGGTATGCTGAGGAGCCACAACATAAGGACACTTCCCATTGCACTCAAGTGCTGAAAAAATAAAATTCAAAATGATTAATTATCTGAAGCAGGTTTCGAATCAATATCACTTTCTGCTTCACACTTGAACAGACTCAGCCAAAAAAAAAAAGACTATTCATTTAGCTGAGTTGACTGTTTTAAGTAACTGTTTTATTTTTCAGAAGAGAGCAGTTTGTTGTTAGACTAAATTAATATCGAAGTGATAGCAATTACAGGAAATAATGCAAAAATAACTATCCTGGATTAAATAAGGGAATTGCACCTGACCTGCCCCCAGACAATGTTTAGTATCACCATTCACATCATATCCATGCATATTGGTGCAGTGTTGCATTTGGGTGGTTCGCAAAAAGCAAATTAATTGAGGATTTTGTCATTTTGTCACACAAGCAGGTGGGACACTGCTCTAAAACAGCCATTATGTCTTATATTGAAATTAATTTGAATGTAATTTCCAAAATTATTTACCCAATGAACCAATAACACAAAGCATCACATTGTAATGAACTGACGCACCATGTCTGTCATGCCAACAAAAGGGTTAAATAGGGTTTAATTTTGCAATCACTCAAGCATTTAAAATTGCAGTAAATGACAACAGAAATTACAATAGCAAAACATGCCATGTAACTACAGAGTTACTTTTACTGAAGTCAGGTTTTTAATAAGACAAGTTCCATGTTACTACTTAACATGAGTTTTGGAGGGTTTCTGAGAATGTAAAATTACCGAAGCATTAAAAGCTATAGAATATAAAACTGTGCAAGTAATTACTTGACTTTCACACATCAATTAATTCATAAGATTCAGGCTTGCTGTCTAGCCTCCTAAAGACATGTGACAACCCATAATCGTGCCTTGAAATAATGACAGTCTAATGCAGTCTCTGGCACCTATGAGGCAGAATTGATCAGATATGAACGATGAAACACCCAAAAGCCGCCAGAGTACCCAGCATGAACGTAATTGGGGTTTATGTGGAGTGTACTTCTGAAGACCTCGTGAGGTTACCCGACATTGCAGAGCCGTAGTGCAACCAGGATGTACTAAAATCAAACATGAAGCAGGGAGGCACAGAAAGTAAAGACCTCAAGAGAATGAACTGCTGCCCATAAAGAAATGACACAATTTTGAGTTCTTGCTACATAGTATGGGGTGTTGCTCATCGCCACAGCAAGACCTGCCTAGAAAACTGTGACGGTGGAAGAGGGGGCTGATTTTCTCAGAAATCCCATGACACTTCATGGGTGTCACTCCTTCCGAAGAGACGCACTGCAAGTCAGGCACACACTCAGTTCA
The DNA here is from genome assembly GCA_019775955.2 of Pollimyrus isidori. NCBI lineage: Eukaryota > Metazoa > Chordata > Actinopteri > Osteoglossiformes > Mormyridae > Pollimyrus > Pollimyrus isidori. The sequence continues at coordinate 27,838,213 of JABFDZ020000097.1, forward strand.
AGAAACCGATAAATTCCTTATTAGTATAGCAATCGAAATGCTACCATAAAAGACTGGGAGAGTCCCAAATGTGAATTATTTATCTGGAAAATATTCTTTTGGTATACAAATTCGTCTGATTGTATATCTCTGGTGCTGGCTGGCATGAGAATTTCAATTCAAGACAAGTCTGCATACGCATTTACATGCATGTAGTAAGTTAATTGCCTTAGTCTGTAGGTGTTTGCAAACTGCCCAACACTTTTCATATAGCTAATCTTAGGTCTACAATGGAATAATATAGATTCGCCGTAAGACTTCTTGCGTGAGCGTAACATTCTGAAAGCGGGAGCGTCACACCGGATGTGTGAGAATTGGCAGCCCTGCTGATCTATGGGAAGAAATAAGACCACGATTCATTTTGGTAATGTGGAGCATGCAATTCAAGTCCGCGAATTTGCCATCCCAGCATATACTTTTTTCCTTTTCGAGTGTTAGTGTCCTCAGAACCCACACTCGATAATGACACGGTTCCTTGACCTACCCTTCCTGCCATCGCTTTTTACGCAGCTCCTTCTGATATCTCTGCAAAAGCAAAGTCCCGAAGTCACTGAAATGCCTGACAACAGCACATCAGTCAACCCAAGGCCACCGAACTATCATCTTACACCCACTGCCGCCTAACAGGCCGCCAGACGCAGTCTGCAGTCCAGTCATGTATGTGTAGCAGGCCTGCACATAAACATCCTTCCCAACTCGTGTCTGCTTTGTTTTTTGCATTTTCCATTATGTATAATTCCATGTGGCCAGTGCAGATTGTGAGAGATTGTGTGTTTTTCAGTGTCATGTATCGTTCCAGCCATTATAAATCACATATACAAAGCAAGGCAGAGTGAGATTATAGCCTACCACCACACGAATAGGGCATGGAGCACATGACAGGTTGGCAGGGACAGCAACCCAACACATGTGGCATCATGCAGTCTAACTAAAAATACAATAATATCAGACTCTTCCTGTAAGGAACAAGGGGAATCAATGGTGATTTCAATGCCTTACCGAAAATTTAAAAAGGCTGGTGAACCAAACCAAACATGGTCCAGACAGACAATACTGCTAAAAAGATCATGCCTTTCATCACAGGATATTTAGGAGCTCAAGTACTTTTCCACAGTGTGTGACCTGACCCGAACTGTCCTCTTTTCTTTAAATGACCCTCACTTTATCTTAACCATTGCATCAATCACTGTATTGATTTCAAGCACTACAACTGGTATCAGATCTTTGTAAATACAGACTAATTATGTCATTGATATTCACCAAAAATGATCACAATGAGGAACAAAGCCCCTGTAAAGATTAACACAGACTATGGTTGGGAAGCAATTGTCTCCAAGCACACACTCACATTAGCTTCTTCCCAAGGCACACCTTGTGGACTCCCCACAGTCCATCCAGGTGACCCCGTTTAAACCCTAACAAGGCACTTAGTCAAATCAGGCCCAGATGGGTTTTATTACCTGAAGTGTCTGTACGAATGGGGTTGGTAATCAGTCCCCACAGTAACGTGACAGATCATCCAAACCCACTTCTAAGCAGTTTCTCTGTCTCCGGACATCTTACACATTTGAGTTTTCGCAATGTATTTCGCTGTATCAGCTAGTCCTTTTTGACCACAATGTATCAGCTACAATCATGATTTGAAAACGCGTGCTGAAGTGAGGCATGAAACCAAAGTCAAAATCTCTGAGTAAGCTTATATTCTAGAAAGAAAATCATACAGATAGGTAGTAAATTGTTTTCCAGAACAACAAATGCATAACAAGAATGTTAAGAATAGTGAATCATGAATACAATCTTGCAATGATGTTATTTTATCCCAGGGTTCAGCTCTGACATATTTTTAGAATACAGAAACTGGGAAAGTTACATTAATCAGTGTTTGTTTTGTAATGTTTTCCACCATTGTTTTGCACACAAACAATACTGTTTGCTCAACATATGATCTGCAATCAGACAACAACTGCAATCAACAGACAACTGAACACACTGAGTATTGTACTATTCAATTTAAACTAGTCCATTGTAATTAAGTACAGCTAATGGCAAAATCACAAAGTAAAAAGAAAAATAACAAAATGAAGCTGTCTGACAAGCTACCCAGCGATGTATGCTGTATGTTGCGTTTTTAATATGTACAATCAAAGATGAAATCCAGAACTCTGTAACAATGATAAACTTGAGGATAAATGCCAAGGAGAGACAAAGCAATCCTGTATTTCAAGGAGCTCAATAAAACGCTCTCATGGCACAGTCTGGTATCACTTTGCTTGACTGCTCACGTTACCTTCAGATAGATCTAGAGGGGCCAACGTTAACGATCATCAATCATTTTATTTACTGGACACTTTCACCAAAAGCATCAGCATCAATTCCAGTTTCTCCGTCTGCTTTCGCTGGTTTGGCCTTAACCCCAGTTCCTGTTCCTCAGTTTAACATCAACTTTATAAGAAATTTAAAACACCTGAACAACGTTAAGGAGTTATTTTGAGGTCTGGTTTTAGCATAACAAAATTTATTTTAAATAATTTTATACAGACGTTAGGCATTGTATTACTGTACGTTTTCCTTGAATACGTTGCAGATTGGTATGGGCTGTAACATCTGTCACTTGAATAAATGCACCAAAAATGTTAAAAGACCAGTCTAAACCGGTGTCTTTTTACATGTCAATATTCAGTATGGACGGAACACGGTACGATAACGACAAAAGCCGCCATCATTTTCTGAAATTGAACTGCTTTTGAACAATTGGGCTGAGGGTGATGAGTGTGCTTTTGTTTTGGTCACTCAGAAGGCACTAAAGTCCAAAGCAGCTTTCCTCACCTAAGGCAATTTGCCACTTCATACTAGAAATAAACAGGCATGGGTATGGCTTCTGTCAACGTTAAAGTAAAGTGAACTGACCTTACCTGCCTTCAGCACCTTTACTGAGGGTCCTGAGCCATCTGAGCTGCCGTGTGGCTGTTTCTACTGTCATTACATCACAAAGCAACACTCTCAGGAAGCAGCGCTTCACTCTGGCATTGACCTCTCATGCTAAACCTAAACAGGAACTGCTGTCGTACAGGAAGGAATACAGAATTATATGAAACCGCGTGTTGTAATAATCAGAGAACATAGTGTTCTGGGGACCCCGGAGTTGAGTCAGACAAACTTCAAAGGAACTTCTGACTACAGTTGGAAACTTCAGCACAGTGAAGCACTATGTGGATGCTGCTGACTCCTAAATTATATACCTGGGGCAACAGTCAAATAAAGAAGCGAAAGAAAAGCAGGCCGTGGCTGAATGGGACAAGACGAGACAAGGCAAGGCCTTCTTTCCCAACCGCCCTTCAAAGAACCTTTATTAAAATAATTATGAAATCAATGTTGGGAAGTTACTCCACACTTTCATCTGTACTTTTCTAATTACTCTCCTTAACGCCTCCACAATTAGCATGGTTTCTTGCACCATTGTCACATCTCCTGTTTCCTTCTGTGTCAGGAAAACTGTAAGCTCCGGAATCAGTAAATCACCATTAGCAGTTAAATCACAAGTTCAGAAAGAAAAGGTAGCCGAGTTCATAAGTTTTTTTTCCAGAGCTGGAGTTAAATACCCAGAAAATACTTCTCCTCCAGTATCAAAGTGAGTGAAAAGCAGCAAAATAAAAGTCCTTCTGCGACTGGTGCCTGTTTCTCGTGGCTGAAACAATGCATATCATATCTGGTGCATTTTGGCCATTCGCAGAATAAAAAGGGCGGGATGTGTCTTTCTTAGGGCTAGAAAGCTTGCAGAGATTCGGCATCTGGGCTCAGTATTTAGCCACACGCTGCCATGAGAGCGGGACACACAGTGTTTCTGTTGTCTGCTGGCTTCCGCCTCGCACATGCTCAGTGCACACCGCTCCCCACACCCAGCGGGAATAAATCCTGCGGCTGATTACCAGCCCGCGCCATCCCAGCTGTCCTAGATAATTCCTGGCAAAAGGGTCAAGGTCCTAGCTGGATTTCCCAGGCATGAGAATAAAAAGACGTTACAGAAGATCCAGAATGACTTTCAGAGGAAATCATTAAAGAAATCACAACACGTTAGAGAAATTAGTAACTAAAGACTTCAGAAGAGGCAACAGAGTCTAATTTGCATGGCAAATTATGTGACGATGGATGCTGCCAACCAACGGAGCATGCCAGTACCACGATATAAACTGAAGGGCAGTAATCTGTTTACTTTACGAAAGCCATTTTTATGGAGCGTGATAATGTTTTGTCAGTGAATATTACATGAGTCTCAAGTGATACAGCTCTTTAAAAAGTGAAATCCCTGAGCTCAGCGGTTTCAGCAATTACTACAGTGATGCAATCGCCTAGCTCTTCAAACACACGTAAGCAGGCCATCCCTACAGGTCTGCACCCATGCCAGTAACTAAGCCAAAACTGCCAACCGCGCACAAAGAATTCTTACTTGGTATCATATTTTACTCAGTGCGGGAGCTGCCCTACGCTCAAAGCCAGGCAACATTAACTCAGCTCTGGGTCTCTTTCAGCAGTGCCAGTGGGTTCGTGGTGCCCCTGTCAGTAAGACGAACCACAATGCACTAGGATGCGTGCGGCATGTCCTCTGCCATTCACAAACCTGGCAGCAGCGGGAACTTCCATTGGCAGAGCAAGGCGGGGAGATTTGCACACATAGTGCTGAAGCTCCTCCAGGAACAACCCCGACTTACACGCAATGGAGCGCTTAGTTTGAAGGCAACATATAGGCGGCAACACCATCTAATCTCTGGAAAAATGAGACATTCATGCGTAAAAACATCTAATTTCCCGAGCCCCACGATAACAGCGCGTTGTTGGACACGGCAGTAACCTTTGAAGCGAAATGGCCTGCTGTCTAGATCTAGTAACGGCGCATTGCTGTAGGTCTCTGCTTAAACCACCAAGGTGGCAGCTCAACCAAGATATAATGCAATTAAATAGGGTAATGCTGAGTGTGAAGCAGCATTTGAAGGGATAATAGGGGATGACATTCTCAACTGTCAGCATCTCACGCTTTGAGGTGCATGATATTCTGATGAAGACCTTTCCTGATGGCTGAAGGCGTTCCTGATGGACAATATGGTCATTAACTTCTTGTTTTTTTTTTCTTAACTCTGCTGGTCAAAACTGACAGTCTTTAGCTCCTGAAGGCTTTAAACCACAGGACGCACCTGGAAAACATTGATTTTGCTTCTCCGGCGTTCAGTCTGACATTAACAACGCTCCCCAGAGGCTATAACAACATGATAGCGGTACACTTCTCCTGCCGCTAACTCTGACTCCCCCAGAATCTTTGAAAAAGCCATTTGGCTGGAATGCTTTAAAAGGCCGTATCCGTGTGCCTGGCTTCTGACTGCGGCAAATGCGTGCACGTGTTTACCAGAAGCAGGGTGGCAGAGTCCCACCCACGCATCAAACCTGCAACCTGATGCTTGTAGTGGTGAGAGCCGCCGGGGTGCAGCGCTCTGAGCGCGGCGACACCATGGCACCGTGTGGTCAGGAGCCAGTTATCTCAGCACCACCGGCTGAGCAGGAAGACAGAAGGGTAACACTTTGATATCAATCAAGTTAATCACAAAGGCATTGCTGAAAACATGCGGTGACATTTACACTTTTTACAGAGAGCTGGCAGCTTGACGATCGGTGTTGCTGTCATGTGAGCAGAAAAAAAAAACAGAAAATGACCATCGCAGTGAACCATGCATGCCTAAGATCACCGCAGCCTGTTTCCCCACAGGAAATTCTACCATACCGGTCACTTTAATTGGGGATTTTCTGACAGCATGAACAATGAACTCCTCATTAACAAGTAAGTAATAAATTTATATAGTTGCAGCAACAGGAAAAGTTTTAAAAACAAGAGACTCTACCAAGACTATAGCAAGAGCCAGGACTATATAAACAAATATGGTAAACACCTCCCCACACACACACACACACACACACAGACATCTACCAAACCTGACAGCAGTAAGACACTTACAACATGCTCCCAGGCTGCTTGCTACTTGAGCAACATGCTTCCTGTGGTATGGCGTGCATAGGAAACAGGGTCACAGCGGCCAGAGGTGAACAAGCCATCCTAATAAATGGAGCCATTGCTGTTAGACCCACCCTCAGCAGGACCCAGGACAGGGCGGTGCCCCTGTTGGCTGGTGATGTCGTGTCATTCATTGCTGGGAGCCAATCAGAAACGCAGCCTGTGCATCCGTGCTGCAGCGCACACAAGGAGCAGGGGGTCGAGGGACAGTGTAACCGCAAGTCTGTACCGTACCACTAGCATCTTCCGCCACTCCGCACTTTGGGAGATCTGCTGACTGCGGGAATTCATACCTGAGTATGACAGGAGACAAGAGGCCCGACCCCAACTATCTTACCGTTGCAGAGATAAGCAGCGTCCGCTTCCCTTCAGTACAGGATCTGACCACAAATGAAGCAGCGGGTGCAGGCTTCTTGCTAACACTTCATGCTAGCACACACGTTATGGGAACATCACATGACCAGAGAATCGTGTCAACATATCTTCGATGGCCACTGCTTTAGGTAACCCCAAGTAGCATCAGAAGTACTCCGCAGCCCGAGGTGTGGTTTCAGAAATGCCGTACTACACACCGCTAGTTGAACTGGACTAGTTGTACCGTTATTTTTGCACTTGTGGCCATCTTGTCAGCTTTAGCATGTCTGGCGGTTCACCTCTGACGTCCCTCATTAACAATCTGTTTTCGGCCACAGAAATGCGGACTATTATTTGTGTTTTTGCTTTTGTGTTCACGGTACCGTAAAACCTAGACTGTGCAGTATGTGGAAATCACTGCAGGGTAGCTGGACCACTACGTCTGGCACCAATAATGGCACCACGTTTAAAAACTGCTTAGATCACACGTCTTAGCCGTCGTAATGCTCAGCCAAACAGTAACTGAACCTCTTGACCCCGTCTGCTTTAGTTTTAGCAAAATTCTCCGTCTGTAGGAGCAGGCTGTTTGCACTAATGAGCAGGTATATCTAATAAAGTGGCCGCAGAGAGTTTAATATATATTCAGTGTTTTAATTAGAACTTTTCTTAGCACTGGAACCTAACGGTGAGAACTGTACAGGGGCCTATCTGGTGAAACGCTTCACAGGAGCCCTGCGGAGGGGTGCGGTCGAGGTATAAATGTACAACCAGGCGTCGAGTTGTAAAAAT
>JABFDZ020000097.1:27845640-27859306 GCA_019775955.2 Pollimyrus isidori
GGGGGGGTTTGTGATATTTTGAATGAGTTTAGTTTTTGTCATTTTCTCCCACAGGAGGAGGGGCAGACTAACCACATGCACGCCGTGACAACTGGAGAATCACGAGCGCGTTGTCAGCCGAAGACATGTGGATGGTTCACCCATGTCACGCTGGATTTTACGCCAGTCACATCTGCTTTCTAAAGCTGATCGTCAAAATAATTTTCTAAGATGAAACAATTTAAAATCAGAGATTAAACAAATTTTAGGTTATCTCCAGGCTTGAACATATAGGAGTTTTTGATTCATACTGTTCATATTACTAACTGGGGGAGAGAGAGATGTACTGCGTGATTCTGTGCAGAGACTAATTCCACAGGGCAGGACACCAGCGTTACTTTTCTCCTGAAAAATAGTCCTTCTTCGATTCAGTTATACTGATAAACATCAGACAGCCTCTTACAGTGGGGCTCGTAATAGACTCCTGCACACACTAACTGAGCCAATATGTGGATTGATCAACTGGCTGTAAGCCAAGATGGGCCCCTTCTTGGCTCAAACCTGGAAAAATTCACTCTTTCTGTACTCCATGTTCTATAGCAGAAATAAAAGACCATTTTGACTCTAGGTGGGCCCTGCATGGGCATGCAAATCCACTCAGTTTACCTTTCGGTCAAACTCCCCATTCCCACGGCTGTAAAGGGGCGTAACTAAACAATTCCATGGCGACTGCAGGGATTCGCAGCACTTCTGACTTTCAGGGAAACGCTAAAGCAGCGTGATGGCCGTGTGGCAGCAGGAGGAGAGACGGGGCTCTGTCCTCCTCTGCTCTCCGCCTGCTTTCGTCCCACAGCTCTGGCACCCGGGGTGACCTATTCCCAAAGAGCCCTCCATCTGGCCGACTCTGTCCCAGCGTGGCTACATATTTGGGTTTGCATGCGGTGGTGGGGGGGGGGGGCAGGACATGCAGCAGGAATGCAGCCCTCAGAAGCCTTCGGTGAGGCAGCTGGTGAAGGACGGCCCAGTGCACAGAGGGCGAAGCCGCGGACGCCGCTGTTTGATCGGGAACCACGCCTGCAGGACCCTCTCGGCAGCACAGGATATGAAAGAATAACGGCCTTCTGCTTCCAAACTTCAATAACAAAAAGCTCGATTCAGTTCAATTTATTTATATATAGTGCCTTTGCCAGCATGGCAAACACGTTGTCATATATGAAACAATGAGGCTTTTTTTTAAAAAACCAAAAATCATAAAGGATTAAGTAGAGATGATAGGCTGTTTTCTGGGGGTGGGCCTGGTTAAACCCTCTAACAGTGAACTAGTCCCAGGGGGTGGAGAGGGGTGGGGGTGCAGGAATGTCCAATTCAGACAACCTCCCCAGAGAGTCACAAGCATGCTTGTCAGCTGGAGACCCCTGGGGCAATTTTAGGCTCGAGTCACGTGTGGCGAGGCTCTGAGGCCAGCCTGACGTAGAGCAGTCACAGAGGGGTAAAGGCAGTGACATGGAGAGCGGCAAGGGGCCATGCGAGGTCACACTGGGGTTATCTTAGGGTGGGCTTGCCCTAATATAGCCAGGCGGGCCTCCGGCGCCCGGACAGCCATATACATCCCAACACGCGAGGTAAACAGGCTGAAGAACATCACCGTCCTCGCTGTAAGGCACCACTTATAATCTTTTATAGTCTTGGCAACCGACTGACACAGCTGCCTTTTCATAACATTCATACAGCTCTTCGGTCTTCAGCGCTGTGCAGCAGGTATAGATACTGTAGTTTTAACGTGCACCTCCGATGGCTGCTGGTACAGTTTAACTCACAGCATTTCACACTGGCATCTGTGACTGAAACTCCCTGACACTCTACAGCATGTCACTCTTCATATTGTTCAAATTCATTTAAAGATAACAATATTTACCTTGATAGTAGTGCTACATGTGTTATATTGCAATTTTGGTATAAATACATTCTGGCAGGTACTCAGGGGAAGGGGTGGGGGAGATGGCAAGTACCCCCAAAATTTAATTTGGATTCATTCGTCCACCACAAAAACTGACTTTTGTATTAGAATTATCAAGTTATGCCCCCCTCCCTCCAAAATCAAATTCAACGACCATGCTCTTTCTGCGGTTATGGGACAATCTGCTCTGTAATATCTATAATCTCTTGTGTTGTTGGTGTTCTCCAGACCAAAACCAGAAAAGCGGTTTGCACTTCTTGCCTGGCAGTGGCACAGATTATCGCCGCTTTCACTGCCCCCCAGTTCCCCCACACGTCTGCTTCTTGCCTTCCTGCCTTTTCGGCAGGACCTGGGAGGCCTGTAAATCGCAGTGCGGTGCTTCCGTGCCCAGCAGAGGGGCTGACGGTCTGCGCAGATGGGCGCTACACTCCCATAGCATAGCGACAGAGAGAAGCAGGAGTGAGTGAGCTTTATGTGATATCAGATCACATAAAATCATATGTGATCATGGCACTGAAAACAACGCCGCTCCTTGTTCTTGCTCTTTTTGATGTAAGTGATATGGCTCTCAGCATCCTCCCCCATGGCCTGGGGTCTACCCTCTGGTGGTCGTGGCGCCTGGCATGTCTGCCTGCTTTACGGTGACATTAAACCAGGTCCCATGACTCATCACTTTTTTTTTTTTTAAGTAAATGTACAGTTGCTAGAGGCACTGCAAGATACAAGATACAAGATACTTTATTTGTCACATACATGGTTGTACAAGTACAACATGTAGTGAAATGTGCCCCGAACGACCCTTCGACTGTGCAAGAAAAAAACAAAATTTGAGTGATGCAAAGCAGTTACAATAACCAAAGTTACAATACTAACTAAAATATATAAGTAATATGGAGAAGTATAGAATTATATGCGGTGCAGGACAGAATAATCTACAGAATATACAGACCATGTGGAAGCCCCACCCGCACTACCACTCTGTTGGCTGCATTAAGAGACGGGGCTGATGCATTCTCGGCGAAGAGCAGGGACAGACTGATGGTGCCCACAGAGTACGGGGGGGAGACAGCATGTGTACTCGCGTAGTGAAGCCCCAACGAGGGCAAAACATTTCACATCAAGCCTCCTAACAAATGTCACATCACAGTGTACAGCAAAGACTCAGACAACTGGACTGCAAGCAAAACATCCTCAGGTTCTACGAAAATATACACGGCTAGAAATGTTCTATCACTGTGGTCTGAAAAATGGTTGAAAAAGCTATGTCCAATATTTACTTTATATTCTATATAGTCTAGGTTTTTTTCCCACCACACCATTTTACAGGGCCAAAGAACAGTCACTCCTGCAAGTTATGATCCGAAATGAGGACCGTGATGTTATTTTAAAACCTCGAAATCAGCCATAAATTTCCAGCCCACTCCTGATTCATTGTTTTATGCCAGTTTATTTTTTATTAGGTACAGAGAAGAAGGGAAGGTGAATCAGGAGACCCACAGCTATTTCTGTGATTCATTTCACCATTTCCCAATTCCCAGTGACGGGATGTATTACTGTATCTTGTCTTTTGGTTTGACAGTAACACTGGACCAGAGGCCTAATGTTTTTTGTGGGACCCAAAATTCCACTAGAGGAGACACTTACTTGTGAAGTATCATTCTTGTTTATTAGACCCATTTGTGTTCCACCATAGACGGTGCAAACGGGGAGCCCGCTAATCATGCTAATCATGCTAATCACGCTCCCCTCTCCCTCTCGCATGGATTCCCTCACTGAGTCACCCCAGCTTTCCCATCCTTAAAATACCAGCTTACTGTCATCTATTGTACTTTAATGATTTAAAAAAAAACCTGTAAGGACATTAACTGTAGTACTACTATGAGAAGTTTGATATCAGTTAAAAGTTGGGAGACACAAAAACCACCTGGAATGACAGTGAAAGAGTGTGACATCACACAAAGCAAAGCACAGTAGAGATGGTTTTAGAGATGGTTGACCAGAGAGTGAATGAAAACAGGCCAATTAGTGCTCAGCATATAAGTGTGACCTTCAGGACAGCTGGAAAAGCATCCCAGGAGGCCACTTCAAGGACCTGGAGTAGGGAAGACAGCAGGGTCAGTCAGTTCCTGGAGGAATTGGGGCTAAGGGTCTTGCTCAAGAGCCCAATGGTGGGATCACTCTGCCAACCCAGGGATTTGAACCAGCAACATTCTGAGCCCCAATCCACAGAGCAGCCTCACCCCTCCCCCAACATTTTTTTATATTTGTTTTATATTTTTTGGTTAGAGCCTAATCCATGTATGTTATTTTATAGGTTCAATGTCTTTATAATTATTCTAAAATGCAGAGAATAGTACAAATAAACCTTCCTATGGGTAGGTGTGTCCGGCCTTGTGACTGTTACTGTATATAACACTGCACACACATTGTTGCCCTCATGTCTGAGAGACTCTCAGTATCGATCACAAACACATCACTTGAATGGTGAACAGGGATAGGCTTGGGTGGCCGGATGTGTAAAGATGAAAAATCTTACAACCAGTTAAGGAATTTCCAACACATATGGACATAAATCCACATTCACACAAAAAAAGGGTGAGATCAGCCAAAAAGGGTGACCTTTTCCAGGATTAAGCTGTTAACCCCGATATTTCCCATAGAACGTCGTCAGAAGTCAAGCGCACAAACAGAAATTCCTTTTCTGCTGCTTTAAGACCCCCTAGTTGGCTGCATCTCATTCATTCGCTCACAGAGTGGAAACCATTTCAGCAGAAAATTGAACCAACAGCTTGCTCAACAGGTCTGATATTGGGAAAATGTGTCAGAGAAAAACCGAGGTCACGGCACATGAGCACGTCACTGTCGTCCACGGAGGAGAACAGCCAAATGGCTTTCGACATGTCACACCCGTTGGGATGTGGATTTAATCTGAAACTCCAGGTTCCTGTTCAACCCTGATTTAAATGCATGCATGTCATCAGTCTCTCGTCTATCTGATTACAGCCAGAGGGTGTCTCTACGCCTTTATAACGCTTTTCATTCCTTTTTTTTGGGGATGGCATCTTCCCAAAAATATTATAGACAGTAACCTGCTTCTGCTTTTATAAAATTCATTACACGCATCGCTATTTTGAACTTGAGCGTAAAAAAATTCTAATTGCATTGACGTCAATGGGGTTGGGCATGTGTAAATTATAATGCCCCTTACCCAGCTAGCAGTGATCCCACCACATGGAGTCTAAATATCACATTGTAACTCTGTGTGACATGTACGGAGAACTCCAAGGTAATTTTCTCGCCCAGGGTGGGGTTGGGGGTATAGGGGGGAGGGGAGACAGATCCTACAGGTGTGCAAAGGAAGATAACAATCAGCACGCGTTGACAAGTGCAGGTAAGCATGCGCTGTGTAGTTGAAGCGATGACAACACTCTTCCTATTGCATGAAAGTGGTCCAAATGGCACTAGTCCATTCAATGCCAGCATCCCAATCAAGGAAACCTTCAACTAGGCTAAAATTCAGAATCCAGTTCCAAATTCTTATATCTTCATTAATTTATCACAGCTTCACAGTTTCAGTCTGGATATACTGCAGATATCATTTACACCATTCCACCAGTTAACCAGAAAAGGTTATTAGCATTAATAAAACAGTAGCTACCATACAAAACAAACACAATCACCTGAGCGCATTCATGAGGGTTAGGGGCGGAAGATCCACGCAAATGTGAAAACTCAAACATTGGGCCAATTATTAAAAATGGAAAATTAACACAATCTGTTGAAAACTTACTACAAGAAGCATGACATTCCAAAGCCACCGACCCAGCAGCCACATGAGTGGATGCAGCCATGCCAACACACACGCATATCCCATCATTCTTTTACATTTTTTTTTTACCAAAAATAACTTTTAATATTAAAGCTACCACATGCACTAAAACTAACAAATATTACATAAGAGTGAGATTTACATATTACATGTATGTAACGTGTATGTAATGTGTGTGGCATTTATATATTTTATGTGATTCAAATCATTTTTTGTATTGTTTTTGGTTAATTGATCGTGGGCAAATTCCTTCGATCTTTCAGAAAACTCCAAAAATATCCCCATTTAATTGTTCACAGTCGACTCACAAATAACTGAAACCACAAACATTTAAACTTGGGAAGCCAGGAGGGCGACTGTAATCACAAATTGGGGGTAGTACTTCTAGCATTTCATGCAAATCTGTTTTGGGAAGTCTCACTAAACATGTTCCTGTTTTACATACACAAACAAAATACTTAATTTGACTCCTGGTGTGGGATCTTGCAGGATTTATGCTGACTTGCATTGCGGAGTTTGGCGCGACATAGCTATTAGCTATTAGCCAAAAAAGCACCAGCGAGGATAAATAACGGAGGGAAAAACATTAGCGGCTATAAGAACTCAAACAGGATCAGAGAGGCCTGCCATCAGCCGCCCCTGCGAAAAGAAAGCAGGCCAAGAGATTATCACAGCAACCTCCGACAGGGTCATTAGGGACTGACACATAACCACTCAGACCGGAGGGGGGGCTGCATCGCCAACACTGGTGGGATTTATTGGAGCAGCAGGCTAGCGTGAGGGCTATGGATACTTCAGATTGCCCATCAATGTAATGCATCTCGTTGTCCTTCAGAATCAGAAGCAATATCAGCATGCAGCCCCCTAAAGCTTAATTATCATTTGTCAGTCTATATTTTGGATGTGATAATTAGACTTAAAATATCAAGCTTTATCAACATGCTGCATGCTGATCCTTATTTCTTTTTTCTTGTACTCCTTTCAAATTTCATTTGAACTGAAATTTCTAACGCTGAATCAATCACTCACTTGAGTAATTGTGCAGGTGAAGCAGGTGTACAACCACTGCTACGAATTAGCACCTCAGATGCAAACAGGTCCTTACTTGTTATTTCAGGGTCGTGACCACCTTTGAGTTTGTCAATGAGTGCCTGAAGTAGGAAGAAGCCAGCAGAGGAATGAGCTGTTCAGGGAATCTTTAAGGGTTTCAGAAGTACAGTGACCATTTTCCCACCAGAATTAGCATAACCACACTGTCTACAAACTGCGTCATGTTCTTCCACTCCTGTTTTGGACTAATTCAGGTCGTCAAAATATTGTTATGTAACCCTGTTCGGATTTATGGAAGCCCAGCCAACATGGATGTCTTTTACCCTTGAAACTTCAGCCATCGTCTTAAAAACAGTCTGTGGTAATGTTAAAGGCTGGCTCAAAAAAAAAACTGGGATCTTTCACAATCCTGAAATTCGTCCAACAATTTCCTAAAATGTGTCACGAGGCCATGTGTTTCCTCAAACAGCTTAAACAAACAATAACAATTTAGGAATGCCAAATAAAAATGTTTTACACGTCAAACGGTTTGTAAAACTACTTTTCATTTTTATTTTTTTTTACTGGGGAATTGAAAATCACAGTAAACTTCAGCAGTTTCTGTTTAACTCCCACCAGCATCTCTGCTGTTGAATCCAAAAACATCTATCGACCAGGGCAGATATCCAGAAACTGCTTCAGTTAAAAAATGTATATATTTACATCTGCATTTGTGTGTTTATTACTGAATAAACTGTAAAAACTGCAAGATGGTAAAACATATACTAAGAGACATAATTACATCAATCATGGCACGCCGTTATAGATCTTACTGTATACATGAGTGAAATGAAAGACAGATAAAACTTGAAAATGTCTCGGAAAATTGTGCATAAAAGAGCCTGCAGTTCACTACTTTTAAAACTGCATGCAGCTTTACTCCTAGGCTTGTCATGCTGTAGATCCCTGCATTTATTTAAATAGCTCTAAATATAGGTTTAAATCCACAGGAAACTGCTTCCAGTTGACAGTGCGCTTAATTTTAAATTCTGTACTGAAGATGCATCTGGAATAGATGCAGATTTGATTTCACTTTTCACCTATGCAGTCAATAAAATCTGGGGGGGAAAGGGATTTTTGTATATGGTATAATGTAAATAAATGATATTTAACTGGTGGTGCAAATTCGTTTACATTCTACCACATAAACAATCCCCCGAGCCGCCTCTTCAGGCTGACAGTGAGCATAACGACAGCTCCTAACCGCCAAGCACCGCAATACATGCTGCACATCAACATGCATTCACGCCAACGGGGGGGACGCCAAGCACAGTCAGAACCATTAGACCATTATGCAAAATCCTGTGTGCAGAACGGCACTATTAGATGTTTTTGCATGAATAAGGAGGACCTGAACAGGCAAAGACCTGCCTTGCTGGAATATACATGTGTTCATACACAGACACAAATAGATATATTTTTTTTAATGTTTTTTGACCTTGATTCCTTCAGCTTAAAGGACCAACGTTGGCTCTCAGCAGCTCTGATCACAGCTGAAGACAGGTGCTGAGAACAATCTGGTTAGGAAAACCACAACCCTAACTACGGATATCCAAGGAGGACAGAGAAGCATACAGCACTTGTGGGGCTGCAGAAACCCATTATGAGAAAGTTGCAGAGTGTGGCATGAGAAGAAGGCCTGTGTGAAAGCAGTTGTGTTATCTTTAAGAGAGCAGGTTGTCAGTAGCTGGAGATGAGGGGATCAAACGGCTGGCGATAAATGCAGCGTTGTTCAACAGAATGCTATGCTAATTAGCGCCACTGCCTTAACCTCTGACTGACTGCTTATTTTAATATGCTCCAATTTATCTAAAGAACGTGTTCTAAGGGAACCCATCGAATTCCAGCATTAGGCTATATGCTAGTAAACTATGTCATGCATTCCAGATACACTAAAGCAAAAACATAAAGCAAAAAGTTTTTTTTTAATTTCAGGTGAAAAATATATTAAAAAAATATATCGAAAAATATTTTTTTTTCATTGAAAACCATTTAAAAATGAATTTAACTGAGTGAGCCGCAACAGAAAATGGCTTTGACTTGAGCTCAGATGACCTCACTCCCAGAATCTGCAATTAACAGGTAAAACTTCCTTAAGTGTCTGCGAAAAGCGCTTTTTAATAGTTCTTCAGCTACAGTTAACGTATTAGCTGGATGCCCTTGGTAGGCCTTCAGGCCTTTAATGTCAGCCGTATCGCTTCCGAAAGACACTGTCACCCGATGTGGCAGGGAATCTTATTAAAACCGCATGATTTTTGAAATGGCATTTCTGATGTATACACCTTCCACTTTTTCTTTTATTATGAACTG
Organism: Pollimyrus isidori; assembly: GCA_019775955.2. NCBI lineage: Eukaryota > Metazoa > Chordata > Actinopteri > Osteoglossiformes > Mormyridae > Pollimyrus > Pollimyrus isidori. The sequence goes on from JABFDZ020000097.1 coordinate 27,854,805, forward strand.
GGAGTGTCCCAAGAAGAACAAAAGGCAAATATAAAGCAACCACTGAAACGGTTTTTCAATTACTGTCAGAAAATCAAAAATGAAATGAATCACAAGTACTGTACTAAGAGTGAAGTACAAATTATGGAATACTAATTATCATTTTTTACCACATTTTACAAGTACTCTGTATATGTGTAATACGCTTTTTATTTATTTGAACGAGTAACTGTCTCACACCTGCAGAGTGATAAGGCACTTCAGATAAAAGTACTGGCTGCTTAAACTACTACCAAATGGAATATTTTGTTGGTAGCTCTTTTCCTTTACTTATTTAACCGGCAGAACTAAATTGCTGTTTATAGCAAAAGTGTATTAATTTTTGCAGTGGTAAGCTCAAGGAAAAGTCATTTATAAAGCACAGAGCGAGGACCACCCAAGACTGACAGTGCAAAGTGCCGCTTACCCCCACAATCATGCAGGGATGATGCAGGGTTAAATTTCAGGCCTGCTCCTTCCAGCCTGTGACATCATAATACAGTGAATTCAGAGCAGGACATCAGCTGCATTGCCAGGTTATATAACCAAACTCACATTCTTCGAACGTCAAGCTGTGCTGCAGTCCCAGGGAAGGACGGCGGGGAGGGACCCGGAGAAAAAGCCAGAGAATGGCACCGGTTTCCTTCCAAAGGAGTTCAGCCGTTCCAAAAACTTGGCAGAAGCGAACCTGGGTCCGGCCAAAGCGCGGAGAGCGCACCGGGCTACCTCCCACGGTGGTATCGAGGACACAGACGCTGATGACAATGGCACCCTTTGTGTCCCATTCATTCAGCTGCTCATTAGTCCACTAATGACAAGAGGTTCTTTTACACCAAGTTACCCTCCGCTTCTACCAGCTTCATTCATATTATGCACCAGGGGATTCCCTAACTCAAGGGATACTCTGAGCTGCTAACTGATAACCAATAACAGGGCTAAGTTATAAACAAAAAGTACAGGCCATACAGCGTTAAGCAACAAAATAGCAGATAATGATTAAGGAAGAGGCCAGCTGATTTTTAAGTGGCGCCTGAAATTGATTTTCCATGAGCTCATTCAGATATCAGTTGTAAACTACAATCTGGAACAAGAGATCTATTTGTTGTTTATTCCTGCAGTGATGTTTTGAAAACTACTGTTTGCATTTAATAATCATTTACACATAACCACGTACACATTAGATGCCAAACCATAGCCTTCATGTCATTTACAGGCACGGTATTTTTTAACAAAATATTCATTTCTCAACTGTTTTCATACGAGGAGGTAATAATGTTGGCTGGTCATATAAAACGAGCCCAAGATTTCGTTCATAAATCTGGGGTCGAGGCACAAGTATGAAGCGTTTCAGGAAAGCTAACGGGACGCACCTGTTCAGCTCCGTCTCCCCACCTACAGAAAGCGGGAGACCCGATATAAACTTTCTCTAGTGCAGCCTATTGAATTAAATGTACACAAACCAGGACAAACGAGTACGCAATTTTCCAAATGCACTCCCCTTCCTGAATAATTTAGAAAAATTGTGCATCAGAGTATCTGTTGAGCAATGTTATTGTTTAGCTGTGCAATCATGGCTTTCTGCAGAGCAATACGCATGGGAATTAAAACTAAAAACAGCGAATTACGAAACTCTGCTGCAGACACCCAAATATTTTTTGCACAACCATTCCTGCCTTATCACATTTTACACAGATAACTACGATTTCTGGATTAATATACAAAAACCAGAGTGTGTGACCAACGTTAATAGATGCACTACTTACATTTCGAATTGGTAATTCAGTTATGGTGGACGCAGGCATTTTACAGTGGCCCGTCCGGATGCAGCAGAAAATTTTTACGATGTTTACAAACTCAGCAGTGAAAGCTACAGGGACAATATGTCATTGAAAAGGAATCTTTACAGTAACTGCGCAAACCAAAAACACATTTTCGTTAAACAGACAGTGTACAAAAAGAAGTGCATAAATATATCCTTACTAAATGCACATTCGTCAAATAGTTCGCTTACTAGCTCAAAACTGGGCGACACAGCGTGATTCTACATTTTTTGGTCCTGGCTAAAAACGCTGCACAAATGTAGGTCAATAATTCAGAAAATTATAAATATCGGTGCATGAACATGGCCAGAATGCAAAAGTAACGCCGCATACGGGCTGTGTCGCCGCCGATCCGCAACTAATGTCACAATGTAGCGCACTGGATCTGTCAAAACCACTTAGCTATCTGATGCAAACTGGCGGCGCTTTCCTCGGACAGATCCCAGCACACAAAACGCAGAATGCCCCCGCTGAGATAGATATGTCCAAAGTACGTACTTGCAGCGGCACTCACCGTGCGGTCCCTGCGTCCACGATCGCTGCGATCTGCTGCTTTTTATCGCAATTAAAGGCGACAAAAAAACAGAAAGAATGGCAAAAAGTCCAGGCAGCGGCCGTATCCACGCTAAGCGCAATAGTTACGTACACTGCACAGTAAGGTACATTCGAGCGAAAATCCTCCGCCGGCCGCGACTTTCAGTCAAATTAATGCTTCTCGATGGCGTTTTAGGCGAGTCGCACACCATGCGGCTTTATTCTATATGTCTGGAAAAAATAAAAATGCTCTCCGGCCGTGTTCTTCGCCTGCCACGACAGGGAAATGGAAATCAACAAAATACTATGATCGCTCCTCCCTCCCTCCCTTCGCCTATGTACAGTATGTGGGCGCGCACAGCTAGAGGCCTGTATAAAAGAATTTAATCAAACTATCTACTGCACTCTACAGGACGAGACCGTAAAGCGCTTACTGTACCCTAGCCGCCTATGACGGACGCACTGTAACATGTCACGACTGCATATGTGTCCTGATCTTATCATATTTTCTATGATTAGTCTGTGCGAGGATTATATGTCATCCCTGCTGTGTATTGTACATAGATTGTTCTGATTTGTACATTTTTCTTTTTTTTTCTCCCAACCCTGGCTGAGTGGTTCCTCTTTAGTGTGTACTTGTTCATATGTTAAACAAAATAAAAAGAAGAAACATGTGTCGTGATTTTTTTTTTCTTTTTGGTTACAGTTCCCCTCTGAGAAAATCTTAAGACATGCCAAAATAGTTAGCGCTGTTTTAAAGATGAACTGGGTTGTAAAGATATATGTTAAATGGGTTTTTTTTTGTCATAAACTGAACACTTTTAAGAGCCTATTTACACCTCTCGTTTTGTATTATCATTTTACATTCATTGGTTTCTCAGTTGTGTACATTTTAATGGGCTGCAGGGAATGCAATAGCTGGAGTTATGACCCAAGTGCTTTCGTGTGAGAGAAGTAACACTGTTGTACACTTGAGCAAGTTAATAATCTTAACTGCCTAAATGAAAATAAAAGGCTAAGACTGTGAGCTATTTAGCTCTCATTAAAGATATCTTAAACACTTTTTCTTATAAATATTTAATCACCTTTTACTTAAAGACGAGATTATTTTAGTTCAGCGTAGTTTTATAGTCATCAACGCCCTCAAACCCGAAGATTAGACTCTTTCTGCCACACCCACCCAAGGTACCAGGCCTCAGTGGGCAGGAGTCTACACTGGGTGCAGGTCCTACACTTGCATCTTGGACATGGTGCTGGTTTATTGATTTTGGGGGTAGTATGACTGGGGGGGTACTTCTGTTTCAGATATCACCCCTGCAGTTGCATGTAAGTTAGTGCTCCCTGAACACCAAAGATGAGATGCCTGGAACTGATGCCCCAAATTGCGCTTGTGATGAAGTTCACCTAGGTTTTCTTTCAGTGAGAGGTGGTCAGCTATGAAAGACGGAGGTTCACGAAGCACACTAACAGCTTCAGTGTGGGACTCTAAGCACACTAACAGCTTCACTGTGGGACTCTAAGCACACTAACAGCTTCAGTGTGGGACTCTAAGCACACTAACAGCTTCAGTGTGTGTCTCTAAGCACACTAACAGCTTCAGTGTAGGACTCAAAGCACACTAACAGCTTCACTGTAGGACTCAAAGCACACTAACAGCTTCAGTGTGGGGCTCTAAGCACACTAACAGCTTCAGTGTGGGACTCTAATTACACTAAAAGCTTCAGTGTGGGACTCTAAGCACACTAACAGCTTCAGTGTGGGACTCTAAGCACACTAACAGCTTCACTGTAGGACTCAAAGCACACTAACAGCTTCACTGTGGGACTCTAAGCACACTAACAGCTTCAGTGTGGGACACTAAGCACACTAACAGCTTCAGTGTGGGACTCTAAGTACACTAAAAGCTTCAGTGTGGGACTCTAAGCACACTAACAGCTTCAGTGTGGGACCCTAAGCACACTAAAAGCTTCAGTGTGGGACTCTAAGCACACTAACAGCTTCAGTGTGGGACTTAAAGCACACTAACAGCTTCAGTGTGGGACTCTAAGCACATTAAAAGCTTCAGTGTGGGACTCTAAGCACACTAAAAGCTTCAGTGTGGGACTCTAAGCACACTAACAGCTTCAGTGT
>JABFDZ020000097.1:27864559-27880714 GCA_019775955.2 Pollimyrus isidori
GGTTTCAAGTAAGAATTTCATTGTGCTCTGTACGCTGTACTTGGTACACATGACAATAAACTTCAACTTCAACTTCAGGACTGGTTTTCAGTTAATTTACCTGGTAAAATGCTATCTTGTTCCTACCCAGTCCTCATAAGAGCTGAAAAGGAAACTCATTCTCCCAAACACATATCCTGTTCCCGTCCCAATTACATATCACCTGTTCCTCTTCACCCTTTTCACCACATCTGTGCCCTACATTGCGTGTTTTATTCTCTCATTGCTGCTGTTGTTTTGCCTTTTATGGTGAGAGGATGAACTTCTCTTGCTACAGATGACTGTTGGATGACCTCTTCAACAGACATCTTAACACAAATGCTGAATTTCTGCAATTTTAATACTTTCATTTAGTTGAATTAATCCAGCATAAGACATTGTAGAAATTCTTAGGTTTTCAAACATCTCCCAAATGTAAGCTGATAAAATATAACATTGCAAAAGGGAACTGCAAAGATTTACTGCATAAAATCCCAAGCTATAGTCTGCAGAATATTTATGCATCTGCAAAGGGTTTTTTTTCCTGAAGAGAGGAGCATGTATTTCTCATTACCTATACAGGTATATACCTTATTCAGCTTAATCTGTTGTCTGGTCAACCCAAGTCCCCAATACTGTTTGAAGAAGTGAGGTCAGCTCTTCGTCACTTCTTTCAGTTATATGCATGTACTCCTTCAGTAAAATCTATTGTTACATTTGTATCTCAGGATTTATTCTGGCATGACAGTTAAAAAAAATGTTAAAAATTATACAATGTTCGAAAACTGCATGGTTTTAACAATACTGGAAAACTGGTGCATTGCCTTAACAGTGATACTTAGGCTTACTAGCATGGTAGTGATTTTTCTCCTCCATCACATTTCATCAATCTACCTCAATCAGTCTGGCAAAACACCTCTGATTTCACCCCTCATAAATATGCTTATTTCATCACAATGTACAGTCATCAATATAGAGGGCAGAAACAAACAAAAAACGTTATTTTATTATTTCCACTTAATTATACCACTACACATATATCTGCACTATGTATAGAGAGAGAGAGAGAGAGAGAGAGAGAGTTTTGCTAAAATCAGATAAAACTGTCCCCTTCCTCATATTACTTTCTGCCTAATTGACTTCAGTTAGACCTTGACAATCTTCTCAACAGGTGACTATGGAAGATGGAAAACCAGATAGTCTGTGATTGCAGTATTTACCCGATACACCATACACACCGCCTCTGGTGATATTATAGACCTCATCGAGGCTAATTTGTCTGTTAGCATTTGCACAAGTGGTTCAGCTACCCTGTTGGTTTCCTGCAGGTTTAATCATATCGTTGTAGATGTAAGTCTTTGTTTAACTCTTCATCATGTTAACTACTAGCTTAAAAGCCCTGCCCCGCATGGAGATTATCTTTAAAAGCATTCATGTGTTATTTTGCATGAACATAAAACCACAGATTTTAAGCAGATGTCTTATCCATCTTGAGATCTTCAGCCCCATATTGAGAATGCTGTTAGTCCCTTACTTCAGGAGAGATTTCGGGTATTTGTATATTTATTCACAGAAAAGCAGTAAGCAGTAAGTCATTTTAGCCTGTTTGTGAATGTTAAATATTATTTACAGATCACGGGCTGTGCACAAATGATACGAGGGTAAGAATTTTGAGGTTTTAAGTCCTTGTTCTGGGTGTAGCTGAAGAAGATCAGGTTAAGTGGTTCCTAAGACCTGCATATTTGTAAGCAGACTTTAAGATTTGTTTCAAGGCACTAATTGGAACATCAGTGAATCATCCATGAAAAGTTCAGAGACATTGTCTATCATTGTGGGGGCTGGCCGTGCATTTTCTTATTTAAGCAATTTTACAAATATCAGAAACAGATCAAATAAACAAATTTTTGTCCTGAGAACACATAAGAACATTTTGTTTCTGTTTCCTTTTTGTATTATCCAGGGTACTTAAAACAGAAGAGAGTACACGGTACGTTTGAAGAATGAGCATGAGTAATATGGTCAATGAGTCAACAGACATCATTAAGTGAAATGAATGCAACCCTAACCCTATACCACCTGACAAATACATTTCTTTCACTTCTTCATTACGGAAAAAATATGATGCATCGCACGATACACATTTTTATTTTTTCTTAACCAATTATCCACCCTTTCGTAACTTTTTGAAATGACGGGAGGGAGGAGGGTTTGTATTTTCTTGAACCATTTGTCTGCGCATGTCTGCACTGGTATTGACAGTATGCGTTCTATGGTACACCTTAGACACGGTTCCAGTCCATCACAAGCAGTCCCAGGGACTTGGGGAGGCCGGGATAGGCCGGGCCACTCTTTGGGTTGGACACATGCCAACCAATCACCTTTTTATTATTGTTGTAAATAGGAGGGAAGGAAGACCATTTTAATGGTTGGCTGCGTGAACGTTTTCCCTCAAACACCCGCCCCAGGGAATCTTGTGGTCCACCCTACAGCTGGGCCCCAAAATAAGGCATTCAGACAGACACACATTTACTGCAGAATCACACAGACTGTGGGAGGACTTTCATGGCGTCGCAAGCGATAAAATACTCAGTTAATGTGTGCATTACATGCACATTATAGTCTGAGACTATATAAGAGAACAGAGTGTGAAAGGGCACAGATTGAGACCGTATCAGGACAAACCCTCAGGTAACTGGCTGCTTGCATGGATCTGTTCTGCCTCTAGGTCAGTCTCGATGTCCAGATGTGTTTGTGTACTTTGCTTTTGCTTTGACAGGAACCCCTGACCAGTGCCTCTGTCCCAAAAATCAATTGTGAAAGCTGCTTGAGTATGCAGTCAGAGATAATTGTAGGGACTCTGGGGGCCATAAGCAAAAAATTCTGTGAAGCCCCTAACCCCCCCATAAGAAAAACAGAATACACAAAGAGAGCAGATCTGTCATTGCAATGTAATATATAATCAGCCATCTTCGGGGGCCCCCTCCCAGGCTGGGGCCCCCTGGCCATTGCCTGCCCTGCCTGCCTGTCCTGTCTCTGCACCTTTTCACCTTTGCCTGTTCCCCAATACCTTCATACACCCATTCGCATCTAGAAGGGCATCCCCAGATAAAGCTTTGTTCCATTACTTTGTTCACTACTGTCTTCTGCAGTTTTCCTTACAAGCTCAGAGCAAAACAACTGGGGGCTGATGCCGCTTAAACACTGGACATTGGCAAAAGATGCTTACTAAGGTAATACAATTCTTCTACCCATTTGCATGTTGTGGTTATAAAACACAGCTGTAGGACTTGATACACGCCAAAATAAATGTTATGACACAGTTTCTGTAAATGTGAGGAGAGTTTCTTAATTTTAATGATGGTAGTGTACCTTACATAAATAATATAATGTCTTGCTGTCACAGCTGCACAATAAAACAAGTTGCCAATACAGTGGTACCTCGATTCTCAAACTTAATCCGTTCCGTACTCCGGATCGAATCCTAAAATGTTCGAGTTCTGATCCAATTGATCCCATAAGAAATAATGGAAAAGCAATTAATTGGTTCCCGCCTCCCCAAAATTACACCTAAATATGTTTTTTTAAGCATTTAAACACTAAATGAACAGGATACAACAAGATGAGCATTTTTTTCTTAATGGCTTCCAAAACGATAAAGATCTAATCCCAACATTATCCCGTCCTACCCCGATCACCCGCTCCTTCCGTGTGCCACGCCCCCTCGTTAACCATGTGAACAGTTGTTTCTGGTTGTTGTCATTAGTCCTCTGTATTAAGTCCGTGGTTCAGTTTGTTTCCCTAATCCAGTCATTGGGTGCGTTCGACTTGTTACAGCGCTGGCTTAAAGCAACGCATTTTGATCCTGACGCAATGCATTACGATGCATTGCGACCTCCCACCCGACTGTACAAAATGCAACCGACTCCGTGACGATACACTTTTGCTCAAATTGGCTGATTTCTCCAGAATATCACGTAAAGCAGTGAGGACGGGTTTTCAGTTAATTTACCTGGTAAAATGAAGTTTAAATAAATGACATAAATGCTCTAATAGTACTCGAAAAGTTTGTATTTTATTTATTGTTATTTACTATAGTGTTGTGCTGCTTTATTTGGTTAGGCCCAGTAAAAATAATTATTAGTTTTAATCAGAAACAAGTGATGAGGGAGGGCGATTTTTTTATTTTTATTTCTTAGAAAAAAGATAACGGAAGATGAGTTTTTAACATCAACAGTAAGCAAAAGGAACAGCAACAGATGTATGACATATGGGCTGATCTGCAAAATGAATATGAAAAAAATATATATTTTTTAATGTTTTATTCCAAATTTGTGAACGCCGGCAGTGGAATTCACAAAGTAAAATACACTTTAAAAATATATAAATAAATAGATGCGGGCTAAATTCGCAACGCGGGCGGGTATGATAAACTAATATTTTTTTTCACTCAAATTACTGGGCCTTAATCGTCCAGTCTGTGAAGAAGGCATTCAAGTACGAATTGCACTGTAGTCTGTAAATGACAATAACAACTCTGAATTCGGTTAATTGTTTATTTTTTTTATTACAGTACTCTAGATCTGTATTCGTTAATTTGTTCCTGAATAGCAAACTTTTGGATTGTAACATTTGTACAACTAGGCTATTAGGCTACGTACGTTTTTGGTGAGCAATGGCTAACAAAATGATATAAAATACAGTGTATTACCTGATGCAGTATTTTCAATAAAATAGCATTATCACCAACAAGGGCTGCTACTACGGCAAATGCGAGGCTGACACTGAAGTAGAGACCTGCACTCCCGCGGGAGTACTGCGGACCCAACGCACCGAGTGCGGCGTGTGACAAGATTTAATAGGTGAATGCATGTGCGAGCAAGGTCCTCATGCATGTATGTGCGGATTGCAGGAGAATAGAATTAATGACGGGCTCCAGCAAAATGGAATAATCTTAATATTAATTTATTAAAAACAAATACTCTATTATTTATCTACTACACAAAAGCAACAAGAACGACTAAATTAGAATAATAATTTAATAATAAACATGCATGCGCAATTTACGTTTATTATTAATTTATTTTCATTGCAAAATTATTAGCCTATTTCTAACTGTTCTGAGTGTCTATGTTCTAAAAAGCTCCTCGTTCGTGTCCATGTTCATCATTACATTTAATTAAACTCAAATAAAACGAAACACATTTGTTTGTTTTCCGTTTCTTTTTTATACATACTCAAAAGGGAAGCAAGTGAAACAAATAACAGTGTAGCAGGAAGAAGCGGTAAAAATCAAACTACTTATATGTTTACCTGCGGGATTTTGCGGGCGGAGCGGGAGAATATTAGCCTAATACATATTTTTTGCGGGAGCAGGAGAGAATCTTGCAGGATCGGGCAGGAGCGGGACTGAAAAATCCGTCCCGCTCATGTCTCTACAGTGAAGCGTTATCTTTTGATTCCGCTCAGAGACAGTGTGTGACTCATTTCCAGCTTTCACGGTTCGACTTCGGATATTCAGATCGAGTTCTAGGTCAAACTGGTTTGCTCGACTTTCAAAAGAATTATTGACAAATTTGTATCTCAGGATTTATTCTGGCCTGACGGTTAAAAAAAATAATTAAAAATTATGCAAGGTTTGACAACTGCATGGTTTTAACAACACTGGGAAACTGGTGATTTGCCTTGAGGCTTGACCCCATTGAATAATGATACTTAGGCTTACGGGCATGGTAGTGCTTTTTCAAAGGAAAATGAGTCTACCTCAATCAGTAATCAGAGTCAATCAAAACACCTCTGATTTCACCCCTCATAAATATCATGCTTATTTCATCACAATGTACAGTATCAATATAGATGGCAGAAACAAACAAAAAAAGTTATTTTATTATTTCCACTTAATTATATCACTACTTCAAGAACCAAGGAACCACTGTATAATATAATGATGCAATTACATGCAACATTATTTAAAGACATATAAAATGCTGTATAATTATTTAGTACCGAAATAGTTTATATATGTCTACATATCCATTCATCGATTTTTTGTAACCGCTTGTAATACTAAGTTGTGTGGGGTCCGGAGCCTATATCTCAGAGGCTACAGGCACAAGGTAGGGTACAACCCAGGATTGTGGGCAACCTTTCACAGGGAACAATGTCTGCATATTTATTTACATAATTTAAGATTTTAAGCAATGCCTGTAAACTGGAATATTGTGTTGAACGTAATTAGCTGCAATTTTTCTTCTATCTTCCTGAGACCCCAGAAAAAAGTGTCCTTCAATTTTAGGTTATATGTCTTTGAAGGAAATGAGACATCTTACAATTTAGATTTTTTCAAATGTATTTTTATTTCTAATTTCACAGCACGTCCTCTTTAGTGTACAACAAGAATAAATATGTTTCCTAACATCAGTGAAAAAAATATATGCAAAAATAAAATGTCCACTACAATGGACATAAATTAATGGGTGGGGTCTCAGGAGGATATGCTAAGAAACCAGTTGTCTCCTGGTGATGAATTCACTGCAGTTTTTCTCACATTTATATATTTTACAAGTTATATAAGCGAATGCTACTTCTCATTACCTGTTTTCGTCTTCCTCTTTAGCTTATCCTGTCATGAATTGATGCTTTCTCTAAGCAGTCATTTCTGTTAATAATGTTAATAATGACAAGATACCGATTCCAGTGAGCCTGATTGAAGGAGCAGTAGTGTCTGAAAAAGCACCTGTGTTTAATCATTTGGTTTGGCCATTAGCTTGTATAAGATATCCGGAGGAGAGTCTGAGCGTGATACCTAACCAATCATACAACACTCTACGTACCTAGGACATGAATCGTGGCCCATAATGGGAAACGTCTTTTTGTATCCCAAGCTTCCTAAATGAGACTGAACATACATTCATCAAGCTTCAAAGAGTTAGTGAGCAGACTTGGAAATGGGCACAGACAAGACAAGAGACAAGACAGGAGAAGACTGTTAGTCTACCGCATGACCCGGTGCTCCATGATGTATGTGGGTCTTGTTTGGTAGGTTTTCTGACTTGGGTCAATATGGAGGGCCTTGTTACAAGAATCCATAGTCTTCAATGTAATAGGTGCTATTACACAAGAGGGAGGTTTCAGGGACCACAGGACTACAAGGGAGCTTAAATTGGCAGGAAAGAATGTCAAAACAGAATTCTCCTTGTTGGGGCCCTAAGTTTAGAGTGACATTCTTTCTTTGGCATCATGAATTCATTTCTTCCAACAGCTTTCCACAGCCCATAGACTACAGTGAAAGCCTGGCTGTTCTGGAGAGAGAACAGACGCTCAGGGACTGGCGGATGGCGCTGAGAGATTTTACTGGCACACTTGGGGTGCGCCAGAACCAAGCAGTATACAAAAATCATTTGGCTCTTAACTTAATGCAGCCAACGTGCAAAGACATGAGAACCAACTATTGCTCTAAACTTAATTTATACTCAATTAGTTTCAGGTGAGTAGCAGGGCTTTTCCTCTAATTTAAATCCGCCCCAGAAACATCCACACCCTACCATCCCAGAAGCTATGTGCACAAGGCAGGGAACAACACGGGATGGGAAACGACCCTGTAAGGAAATATTTTTGCACATATTTGTATTGTAAATAAGGTTATCTACAGATATGTGGAAGGCAGTAATAATCCAGTAATGTTCAATGAATAAAAGCAAGATACTGCCACTACAATAACACACATTCTTTAGATAATTGTGTAATTAGTTATCTGTGTCATGATATTTATGTCAAATGGTAATTAAATATGGGGTTCCTACAGGTACAGCTTCCTGAAACAGGAGAAAGGCAGTTTCGACAGACCTGATGGCCAGGAAAGCAAAACTTGCACTTATAAATGCAAATTATATATACTTAATCATGCACTGTTAAATTACATGATAATTGCTCATCACGATAGTTCCTAATCAGTCACAGAAAACTTTAAGGGATGAAGATTTTTAATAAGCTGAAAATCAATCCCGCCTGGTTCTAATTATGATTGTAATTTATTTATGTATTTTTAAGTAAATATATATTCATCTTCTAGTTGCTTATCCAGGGACTTGGAGGCCATCCCAGGAAGCATAGGACACAAGGTAGACCCTCAGTGGTATGCCATTCATCACAGAGCATATTCATGAAAATAGCCGAGTTGAAAACATTTTAGAATTTTAAACAAATTTGCTAAATGTTCTGAACTCGGCTCCACCATCCAGACCCTTTAATTAGCCAATCTGTTTTTGTTTTCTTAGCTGGCAGTTTGAAATGGCAGCAGTAACTGGAAAAGCCAGCACTGTGATTGCATGTTTTTATTTTGGTGTACTAGTCTTGTTTCTGAAAACCGACCCCTTCGTATATCTTACCCAATACATGAGATTCAGAATTTTATTCAAATTTGAGTTGCATGGTTCCCACAAGTCCATTTATAAAGCACATTATCATGACGTCCTATTCCTAACAGTCAATATAAAATAGGAAAAAAATACTAAAAAGCATATAAGATAAAGTAAGGTTTTTCGAAAGATTACCGTAATAGTTTACCAAAGAATATAAAACTAATGTAAGCAAAATAAAATTGTATAAAAGAAGCAGAAAACAAAATATTTTAACGTTAAGATGTAAAATTGACTTTGGGGAGCTGTTTTCAACCAATGGGCCATATATTGGCTGAGAGCCATTTAATTACTTTGAGTTTGAACTTAAGGAACAACAAGCTGAACAGTTCCCATGGATCTATACGATCAATCAGACCTTCCAGGTCAGAGATATATTTTGGGTCTAAGCTATTTTAAATTTTATGAATGTAAATGTAAAATCAATTCTAAAAGTAAATGGGATTTTAAAGTGAGTTTTTTTCTAGCTATTTGACAAAATTCTAGTCTTAGAATTTTGAATCAGTTATTGCTGATTAATAGGCTTTTTGGCAAGAAAAGCCAGGAGACCCTGCCAACAGTCCACCCTACAGGAAGTAAAGGTTTGCAAATTAAGCTTCTGAATTTAACTACATTTTTCGGATGGTAAAACTCCTGTTTTTTATTATTCCTTTATTGTGGCAGCTGAAATTCAGATCCCAATCTAGTATTACACAAGATTTTTGTTCTGGGTTGTTGTCGTTAGTGTTGTAGAGTCAATACAGTATAAGCTTCAAATCTTAGCCTTTCATCTTTGTTACCAAAAATAATGATCTCAGTCTCTTCTTTGTTTAATTGTAGGAAGTTCACTTGCATCCAGTTTATTTGCTCCAGGCATCGATACAGTGAGTCTATAGTCATCAGATAAAAGCCCTAAACACTGGGTGTCATCTGCATAACTATAATAGCCATTCTTGCTGCAGAATTCAGTCAAGCGGAAGCATATAATGGTTGAATAATGTAGCCCAAGAATTGATCCCTGGGGGGCTCCATATGACATTAAAGTTCACTGAAATCCATAAATGCCACCAGTGAAAAAATAACCCCTGATTTCTAAAGAAGTCCTGAACCACCAAAGGACCTATTTTTTCCAGTTTGGATACATTTTATGGTCAATGGTATCATAGGCTGTACCAAGGTCCAATAGCACCAGGACTGTCCCAGTGTTCAGGCCAGTGTCATTTATTACTTTTATTATAGCAATTTCAGAACTGTGATCTGGCCAGAAACCTGAGGGTTGTCAAAGACCCATTCAGGTTTAAAAAAGGCATTCAGAATAACTGTACATTAAGGAATCATGACATACTTTCTCGAAATGAAGACTTCTTAACATCCTTGAAATCATGACTTAATTTCATGAAGCCATGGCTTACTGTCATGGAAGAATGACTTAATATTACAACAGAATGACTTAACATCAATAAATCAAACCTTTCGCATTGCCAACGAATGGCAGATTTTATGTAGGCCTGTAACTGTGTAGTACGAATGATCCTACTTTCGCTTTGTCAGTTGGTGCTTAATATCTGTGTTTTTCGATGATGTTGAAAAAACTCCTGATGGTAGTGAGCCATTCACTAGTTGCAATAATTCCTATGCTAAGTCATTTTTTAGGAAGCTGGAAGGATAAACATCGAAACAGCAGGGGGAAGCTTTAAGGTGCGGAACAAACTTTGAGAGTGTTGCAGTCAATGGCACTAAATTCAGAAATAATAAGCAGTCACTCAGCGACTGACAACAGCACAAAGTACAGGTATTGTTGATGATTAAATTAATGACTATTGAGAAAAAAGATCTTGTTTTGTTAATCCAGAGTTGAAAATGTAAATCCTGATTTGCTGCAGCTTTGGTACATCTGCGAAGGGAAGATAACTTATCAGATCCTACATTGTTCAGAAGTCCAGCTTTTGTGCTCTGTATATGCCAGGCTATGTATTTTTGTGCGCTGGCTGTCAATGCAAGCAGGTTCTGTTCACCATCCCTGCCATGACGTCCAGCTTATGGCAAGTTCACAATGTACAACTTTTGCTGAGACCAAGTGGCAGACTTGCCCAATTTTGCGCTATTTAGCAGCTCCCCAATTAAATGGCTCATGCATGTTAGACCTGAACTTGTTCAATTAAAAAGATTAAAAAAGAAGAATGAGGTCCAACCACAACAGGGTTCCCAAACACTGGCATCCACCCCAAGTCTAAAATGTGAAGACTTTAAGTTTTACCTTCACTTTAATTGACCTCTCTGTACCAGCCATAGTGGGTAGTAACTTCTATTTTCATCTTAATGTTATGAAAGTTTCTCACAGCCCATCTGTGTGATGAAGTCAATGAGGCTTCATTCACACCTACCTTTCTATTCTCTACCTGCTACCTTCCTACTCCTGTAAAAAATGATCTTCAATAATTACATTTAAAACCAGAATATGACTGATTGCTTAAGATAAATAATAAGTACCGTAATATTTGTATTGGATAGTTCTTTGCATGTCCAGATTTTAGTCAGTCTGTACAGCTGTATATAACTTTCCAGAAAATGCGGCAGTCACGCTCACATACCCTCGGTCTACTGGCCATCTCCCAAACTCCACAACCTCTTCACAATTCATCCCTGGCAGCGCTATGCTAACCTGCTCTGGAGCCAGTACAGCCTGCATATGTCCTTGAATTAATCATCAAAGGTTTCCTGGCCCTGCTGGTGATTCTGCTGAAGCTGGCTCAAGAAGGAAAGTCATATAGACCCTCCAGGAGCCATGCTGCCATTCATTTGCCATCTGGGCTGAAAAATATGCCATATAGTATGTTGGATTCCTAGAGCCAGACAGCATGGTTCTGCAAGCACCTAACACTTAAAAAAATGACTATTTGCATTTCTTTCCAGGCCACTGCTGAAAAACAGCAAACAAGTGTCAAAGCCACACTGTGGGTTTAGTGGCCTCCTGGTAGTTTCTGCTGATTTAACCTGCGTGGTTGGGATGTGGGGACATGTTATTTTGGGTAATGAGGGAATTCTGATGCACTGAGAATCAGTAACATAAATGGAACCAGATGACAGCATGGAGTCAAATGATACAATTTGTTTTCAGGTTTAAATATATTCCGCAATCTTAAATGTGGCCTGATGAAAATTAAATGAGCTTCCTTTATGAAGTTAACCTTTATTTACCATTTGCACAAGTATGAGTACAGGTACATTAGAATTCTTATCTCGTCGCTTTTCCTTGAGACAAACACACATCCATATGTAGCTGAGAGAAAAACTGGGGTCTGACCACAGAGTCAGGTGATTTATTTGGCTGCCATGGAGCATGTTGGTGGGGTCTTGCTCAAGGTCCCAGTGGAGATACTGTATCACTACTCTGCTGAGGCCAATGATCAAACTGACAACCTTCCAGTCGCAGGCACAGAGCTTTAATTGCTGAGCTACACGCAGCAAAATCATAAAGCAATATCATTCTATGGACTCAGAGCAGGTAATCTTATTGTGTTTTGCTCCCTTGCCATGGAAACATAGTAGATGAGAACTGCTGATGGCTGCAAATGCTAACCGTAAGTTTAATGAGGATTGGTAGGAGGACTGAGAACATTGTTACTGGCCAAAAACAATCAACGGTCTTGAAGTACCATGGTGTGAATGTAGTAGTGATGAAACAGCACTTGGAAAGCACTGAAAGGTTTTGTGTAGACGACGTTCCTTAAGGCGTTAAGAGTACTCATGGTTATTTGACATTGTGTTCTGTTTCTTAAAAAGGCAAAATTGTTTTTAAAAGAACATTTAAAAATCAATTTAACTGGTTATATGTCAAAATTTGCTTACTGTACATTCAAACTGTATTACAGACAATATTCAGGTTTTTTGCCAAAAATTTGTTTTGCTAAATGTTCTAAAGCCTTTCTTCTGTGTTGTGTTAAGAGTTGGAGTCAGGGCCCATCCTCAGGAGCACAGTGTAGCAGCCAGCCACAGGACACGTGCTCAGTCACCCAGAGAATCCACCCAGACCACATGAGGCTCAGGTTAGGCTTGGCTGATGGGTGGCAATGTCAGCTTTCATGTGGCACTGAGCTACCAGAATTGGGCAGAATGTGAATTACGCACAGCAACCTGGCTGTTTGGCCAATTCATTTATGCCACCATTGGCTAAAGTATGCTCAGATTGATGGTGGCGTATCACAAGGTCACATAAATTGTGCCCTTCCATTTTGTAATGACCCAGTTTTCAAAAGAAGAGTCTATATTTGAGACCATATTTGTGTCAATAACATGCTGTTATTATTCTTTGTGATATTTTTATGAAAAAGCTGTTATATAAGCTAACTCAAAATTAAACAGGATTTCTGTTATTCAAATATTATGTAGCACCCCTTCCTGCCTCCAAGGCAGCATGAAAGTGGTGTCCTAGGTTAGGCTCTGTGGACTGGCTGAATCTCAAAATGCAATGCCTTCAGAGCTTTACTAACACAACGTTTATTGGTTACAAAGGCAGAAAACAAAATGGGGGCTCCCAGCGATAACCAACCCAGTATACTATAAGCTGTAATATACTGTAATATACATCAAACCCCATAAAGTAACCCGTATTACAAATGGACCCACACACACACACGAGTCGCAACGATATATAACACACTTTCAACATGTAATGTCCACGTCCTCCCCCTGACGTTTCAATTCAAGAGACAAGGAGAAAAGACCGCAAATTACATATAACAGCGTACGCTAGAATAAATGACAGACATTTAACAACAGCATTCTATAAACATAAGTGAAATACTCCAGAGCATTTTAATATAAATGCTCTTATGGTGCAGGCCTGGACGAGGCTTGGGTGCGTTGAGGCCAAAACGGTGATGGCCGCTTCACTCAGAGAGGGAGAAAAAAAGAAAAAGAAGGAAAGAATAAAAAACCTGTTACCGCCACAAGGTTTCAAACTGGCTCCGGCAGGATAATCCACCAAGCGTCCTCCACAATACAGAGGCTCCCACGAAGCCCGATGAACTTTGTGTGTCCCCGGTAACAAAAAGTGCTACCGGGATCCCCTCTGTGCAGGATTGCGCAGTCAGCCAAAACTGGCCCGTTTCCCACCAGCCACTCAGCCCAACGCTTTACTCACAAGCTTATAATCTCACCCCAACTTAATATTGTATTTAGTTATTGCAGTAACTAAATAAACTGACACAATACTTTTTTTTCCGTACTCTGCCCAAACAGCGGTGTGTCTACCATCCAGCCGTCTTCCCTCGTCCTCTCTCACGTGCTTTTTTTTCCACCTCCCGCTTTTTCACATAACCCCCCTCATTCTCTCCCCCTGATTGTGGTTTTAACAGAGTCCCAATCATATTGCAGCCATTCTCTGACTGACAATACAGCGAGTGCCTGCAGATGATCTATGGGCAAGCTTTAAATGAAGCTGAGGAAATTTAAACTAAGAGGTAAAGTAGGCTAATAACAAAAATAAATAAAAATATATTACCACGGGCTATAATTATTTATGAAAATAGTAAATGATTTTGAAATTTTCAATTACAAATATTCAACTGTAGGCTACATATTTCACAAGAGAAATGCACAACAGAATGTAATGAATTGCATGGCAGCCCAAGTTGCTCCAAGTCACTGGGCTAAAGGCGAGCTGACCCATTGGGCCAGAAGGTGAGAGACTCTTGGCCCAATTATGCTTTGAGTGCTTGGTCTGGAATTGGACTTAGATTCAAAACGGATGCCGGCCGATCCGACCCCGGCTGACTGAAGCCCAAATCAATTTTGCTATCTGGGCACCGTGCCACTTTGCCACGCTACATTCCTAATAGAAAGTGGTCACTGTGGGAGCATCCACTGAAACAGGGCACCGTATTTCAGTCATTCCTCAGGGATCCATGGGTAGGGGAAAATGAGATAAATGTAACAGAAACATCAGGGGAAAAAAAACAGAAAAGAAAATACATGAGTCAAGAGTGGCAGCAACAGTGAGCAACTTCAGTTATGCTCATTAATATGTACCGTGGAAATGAGGAGCAGGTGATCAGAATTGGCTCCAATGCACGTAGTTACCAGATTCTCCCTTCCAAGACAAACAGCAACCCTGGACATCCCCAGCTAGTGGACCACCCTGAAGTGAGAAGACTGTAGTGTCAAATACCACTAAGTGATGCATTTGTTGGTCTCCTCACTCAGTGTAACAAATGAAAGGGTCTGTGCTCAAACCACAGGATAAATGGCCTAATCTAGAAGCAATACCCAAGAATGAGTAGTGTCATTTGGATGGCCAAGAATTTCTAGTGGTCTTTTAAGTTGAGAGACTGAAACTAATATACAACACCAAGCATTCCTTATCCTCTACCCTTCCTGGGAGAGGAGCACCCCCATACCACCGTCTAATGCAATCCATGTAAACCTGGCCACCCGTACCATGAAAAAATGCTAGTTACAGCACAGTTTTGCGCATCTTGCTTCAGTTTTCCACTGCAGGGGGGTCGGCTCGGTAAAGGGTTTGGAGAGGGATAGTCACCTAAAACCGAAAAGACTTCTTACTGTTCAGAGAGTGACCATCAGGATTTACTATGTGCTAATTTCCGCTAGCAAGTCTGTGAGAATCACTATCTTATGTTAGCATGAAATGCTAAAGGAATTAGCATGAACTTTTGTAAATTTGCATTGCAAGGTAGGAGGTTGCAAATTTTCATGCTCTGAGTTATCAGGAATGCATTAATACGTTGCAAAGTGCGATATCATTAATAATGAATAATAGGTGATGCTTTACATTAACTCTACCATCATAATGCATAAATTATGTATTCAGAGAACATTCATGCGTTTTAACATCCTAACATACCTAAACAGCTTTAATATACATTAATAACAAGAATTATAGTAATAATAACAGATATTATAATCGTATAATCATATAATATTTTTATTAATGTATATTAAAGCTGTAGGTTATGATGTTATGTTGTTCTTACATGCTGTTCATGAATGTGCCATGAATGCATATTGAATGCACTATGAATGAATCTTAAGTGTTACCGAAAAATATATAGAATATGTCCTTTTTCCCTTTAGATAATCCATGCATATCGCCACAGATCACCAATCCCTCCATGGATTTCAACCCATGAGATGGGGTGACCAAGCTTGGTCATATTAGCAAGCAGGGTCATGTCAGCGTAGTTATGGCAAAGGTACGGCTTGCATGATTTACAATGGAAAATTATCTCTTTGCGGTATGGCTTTGGTGAAGCTCAGTTCTTGGTGGCAGTAAAATCACGCCACATCTGACCAGTTGTTGGAATCTGTTTTGGGTGACCAGTGTGAAGAGCTATTACTGATGTAAATTACAGACAGCCTCTCCTGTGTTTTGGGTGACCGGTGTGAAGAGCTATTACTGATGTAAATTACAGACAGCCTCTCCTGTGTTTTGGGTGACCAGTGTGAAGAGGTATTACTGATGTAAATTACAGATAGCCTCTCCTGTGTTTTGGGTGACCAGTGTGAAGAGCTATTACAGACAGCCTCTCCTGTGTTTTGGGTGACCAGTGTGAAGAGCTATTGCTGATGTAAATTACAGACAGCCTCTCCTGTGTTTTGGGTGACCGGTGTGAAGAGCTATTACTGATGTAAATTACAGACAGCCTCTCCTGTGTTTTGGGTGACCGGTGTGAAGAGCTATTACTGATGTAAATTACAGACAGCCTCTCCTGTGTTTTGGGTGACC
>JABFDZ020000097.1:27880814-27911405 GCA_019775955.2 Pollimyrus isidori
ACAGACAGCCTCTCCTGTGTTTTGGGTGACCAGTGTGAAGAGCTATTACTGATGTAAATTACAGACAGCCTCTCCTGTGTTTTGGGTGACCAGTGTGAAGAGCTATTACTGATGTAAATTACAGACAGCCTCTCCTGTGTTTTGGGTGACCAGTGTGAAGAGCTATTACTGATGTAAATTACAGACAGCCTCTCCTGTGTTTTGGGTGACCAGTGTGAAGAGCTATTACTGATGTAAATTACAGACAGCCGCTCCTGTGTTTTGGGTGACCAGTGTGAAGAGCTATTACTGATGTAAATTACAGACAGCCGCTCCTGTGTTTTGGGTGACCAGTGTGAAGAGCTATTACTGATGTAAATTACAGACAGCCTCTCCTGTGTTTTGGACACTTTTGACTCCCTGTTGCTGGAGAATGTATTTGAGATTTATCTTTCAAGCTGAATCTTAGAATATCCCTCTACCTATTTAGAATACTTCTCAGAATTGGCAGCATGGTGTGTCTCCCTCAATAGCTGCAGGATTGCCCTCTTATTCGTCTTGGCGGTAAGGCCTGTCTCCCTCAATAGCTGCAGGATTGCCCTCTTATTCTGCTTGGCGGTAAGGCCTGTCTCCCTCAACAGCTGCAGGATTGCCCTCTTATTCTGCTTGGCAGCATGGTCTGTCTCCCTCAATAGCTGCAGGATTGCCCTCTTAATCTTCTTGGTGGTAAAGCCTGTCTCCCTCAACAGCTGCAGGATTCCCCTCTTATTCTGCATGGCGATAAGGCCTGTCTCCCTCAATAGCTACAGGATTGCCCTCTTATTCTTCTTGGTGGTAAGGCCTGTCTCCCTCAACAGCTGCAGGATTCCCCTCTTATTCTGCTTGGCGGTATGGTCGGTCTCCCTCAATAGCTGCCGGATTGCCCTCTTATTCTGCAAGGATAAATTTTGCATCTTGGTAGCCCAATACAGGCAGTTTCCAGGTTATGAATGAGATCCATTCCCTAAGTCTCACTTTGTCGAATTTGTATGTTGGTCAGAACAATAATAATGCAGTACATAATAACTGTAATAATAATACATTACATAATAACAGTAATAATAATACAGTACACAATAAAAGTAACGACATACACTTGCATTATCTTAATGTTTTTTAAGGTCTTGCACTCTTAATTGCATTCCTGTTTTTACAGCATTCTGTGAAGCATTCCCCCTGAATGTCTTGTAATTCATGTGCTGTACTTCATGCTTAGCCCTGCACCACAAACAATTCTGGTATGTTTGTAATAATGGAAATAAAGTGTGTTCTGATTCTGATATGGTACTGTACTGTACAGCTGAAGCTGTTTAATTTTTTTACAAGCATCACAAAGTAGCACATGCATCATCATTACGAACCATTGTATATAACTCAAATTTTAATAGAATAGGTTTTATAGAGGTCTATTTATAAATACGAGTTGTCCCTAAGCTGGACATTCTTAACCCAGGGCCTGCCTATATATATACAGCTTACTCACAACAAAAGCAGTTGGATTTTTGAATTTCTTTCAAATGTAGATTAATAACCCAAATAGAAACCCCTACTAATTTATCTATACTTCCCATCCTACCTTGATGAACAAGAAACTATCCCAGAAAGACTGAGCCATTTGTACTTGTGCCAGTAGCCAGTATGTCATTGCAGCCATATTGATTAGGAGCCGCTTTCCGAAGAGTGGCTTGGAGAAGCACCCCAACTACACTATGGCTGTTTATGAAGTTGCCTACAGTAGGTAACAAAGTGGGGAGGAATGGAAGGAGTTGAGGGAAATTCCTAACAGGAATGTAAGAAAAGGTAATGAGATGTGTAGGAGGGACGAAGTACTCCGTGATGTCACAGGATAGGAAAGGTGGAGTCAGAGGCGGAGAGGGTTGAGTCCGGACTTGAGCCTGGGAGGTTTCCTGTTGTGTGGGCAGTCAGCCAGGTAACACATGCCCAGCTGGCCATCTGCAGCCGGACTGGGGGCGAATGGCAGCTGAGCCAAACTGGAGGGGTTTATGGCAGACTGAAGGTAGGTGTCATCCGGTGAGTGGAGCTGACTGCAGCCACCACTTACAGGAAGGTAAGAAGGTAAAGAGTTGTGTCTCATCCTTCAGCCTCTCGCAGTGCTAACTCTAATAACAACCCCCACCATGATAGCAATCATTCCGTTCTATCCTTGGCCAGTGACATTCGGAGAACTAGTCAGAGAACTAAAACTATACTCATTTCATTCCTTTTTCAAGAACCCCCCAGGCAGGATCAACATGAAAGGTCTCAGAAAAAAATATGTTGTACAGTTTGGGGAAAAATGGCATAAAAATGTAGTGGATGCAGAGCCAAGAAGAATAAGAGGGCAATGACACTGCATTGTGTCACCTAGGGCCATTCGGTTGTAGGAACTGTAGGAATGAAAGGTTGGTCAACTAGGTAGACAACTAGACTCATTACTCAAATCTCTAATGCTCAGATGCTGGCTCCTTCACCATCACACTGTTACAGGAGCATAGATTCCAGACGACCCATGCACTCATATTTCTGATGACCCTATAAGCAAGCAATGCTTAGGAGCAAATATCCCTAAGAAAAGATTCTATTATTTAAAGACAGAATTTTCAGGTCCGACTACTGTGTTTTATCTGTTTACGATATTTTATGTAAATATCCATTCATTTAACTGCTATTCCCTCTGAGGTGTACTCCAGCCTTGCAGCCTATGCTGCCTGCCATAGATTCATCCATCAATGGTTCATTTGCATTTATAGGGTCCATATAGGGTCACAGTGACCTTGGTTTGTATTCCATGATACACAGTGCCAAAGGCAGCAGGGACACTGGACAGGATGCCAGTCCAGCACAGGGCATAGTCATGCTGCAGTACTGGCGGAAAACCGGAGTGCCTGAAGCCAGCATGAATAATGGAAGAAAACGCAAACTCCACACAGTGACAGGAGTGGGAGTGAAATCCACGACCTGGAAGCATGAAGCCGCCGTGTTGCCCAGTGAGCCATGCTACAGTGATGCTGTGTATGACATATAACAGTGTTTACTGCAGTTAGGTATATTCATAGTTCTAGTCTGATATATTTACTATCAGTATTATAGACCAGTGTTTCTCAGCGCAGTCCTCCAGGACCCCGCAGACCCCCATCCACAGTGTTTTTGCTCCTGGCAGCGAGCTGGGAGGGAGCAAAAACATGGACTGCCTGTGGGTTCCGAGGACTGGGTTGGGAAATGCTGATGTATAACATATTAACATTTTATTTAATTATTAATTTAATTTAAGCATTAATTTAAGATTTAATTAATATTTCTTTTAACATGCCTTCAATACTTCCTTGACTTTGTGCTGGTGCTTCATTTGTGATGACACAGAAATCTGTGAATGAGTGTCATCTATGGGATGCCTGTTAATCACAGGCACATACATTCATGCACAAAGTCACTCACTGACGGTCTTTTAGAGGCAGCAGTTTACTTAATTGACTGCACACTTCTGGACTGCAGGATGATTTTCATGTCAAATAGGAGAAAGGCATATTGAGCCACTATGGCAGCTTTTAGTTGTATAGTAGTATTATTTACTGTATACGGGGCCGAACATGAAGCAGTGCAGGAGTGAGTAACAAACTGGCTACACAATAGCAATTATTTGTTTCTAATGAGTTATTAATTTTTATCAGGAACAGAAATGAAGAAACAGGCATTATTATGAAATACTGCTTTGAGCACCAGACAAACAGCATTTAAGGGCATTTAAACAAGAGCTCCTTTACAGTTAGTCAGCATAGTTTACTGGACAAATTACACAATGGTAAAACGAGAGAACAGTGATCGCTTTATTAAATTAATATGTCGGCATTGTGTATGCCATTCTGCGGTTTTGTGGCGTATGCTATTATGCAGCCCATGAACAAATAGAAAACAGTGGATTTTTCTTCGTACATATCTAGAAAAGATTCAGTAAGGGACCAAGGATCTTCTACTATTTTACAAGGTAAAAATGAGACCACATTAAGATAAGAGAATCATGTGGGATCTTTTTTGTTTCATTAAAATCATTAACTACATGAATGTGGTGTGATAGTGTAGTATGAAGCAATACTCACAAAACAATTTGCTTAGACAACTGAAATATTTTACCCAAATTGTAAGGAAGGTAAGAATCTCAAGGGTATTACAACAACCCCAGGCCGTAATCATTACACTGACTGGATATCCTCCTTTTTACCATATGCTCAATTATCTGCTAATGGAGTAATCAAGATTGCTTTAAGGGTGGGTTGAAATCATACTACAGTGTACTTTGAGTTACTAAGACGGGACGCTGAGGCTTTTTAACTCTTGCTGAACGGGGGAACTTATCTTAACAGGAGAACTAAGGTAATGTCAGTGGGAGAAAGATGTCATAACATGTTACCTTAGAGAGATACAATTGCATCAGGTCCCAGTTATCAATCATGTTCTTAAGAAATTGTGTTTATGACAGCTGCACGACTGATTTTTTTCTATGTGAGAATTTGCTCCTTGGTTGCTTAAAATATCACATCTAAGCAAATTTTTGTGACCAGCTGAAAGACAAGGTGACTTATGACCTACAATGAGAGATCACTGAGTGTCTGTTTAGTAACAGAGGTGATTTTTTTGTGCCATGTTTAGCATTGATGTTTGAAGTTTATAATAAAATTTGAGGCAGGAATTTGAATTGCCCTTGGTTGAATTGATATACATAATTTGAAGGAAACATGAAACCAACATGTTTGTGGACTAAATTAACTCTGTACATTCGTGCCGTGGTCAGTCAAACTATTTTTATCAAATTAATGCCAGGTTTCCCTTATAAAAGGTCTCACATAACACCAGCACAAGCACAAAATCCCGAAGCACACCCATCTACTTTAGCTTAACACTAACACTGTAAGCACACAGTGACACGAGATGCAAGACAAGGGACTCAAAGGCCGGCATTTGGTGAACAAAAGGGGTTTATTGAAGTGAATGGGAGCACAGAAACAGATGAGATTGTGAGGCATCAACACAAGAAGGTGAGTGTAATGGGGATGGACACAGGCAGACAGGAGGAGCTATGTCACTGACTCGACTGGGGCTGACGAGACAAACAGGCATTTAAATACAAAGGCTAACGAGGGGCAACAAGCAAGAAGCATGGCTCTTCAGGGTCGCGTCAGGGAGGAGACAGGAAGGTCAAGTGGGCGTGACAGGCGGGACATAACATACAGAACAATATGCAATCAAATTTCACTAATTTGATACTTCAGAAAGTATGATCACAGTGTTTCCAGGATTGAAATTGATGAAAATCCAAACATATACTCTATTATTGATATAAACACTAGGATTCATCTAAAGAAAAAGACATGCAAAGACAGACCAGAAGAAAGTGCTTTATCTCAACCAGCTTCTGTCTGTAAACTTCCTTCCAGTCTCATCTGCATTCCGAAAGAGTCATAACATTCTTTCTTCATTGGATAGAGATGCAACTGCTTTGTCTCTGAATCAGGCAAAGTCACCCTCAGGGATTCACAAAAAAAAAAAAAAACTGGCTGGGTGAGAGCACATAGGAAAACGTCACTGTCAGGAAGCTCAGTGGCGTGTTTCTCCAATTTTTTAAGAACTACGTGTAGGTAAAGTCTCATTCAAAATCCTGCATGGGCACAAAGCATTCCAACAGTCTAAAAACAGGAAAATGGAAACACAACCGATGAACCGATCTCACAAAACCCCATTCACACAGAGCCCCAGGCAAGGCGTGCTGTTTTCATTATAAAGAAGCCAGCCCCGTACGTCTAGGTCAGGGTGAGGTCACGGGAACCACCCTCATCATCCTTGGAGCGATCAAAACAGAAGTGTCCATGGCAATTCAGTCACCAGCATGACGAAGAAGGAAAAAATTGCGATTTGCTGTGTTTGTTTATTGTGGTCTTATGCCTTCAGGGTTAAGGGTTCAATTCCTGCTGCAGTTGTGTGTGGGCTTCCTCTGTGAGCTCTGGTTTCCTCTCACTGCCCATGTGGGTTAAAAGTAGGATAAGTGTGTGTAAATTACCCTTGTTACATATGCATGTACCCTGTGACAGGCTACCATAACATTCAGGGTGACCCAGCAGTGGATGAGGGAATCTGACAAAATAGATAATGCCTAAGGCAAAACAAATATATAACAGGCTATTAAATTTTCCATCTAACAGCAAGTGATTAACTTTTAATAAACATAGTTGTGGAAAGTCAATGCTGTATATCATGATAGCACATTTTATGTAAAATACTCCACATGGCAAATTACCTTAAAATAATATTAGTTTTGGCTGTTACCGAGATCTTCCACTGCGTAAGTAGTGAGATGATTTGATGGATGTTTTGGATGAGGATGATTGGATCACATTCACGGTTTTCCTTTCTGTCACTGGGTCATGAACTCCTGTTTGTCAAGCTTTGACAAGCATCTCTTAAGCTGCTCACTGTGCATGCAATCCAGATAAAATTCACCCAACTCTAAACCCTGCCAAAAAAGGTGCTCTATTTTTTCATCCTTCTGTGAGAATGTTCTTTTTTTTGTGCAAGGTTCTAAAGATAACTTTTTCCCATAGGGATTCATGCTGACACCCTTGTTTGTACCCTACTTGGTTCTAGTAATTACTTTGCACACAGCAGTGCGATGGAGCAAAGCAGCGGCAAGCGTAAGTCAGACAAAACACTGACAACTTTTCAGAAATTCTTTCTCAGCCAGAACTGGGGCTAATTTGCTTTTCCTCTGCATTTGTTCCAGGGGAATATGTGCATTTTTATCAAAGAAGAAAACAGAAATCTCAGAAATACAGCCTTCAAAGTTTCTTACAATGTCAAAAAGTTGGGTTTAAAATTATGTCAGTCATGTATATACTTTCATGTCAGTCTATATATCCATGGCTCTTTCCTCCCATGTGACTGTCCATATCCTCCCTGTTTGTGAATGTCGCTGATGGACTGTAAGGCATGTTTCTCTGTCGGTGCATTTGGAAGCGAGTCTCAAAAAACACTTTGCTCTTGTGCATGAATGGGGAACGCTGTTTTCAGTCACCAGGCAGCACAACCACACCTGTGTGGAAGTAATGAGTGCAGGCTTCCATTTACTGTATCTGCCATCAATGTGGGCGGGGAAAGGATCCACTGGTTCCATTAGTCATCACACAAGAAGCAGCTGTTCCTGTGATTGGGTGCAGCTCCCTCTAGCCATGCAGTGCTCAAAGGAAGGTAATGATGCCAAAGTATGCATAGAGGTGCATTGAAATTCTTCATAGGAATTCCACCTTGCTTTCCTTTTGAGACATAATAATAATAATAACAATAATAAGAAATTCAATTTATAAAGCAGTTTTCACTAGAATAAAAGCTCAAACTGCTGACATAACGTTAAAATAAGATAATAGATAAGATCTTTTTTTTTAAGCAAACAAATAAATAGATGAAATCAGAAATGCTTAGTAAAAAAGTTTCAAGATTGATAGTGAGGAGTTTATTCCTGGGAGGCACAGACCGATGTGGGTTCTGTGGTTTCAATAGCAAGTTTGCTTAGTGAGAAGTAATTTTAAGTATGGGGGGGGGTTATCCCATGGCTGCACTGGTAGGTTAAAAGTAGAATTTCATACTCTGTCCTAAAGAAACAGGAAGCCAATGAAGTGGTTGTAACACTGCAGTGATATGGTGGTGCTTTCACACTCTGATCGAGATTCTGGCTACACTGTTTTGGGTGGATTGGAACTTCTGAATCCTCTAGTCAAAGATCCCAAAGAGAAGCACATTACCATAGTTTAGGCTTGAAGAGATAAAAGCATGGATGAGTTTCTCAGTCTGCAAAACTGAGGGTATGGCAAAGCTTGGCTATATTCTTAAGAGGAAAGAAGGAGATTTTTATGTCTTATATTGTTGTTGAATGTGAAGTGGGGGTCAAACCTGATGCCAAAGTTGGTTAC
This sequence comes from Pollimyrus isidori, assembly GCA_019775955.2. NCBI lineage: Eukaryota > Metazoa > Chordata > Actinopteri > Osteoglossiformes > Mormyridae > Pollimyrus > Pollimyrus isidori. The sequence continues at coordinate 27,888,785 of JABFDZ020000097.1, forward strand.
TGAAGAGGATAATGGAATGTTGTGAACAAAAAATGTGACATGAGTTATAGGAGAACCCTGCAATTGGTGAGATGTGCTGACCAGAAAAACTTCTGTTTCTGAACTGTCTAGCTGCAGAAAGTCACGCTTCATCCAGGCCTTAATCTTCTCAAGGTAGGTGGTTAGAGATGATCTTGCTGCAGATGGGCTAGGGGCTGTCATTAAAAAGATTTTAGTGTCATCAGCTTAACAGCGGAAAGAAATCCCATGCTGGTTGGTCATGTGACCAAGGGGAAGCATGAACATGCTACATGCAAATGGAATAAGACCGAGAACTGATCCATGAGGAACCACATAGGTGACAGAATGCATGTCAGACTTGCAGCCTCCCAGGGTTGCATACTCCGATCATTCCAACAGGAAAGACTGAAACCAACTCAGTGCAGATCCAGAGGGTCCACATGTACAGTCGCTTGTGGAGAATATTATGATTAAAGGTGTCAGATGAAGCTGTCAAATCAAATGGAATTAGAAAAGAGGGGGAACTAGAATCAGCAGACATCAGTAGGTCATTTGAGACCAGAGCAAAGTGTTTTGATACAATGGGCCTACCAGAAGTCAGGCTGAAATTTCTGAAAGAGATTATTAAACTAGAGATGTTCCTGGAACTGGGCAGCGACCACATTTTCCATCTTAGAAAGAAAAAGAGGGTGGGAGATGGACTTGTAGTTAGTCAGGACGTCTAGATCCAGTGTGGGTTTCTTAAGAGCAGGGGTCATGACTGCAGTTATGAAAGCAGGCAGAAAATTTTGTGCCCTGAGGAAGTGCTTAGTAATTGAAGTTACCATACATGAGACACATATACATATATACACAGGAGACATACATATACAATGCAGATGCCCGTGGAGCATTTTTTGAGGGGGGATTTAAGGGCCTTGATCAAGGGCCCAAGGGCAACTATTCAGCTGATGACATGATTTGTGATCATTAGCACAAAGGCCACACTGCCTGCCTCCCCCCAACACGAGATTTAAGCAAATATATTAAGAAGAATTAAGTAAATCAGTAATGCTTTACTTGAAGGGACACAAATAATGTACTATTAAACTATTACGTATTAATTAACCACAAACTAAGTGTAAAGTACATACTAATCTCAGTATAGTCCTTCATTTATGAATCAAGCAATTATTATGTTCATTGTTTTGTGTTATATTTGTAGCTATAGCTTTATTTATCTCAGGTCATTACTCTATTTGTTACTGTTTGTTACAGTAACTGTTTGTTAGTTCTGTTAACCTTTATGACTGGAGCAAGTAAGGAACTATTGAAGGAACAAGTACTGAACAACACAAGTGAAATACTGATCTCATGTTTATTCATTATTAATGAATCATTATGCATCTTTTATATGAAGTAGCTACTATATTTGTTCATGATTGGTTACTACTAAATATCAGTGCCCGCTCAATTAAAGTGTCATCTGTTTATTTGACATAACATTAACTCTGCACTTACATTTCAGACCAGGTATAGACCAAAATGGACCTGTGTTTTTCAACAAATTGTTAAGTTTTATAAAGCATATATTAATTAGGCAAATAGCTGATAAACTGTTCAGATTTTAGGCCAGGTTTTACATTGGACAGCCAATTGCCATGTGAGAATTCAATTAACACGTCTGTGGTAAGACCATTTCCTGGAGCAAGCTAATAGTTTCATTATTTAGATCTCTGTAGTAAACAGATTAAATTGTGAGAAATACAGCAGGAGTTCAGTGACGTGTTGATTTCCACTTTTTGAATGATTAACGGTTTTTCTTGAAAAAAGCAACATGAGTTAAAACACACAAATGCACTTTGCATGCAAGCCTTTGACTTTAATGTGCATCAGCATGTTTGTGGATTTAATCACTGATCTAGCTTTGATTCAGTGTCTTGCATTGTTGTGTTCTGTTTTAATTGAAATGCTACCTGTGGTTGCTGTCTATTAGATAAATATTGTTTCCCATTACATGCAGTTATTGCAGCTTAAACCTACCTCCTATTCACCCAAATGAAGCTAAAACCAGTTCATAGATATATGTTTATATTTAATTATTTGAAATCGTTTAAGAATCTATGATGCTTGTTCAAATCAAATAATGGCCTGACTTCGTTTGTTAGGCAGTGAAAGCTGCCAGGCTGCATACTGCTGTTCAGATTTAGCTGTACTTGGAGGGTGGGGGGCAAAAGGCTCCTTCTGAACCGATACCTGGTGAAAATCTGGGCCAGAAGAACCTGGAAGTCAGGTCAGACCTGCTTAAGCTGAGCTTGAAGCATGTCATTTTTGAAAGCGAGTCAATTATAGTGAATTTAAATGACAGGTATGTGCTTTGCTCTTACACAGAGTTTCAGTTTTGAGGGAAGTAATTCTAGTGACCTTTATTTCTCTGTAATGGCGCCGCTTTGTTGCTTGTCAGGTCCATGCTGGATAATGCATTTTGCTTTTCCAGTCACTGTTAGGTTTTCAGGCATAGGTGGGTGTTGCTGGCCACAGCCTGGCTGTCGTTTTCTCAATCCTTTGTCACTTTTTTCAAGTTAAACAGACTTATAATTAGACACAGACATACGGACTAACTCAGCGCTATAGGCTTTACCGGACTATGGTGATTCAGAGAAAACCAACTGAACGGATAGCTAGTCACAGTGCATGTTTAAAAGATTATGGCTGGGTTAAAATTAGGTTTAAATAAATATTAATATGTTTTGGCACTGAAATTGAGCTTGTAATTGGTTTGCCAAGGTAGAGCGCTTAGGGTATTAAAAATCACCTATTAAAAAAGTGGTTTCGCAAAACGATTATTCAAACAAAACAAGATCAGTGCAATGAGATAAATTTCCATCCATCCATCCATTTTCCAAACCGCTTATCCTTACTGGGCCGCGGGGGGTCCGGAGCCTACCCCGGAAGCAACGGGCACGAGGCAGGGAACAACCCTGGATGGGGGGCCAGCCCATCGCAGTAAATTTCCAACATATTTATTTGAAAGTCTAATACAGTATAAAAAAGTTTTAAATTATTTTTTGTTAATTTTTAAGTGATGACTTTGATGTTTCTATGTATTTACAGCTGTAGTGATAATTAACTTATTTACAGAATAATGATGCATCTGCCAAACTAGTTAACAGCCTTCACTAAAATGTCATTATTCTAATATTTTTTGGTGTAGATTTTTTGTAGTCAGAACTCTTAATTTATCACTTGGCCTCTTTGTACAGTAGACCAACAGTTATTACTTTGAGTAATGTGGAGGAGGTCTGTGGGCCTATGATGAAATAGCATATAATGGGTTTAACAGCCAAACCTCCGCAGTAAATAATCAATCCCTCGTATCCTGAAGCTCTAGCAGGCTGCTGTACAAAACAACATTTACCTCAGTCCTTCAGAGTACGCCGGAGCAGGAGCAGAAGGAAACATGTTTATTTGTTCAGTGAAGATGGAGTTGAAAAAGAATTGTGAAGCAAGTGTAGTTGGACATTTTCCCCGAAGACACCGGCCTTAACAGTGTATCTTCAGTTGAGAGTACATACACACAAACCAGGAGCACCTCCGGACACCAACCTGGCCCTTTCCCATGTAAACCAGTGACAAAGCTGAGCCGACTCCTACTTTTAAGGAAAATTCAGCAGGAATTGCTGCTATCGCATTATGGTCCCTCCAGTTCCACTCAGACACTGTTCAAAAAATGAAAAGAGAGTAATTTTTCAAATAAAAAGTGTGAGTTACAAAAACCGGCTTCACATTTATTATTTTCCCCTTTGTGAGTCTGGTTTCACAGATGACCTTGCAAACAAATAACCTAGATTTCCATTTTGCAGGTTAACTCCACATTTAAGATGGTGCAAAATTGACCATGAAGTTTAATCAATATGCCTGTCAAGGATTACTGTACATATTGGTAATTCTAATTTCCTCCTTGATGCTGCCTACCAGCAATGCCAGCATGCATCATGCAGGGAATCACTCCCACTTTAGTCCATCACCATTCACCACCTTCATGTTTTTCCCCAATATGCCACATCAGGCCCATATATCCAGCATCGAGATGAAATTCTTTATTCACATTCATCAAAGTCATTGGTGAGCATCATTTTATTTTATTTTTTTTACCGTCGCTGACGTGTTTATCGAATTCTTTTTAGGGATAGCTCACCCGCACGTCTTTTTGCGGTAATGGATTTGCATTTCAAACCTCTTACTTTTTCATGCGCCTTTAAGGAAAGACACTTTGATGTCCCTTAAATCTCATTATAGGCAGGATGGCCGTGTATCCGAGCTGGTCCACGGAGCGCAAAGCCAAATGAGAAACGTGGACTCCTGGTGGAGCGTGACAGAAAGTAGATGTGGGCCTCAGAGAGGGGCCCAGCTAGACGGGCGGCATGGGGGGCTTTGTTCACAGCGCTGGGGCCCGACTTGGTGCTGGTCATTAGCAGTACCCGGCACAAAGGGGTATTATAGGGGACTTCACGCCCGACGTGAACCAAAAACCCCGGTTCTGCCTGTGAACGGAGCTCTAAATTCCCCGGGGACATGGAGGCAGGTACAAAGAATGGGGACGTGGCAGGAGGCGCGGACTGTCTCAGGAAGGTGATGAGGGCTCACAGCGAGACACATAAGGAGGAAGTGATGAACAAAGACAGTGAAATGACATGCTGTGTCTGTGTGCGCTTGGGCAGACAGGGTGGATTATCGCACTCCTTACTGTCTTGCATCCTGGTAAGCCCTGTAAGAGCCTGCAAATTCTTTTCTTATAAACATATTAGTTAATATGAAACTCGGATTTCGCAAGTAAATAAACATGTAAAGTGGATGTTTTCGGCACCAGTGGTAATCATGGTTAATAACTGTAAATAATTACTTTATCTTCCGACAATGCTTCTGAAAATGCATTAAAGGGGATTAAAATGTGTACTTGGCAACCACATTCCCGTCTGTGAGACAATGTTAATTTCTTTAAGCAGGTGAATTCTTGCTGCATTTTGGCTGTTAGCACCAGCCCCTGAAATATCCTCCGGACAGAGTCCTAATCAAACAGGATATAATTTAATACTAATAGAGAGGTTTGGCACAACTTTGCGGAAAACTGGAAAACTCTCCCAATCTTATTCTTTCCCTCAGACACATAAACACCTGCTAGTCCTTCAAGCATTGGTTGTTTCCTGGGCAGTCTCAATTGAGTCTCCTGCTTATGATAGTTGGTTATCTGTTCACTGTACTGGCTGTATTCTTCATGTCAAAGCCAAAATATTTTTTCTCATAGACAATGTGCAAAACTGATGGGAATTATGGGTAGATCAGAGCAACAAATTGGCTGTGCAGTTTTGCTTTTTTGAGCAGCATGGAAAATCATGTGCTGTAAATAGCTTCCATTATTTATTTGTATCTGGACAGGTGAAAAGCCAAACAGTGATTTTTGCCAGACTACTGAGTCCTGAATCGTGTGATGTAGTGCTGCATTACTGCATAGATCGTGGTGATTTCATTGGCTGCTGCCTTTTCCAGTACATAAGGATGTAAAATGACGAATGACAGCCCCTCTGTTAGTATCTTTAGGTGAACACTGAGAGGAAGACATTTGTGGAGCATTACTGGTCTTTATTAGGTACATCCTGTCTGCACAGTTTTATAGATTCCCTTCTATGTGCCCTTTTACTCAAATCAATTTAATCAGTTCAGAGCTGCAAAGTGATGGTGTTAGTGTCAATGCCTGGAGTTATTATACTGACATTTGTTCATTTTTACGCTTTGAACTTTATACATCAATCTCTTTCTCTTTACATTGATGTTTCTATGCCAAGGCTGACCTTATGTGATGCTGTGTGTTTTTGTTCTTCTACATGGAATCATCCCTAGAAGGGGAAATATTTAACTTAATGAGAACCAAGGAGAGCACATAGCGTTCTGAATTGTAGACGTAGTGAGTCCAATGAGACCATGGAGAGGCGCATAGACTTGATTCAGAATTAGGGCTTGTCATCACACACGAGACTCCATTAGACTGAAGAAGAAAGAAGAAAAGTCAGCCACTTCCCAGAGCCAGCCTCTGACAGAGTCCTCGATGTGTTGCTGCCTCTGGGAAGTGATGAATGTGTACGGAAATAGGGTGGATGGAATACGGAGGGGCTTTTATACCGCAAAACTGACAGAGCTACAACGGCGAGTTTTGTGCAGAGGGGAATCAATTGAAAAAGAGGGAAAAAAGTAAAAAGAAGTTAGTGGATAAAAAGCAAAGTTGCTGTGAGTATTTTTGTGACAGGCATCAATGCAGGCTCTGTGAGGCTTCTCCCATTTAAAAACGAGCTACAAGCAACCGAATTACACTCTGTGTGCTCGGATGTGTCATCCTTTACTTTCGGCCAATTTTCTCACTGGTGCTATTAGACTTGATGCTTTCATTCATTATCAAATGCCTATAACCACTTACAAGTTTCCAATTTACCTGGGAGACGGGCTTTATGCCGTAGGAGCATTCATTTAGACATAATAGCTCCACTTCTGTTATACACTGTTATGAAGCCATCTGACGTTTTCAAGGGTGGACACCACTTGTTGTGGCTTGCAAAGAGTCAGACACAGCAGTTACTTTTAGAGGAGGCATTTGGAGCCAAGGTACCAGTTGTTGTGTATTTTACACATGATAACGGGTTTTTGTTTTGAAAGGAAAAAATAAAACAATGAATTAAGTGGGTGATGAAGGTAAAAGAAAAACCAAAGCATGAAAAGCTTCTACTACTGAAAATGGAAAGAAAATTTGGGGTTTATTGAGGTATTAGCTCAGGGGTACATTTATGAAACAAGAGCATTTTTATTAAAAGATCCAACCGCAGCAATACATAGAGACAGAGAATGGAAAATTTACTGTGGTGTCAAAGGTACTTTGCAAGAGTATGACATGGAAGAAAAGGTGTGCCAGCCTGCAGTGTTCAACAGGAGCCTGACTGGCACAAAGAATGTCTTGTTAAATATAGCAGTCTGAAAGTTAACATGGTGTTTGAAGAAATCACTCAGCTGATCTAGTAAAAATGTGGCAAAGGACCATGTGGATAGATAAAACTTAACGCATCCTTTTAGCCTAAATGTATGATGTTACATTTCACGCATGTCTAATAGAGTGCAACTCCACACTATACTACACCTACAGCGTGCAAGTGGCAGTAACACGCTGTTGTAGGTGTAAGGCACAGTCCCAGCCAGAGGTATTTAAAGCAGCAATCAGCTAGCTTTCATTGCAAATGAATTGAATCTTGTTTTAGATTCTTATTTTCTAACCTAGTTCTTTAATTTTTCTTAAACACAGAATGCCATTTTGTACACATACATTGATGCTGCTGTGTTCATAAATGATCACTTTTAAAGAATCTGAGTTTAAATCGGTACAGCTTTTATTTGCTTCCTTCACATCCTGTTGTCAAGGTAACTGATGTTCTGTTAGTTTCGTCAAATTGATCGGAATATAAGAGTTTATATGAAGAGAATGACTCTTATTTTTAGATGCTGAAAATAATCAAACTGCTTGAGTAGTTTGCACCATATTAGTTTTATTTTAGGTCTGCTGATATTGTGTGTTTGTGTGTGTGTGTGTGTGTGTGTGTGTGTGTGTGTGTGTGTGTGTATGTGTGTGTGTGTATTTTAGGGTGCTAGATATACCTACTGTAAACACCTTGTACCTCTTCTCTTCCACACTACTACTTGCAGCTGCTTATTAAATACAGGGTTATGGTGTGCCTGAACCGGGGGTGGGCAATCTGATTCGCAATGGGCCGGTGTGTGTGCAGGTCTTTGGGGTAACCTGTAGGTCAGCTGTTCTAACCCAGGTGTGAGGACTGTTCAGCCAATCAGTCCTCTAATTAGTGACTTCATTAGGGAGTTTCAGCGAAAACCTGCATAAAAAGGTAAGATTGCAGATAAGATTGCCAAACCCTGGCCTGAACAGTGGGAAACAGATTTTGGATAGGATGCCATTTGACTACATGGTGGGCACTCACAAACAGCAAGCTCAAGTCAGCAAATCCATGCAGATTTAGGGACACCGTTCCAGATTTAAATACAGCACTATTAAATCTTCTGGGAAATGAAGTACGTAGGTGGTAATAGATTACCTGTTTTCAGGCCTGTTTAGTTTAATTGTGGTTAGAAATAGGTTCTGGATCAAGGCTTAGGGGTTACATTATAAGTACATATTTAAATCACATTAAAAATGACTGAAGAATGTTTTCAATTGCTTTCCGGGATATGAAGCCAATAATGAGTTTAGCTCCGGTTTTGTTAATAGCAGGGGTTAATGAAAATATATAACTTTGTATTCAATAAGAATATAATGTTTCCGAATGATATGTGACCCTTTCAACTAGCCTTTGATAAGTTTATACTTACTCACATGAATAAAGTCATTTGAAATTCCAAATAGGCTGCAGCTGACTGCAATGCTGACAAGGATAAACTGCTGGAAGATGGTTGCATGGAAACTTTGAATGCTTCATAAAATCTTGTTTTTGGTAAAGACAACAGCCCTGTAGGAGATTACTCCCCCACCCATTTTTAGAAGTTGATCGTTCTCTTCCAGGAAATGTTTTTTTCTGTGTAACATTACGTGTTAAAAAATTCAAGAACTCAAATGAATTATGAATGCTCAGTCAATGTGGTGAAACAGCATTTCTATACGTATACAATTATCCATGTATGCACTATGTGGCAGGGAAATGTATTATGGATGTATAGTTTTGCAGTGCTTATAACTGTGTTTTCTGATAGTCTGAGCTGCTTTAAGGATGAAATGCAGTAAGTATAATAATGTATCTCAGAGAGAAAACTGTACGGAGGAACAAATTAGACCTGCAAAGATCAGAGAGTATAAGGCAATCATTTTGTATTCACATCAAAACCCAGAAAATCCCAACTTTAATATTAAATATATTACTTTATTTATGCTTAATATTTCATTCCCTGTCTGTAAAACAGATAAAATTGCATTTTAATGGCTTGGGGTTTAAGGCAAATGAGACTTACTGCTAGTACTTTTGAACTTGAAATGGATTTTAAACTTCAGTAAAATGGATTTTTCAGTGGCAGATGGATGTATCAATGCCCCTGGATAAGGATCATCGTCTGATGGTGCTGCAGACTGTGCAGACTGTAGATGGCTGCACTTTGGTATGTTTTGTATTAATGTTATGTAGGGTGAGCTTCTGTTTTTTCCAGTTGTCCTTTTTACTTTTAGACAACAAATGTGTATTGAACTTGGGAACATGTGGATGTTGTCAGGTGGCTGTGGGGATGGAGCTTGGAGCAACAATGATTTGTCAACTGCCATAAATACTTAAGTTACCTTATTAGTTTCTTCTCTTTTGTTTTGGCACTTGCGTGTTGGTCTTCAGGTAATGAAGCAAAGCATTTCCACCACAAGCCTGTCCTCGCTTTCAGTCGCACTCACATGCACTGGCATGGAAGGCGGCTTGAGATGTGGAAGTTTCCCCCCACAGCAGGAAATTAATTTCTTGTACAGAGAAGCAAAGGAAATGATGTCCTCACAAACAGTGCATGTGAAAGCCTTCCATGGTGAAATGCACAAGCTAAAACCAAAATCAAACTTCTTAAGAATGTGTAGAATCGTTGTCCATTCTGTCATGATAATTTTTTTATTTTTCATTTTTTGCTTCTAGCAGTTTTGAGTATTCAATTCCCAAATTAAACAGTTTGAAAAAGGCATGAATCATTGTGTAAGGAAGGTCTTAACAGTTTTGAGAAACAATGCACGTAACGCATTTTAATATATTATGTAAACTATGTGCATGGCTTTATACACAGACATTGCAAAAGACAGTTTTATCAGTGGTGCCCAGATGGAGTGCACTTACACTTTGGGCATTTGTATTCAGGCTGGTATGACCCCAAGTGTGAAATCCATGTGAGACAAAGCCAGAGCTGGTCATCAACCTCCATGATGTCCTACAGGCAAAGTCCTATTCCACAAAGCTGTAACTAAAGTGATGTGTCGAGTAGTTCTGCTCCCTGAATGGCTCCCTTGATTAGCTGCATTTTAAACCAGCCGAAAATGCCCCGAAAACGAGTGCCGGTGCTGTGTTTCTACTGCTGAACATCAAAGGATATTGGAGGATTTACGGCATAACGGAAGATCCTGCAACAGAACGCAGATGTGGAAAAGGACAGGAAAACAGTGGACTGGTGTGGGGGCAGCAGCAGGAGCTGTGACTCACAGCAGAATGGAGGAGTGCATGCGGGGAACTTGTGGACTTATGGCATGACCTTGCCAGTGGCGGCATGCAAGTGCAGACTGCCTGGCTGTAAGTGTAGACTGCCTGGCTGTAAAAAGGACCTGGTATTTAGACGGTGGTTGCGTCGGTGCACCAGCGTGTGTACACAGCAGCTCTCATTCAGTGTACTTTGCATGATTCACAAAACAGACAACTGTCTGGCAGGTGCATATAAGTACACTGAGGATACTGTTAAGACCTTGTACGGATAGCCTTGCTTATTTCAAATAGCACACATGTTTATTTCACACCAGTACTATGAAGGGTAACCTTTACATTCATAGTTTATACCATAGATCCTTATAGAGAGTTATTTCCATGCTAAGGCCTAGTGCTTCAGCAACATTAACAGGAGCCTTGACTTTCTGACCTTGGTTTTTAAATGGTACAAAAGTGTTAAAATTTCTGCGGTTGAAAAAAAACTGCATGTATTCTAATTCTAATGTAATTGATTTATGCTCAGTCTGTTTATACTGATGAAAACACTTGACTGCCAGTCCATTACAGAAACACACATGTTCACACATTATGGGCAATTTATAGATGCCACTTAACCTAAGTACATGTTTTGGACTGTGGGAGGACGACTGGGTCTGTAGTCTAATCCATTAGAATAATATAGTGTTGAATAATATGAAAATCCATGAGCATATTTTAGTATAAATTAATAATAATTATTATTTGTTATGTTTGTTGACCCGAAATGCATTTTTGGGGCAGTCCCCAGTTAGGATGCAGTAGCCTTTTTTCTGATTTATAAAGATCTGTCTCTAATAGTCTATAATAGTGTTTCTCAACCTGGTCCACATTTTGTACCCTCCCAACTACCTGTAGGGATGGGAGCAAAAACGTAGAATATCTGGGGGTCCCTGACAGAGTTGGATAATTCAGGTACAGAGAGTAAATGTCCAGATCAATATTTAGTTTCAACTAACCAGTTGAGGATAAAACGTCACAGTCACAGAGTATGCAGCTGGTTGGTTGGAACAAAATCCTGGTCTGGTCTGGACTTTATTCTCTGGACCTGAATTACCCAACTGTGGTCCCTGAGGACCAGCCAAAGAAACGCTGGTCTATACTAGTGAGAGTAACTGAATAAGACCTGTCCCTAATACATGAACTATGTATATACCTAATTGCAGGATAATCCACAGAGATGTAAGGTCCTGTTCAGTAGTATCCCATCCAAGCACTAAGATCCCATCTTGCTGCTGTGTGCTAAAGGTTCAATGTACATTTAGGCTTCATACTTCCTGCACATGAGCTTCCCCTGCACTGTTTGCTGCTTTCTCAGCCTGAGCGTGTGTGAGTTTATCCCTCAGGCCCTCAGATAGGCGAGCTTTAGCTCTACTTCTCTGCGCTATTATAGCCAAATACTAAGTTTTTACATGAAATAACCAGTGTGAAAATGAAGAGCACATGGAGAAACAGAAAACATGGAGCATCTGGTGAACTGGTTGGGATATAGAGAATCACAGGATTTCATAGGCTATAGGATAACAGGCTGTTGTCAGCTAGAGGGTTTGGATTGTTGTCTAAGGAGGGGTTGTCAGAGAAATGCAATAACACAGTAAAGGTCAGTAAGGAAACAGGGTAGCATGTCATCAGAATAGCAATTCCATGCAAAGCTGGGAGAAGGTATGAGAGAACCCATCAATTTAGCATGGAGAAGATGAGGGAAACCAGGACTAAACCCTGAGAGGACATAGCAGAGAGGACCTTCTATTCCAAGTTCAGCTATGTGTGTGAGGATGATCTGATGACTTATTGTGTTCAAACCTCCACACAGGTCCATGAGAAAAGGCAAGAAGATGCCTTAAGCTGAGAGAAGTCTCAGGATCAGTGAGGAGGGCGGCTTCAGCTGAACCTCCAATCATAAAGACACACTGACCTCGAGCTGCCGGGTCTCAGGCCCATGGGAGGCTTTTTTCAGTGCAAGTCCAAGTGTTTGGTTGTTTGCTATGATTGGTTAAAGCCAAGGGCATCGGAGAGAGTTTGATATGGGGGGAGGTAACACAATATAACAATTTAAAGGCAAAAGTCTATTGTGTGGGGGGGGGGTGTCACGTCCCGCTCCATCCGATCTTTATGTGTGCCACGCCCACCTCGTTACCTTGTGTTTATTCCTGACTGTTCTCACCTTTGTCCTGTTACTCATAGCTTTTCCCCTGTGTAATCTGCGTCTGAGTTCAGTTCCCCAGATCTGTCATTGATGTTCGGAATGTCTGCCCTCTACCCTGAATAAACCCTGTTTGCTTGGATTCTCACTTGCCTGCTTTGGTTCTTCCCTGTGCAACGCAACAGAATGACAGGTCTCCGGAGGAAGAGACCTCGGATGTCAGAAGAGGAATACCTCAGCGCGACAGATGAGGTACTGCATTGGCTGAATGAGCTCGAAGTCCGGGAAGATCCCCTGCTTCGGGCTTTAGCCCACCGCGGCAGGGACTTATTAGAAAACACGTCCCTGCCTGGAAACACGCATCTGATTGGGGAGGTGCGTAAAGCTTTGAGGCAGCTGAGACGCGGGGTGGCAGAGGCAAGATTAAAAAGGGAAGGTGACGCCCTTGGTTTAGTTTATGGTCCTCTGGCTGAACTCCCAGACCACAACACCGCCAACAACAGCAAACATAAAGAGGCGGAAGAAACAGAGAAAGGGAAACATGCAGGAGGTCTCTCTAGGGGCTGTTTACCTCTTCACTGCTTCCTCGGGCAGGGGTCGGGAAGACTCCCTTCCGATTCTGAACCTGGCAATTTTTACAACGGAGGTCACCGTTGCCACTCTCTCACTGCCGCTTGCCACTTCGCTGCCCTCATCAGCAACATGGCCCTTTTTTGGGACGCGTCTGGCTGTAAAAGGGCCAGGTCCATTTAGGACACTATCCCACGGGTCCCAAAATTCCCAAACCGGCAGCCTCCCCAGTGCCTCCTTTGCCCGCTGCAGCCTCCCCAGTGCTTCCTGTGCCCGCTGCAACCTCGCCTGAGGCCACCACGCCCGCAACTGCCCTGCCCACTGCAGCCGCCACCACGCCTGCACCTGCTCCGGACCCGCCTACTGCCTCGCCCGTGGTGCCTGCTCCAGACCCGCCTACTGCCTCGCCCGTGGTGCCAGCTTCAGATCCGCCTACTGCCTCGCCCGTGGTGCCTGCTTCAGATCCGCCTACTGCCTCGCCCGTGGTGCCTGCTCCGGACCCGCCTACTGCCTCGCCCGTGGTGCCTGCTTCAGATCTGCCTACTGCCTCACCCATGGTGCCTGCTTCAGATCCGCCTACTGCCTCACCCGTGGTGCCTGCTCCGGACCCACCTACTGCCTCGCCCGTGGTGCCTGCTTCAGATCCGCCTCCGCCTGCTGCTGCAGTTGCTTCGCCTGAGGCCGCCACGCCCCCAACTCCGCCCGCGGCCTTGCCTATCCCTGCTGCTCCCGTGACTCCTGCTCCCGTGACTCTTGTCCCCGAGGAGGTTCCGGACTCTGTCAACCTCGCTCCTCCTCCAGTGGTGGACTTGGAGGAGGAGCTCGAATGGGACCCCTTGGGGATTCAACTGCTGGGTCCCCCTGACCCAGGTGGGAACAGGACTCCTCCACCCGTGCCCCTGAAAGGAGGAGTCCGCCGAGGTCCCCGTCTGTCGGTGTCCCGCAAGGGAAGGGGACACAGACATCAGGTCGGGGTCCTGCCCGCCCAGCCCCCTGGCTCAATCCCCAAACTTGTGCTTGTGTGTATAATGCAGAGCAGGATGTGATAAGTAAATAGGGAATTTCCCTATGAGAATAAATTACATATCATTCAATTTCTACTCTGACTTTCAGGTACTGAGCAACATAATAAACAAGCTTACAGAAAAGCTGCATGCTATTACACAGTGAGTATGTGAGTAATGTCTCAGATGTTCAACATCATGTTTAGTTAGGAACAAGGAAATTTTCTTATACCGCATCTGTTATTTTAGTCTTCAGATTTCAACACTTCTCTTCTCATCTCCCACTTTATCAACTCTTTTTAACCCAAAATGCTACAATACACAAAATGCTGCAATGCATCTCTTTTTCAAATGCCTGAGAGGACGAGAGCAAGGTGTTCCCATAAAGCAAGCCCATTTCACTTCTCCCATGTCGCTCCTAAGAATATGAGTAAAAAGCACCAAGGTTGGCTTTGAAATCCACAGGGTTGGGAAACATTTACATTTGCAGTAGCTCTACACTGCTTTTTTTCCACTTCAGTATCAAAAAGTTGATGGCCACCTTTTCAGTCGGACAGCCAAAGACTATGCACAGAAGTTTAATGGTGAAGGCAATACATAACAGCATACAGACAGCCCAGGCCCTCATTGTTTCCATGGAGACAGTGACAAAGTACAAACTGATGACCTACCCTTGCGTTTACAACTGTTTTTAATCATAATACTGCAGTCAATACCCAAGAATATAGATTCCTGTTAATGTCTGGAAGAGAAGTGAAGAGAGACACATCATTATCCTAAATTAACAGTTTGCAGCCTGTATAGGCTGCATTTTAGAGGGGGGGTCACATTGACACCTGTGGGCTGCCTTGCTCCGTGCCTGTGCTGTTGCATGTTCCCTCTGTGCTCAAGTTTCTCACAGTTTAAATACAGCTAACCAGATTATGTGACTTCTCTAAATTGCTCTAGTGTCCTGTGCGTCCTGGGTTACCCTACAGGGTCATCATGACCCTAGGTAAGTGCACAGGGATAGCAAACGTCTAATAAGCAATGATTTATCAACTGGTTACATTTCTAACTAGTTTTTTTTTTTCAATTTTTGAAACTCATACTGAAGTACTGCATGAACATGAAACACATCTCGTTACTAAAAGTCCTAAAGTGATGATAACTAAACATCAGAACCACCAGCCATGAACATTAGAAGAGAATAAGTTTCCTGGACCCTCACAGGCACTTACAATCCCTGAGCTGTTGATGTTGATGGCAGACATTGCAATTTATGTGTAATTATACTATATATTACATTTTCTTGTGCATATGTCAACAGATTTTCTTTGTATATTAGTATCATTTTCAAAGGGGTTATATTAAGGTTTAGAATAAGTCAGCATAATTTCTGTCCATAGAAGTCGGAAATGCCACAGACTGGGGTATACAGTTTCAAGTTCTGCCTGTTCCCAGCCATTCATATTATGATTTGTGGTGGCATGGTGGCACGGTGCCATGATGGTGCAGGGGCATTGTGGGTAGCCCTGCTGCCTCACACCTTCAGAATTCGACATTCTAATCCTGCCTTTGCTCTGTGAAGTTTGCATGTTAGCGTCTTAATTGCCTGTAGTTCACCCTTGCCATTGTGTGTATGTGCTCTGCAAGCAGGCTCCAGTTGTCATGAGATACACGTGGACAACGCCCCCCCCCCCTACCCCCCCATGGGAAAATGCCAAACCACATCCCTCTTGACAATGTCACATCCTCACACCGTCCCCTTAAGATATTTAATGTATTTTCCACAGATTTAAAGGTAAATCTACTGACTATATCAGGGGGACTCAGCTGGACCACGCAATCACCCCCTGTCCCACACCCCCACCGCTGCCCTTCAGGTATGTTCATGACTCGCCGCTGCTTGCAGTGGCCCGGTGTCCTGTGGTGCAGTGAGGCACCCCAGCCTGACACCCCTGCCTCTCTCTGCCTTTGATGAGCAAACAACAATGATGGCGAGTTGGAAATGCAGTGATGATGATAATTATACCTTGCTCTACATGATATTTACCATTTCCAGGCTGCATTTTTTCCACAACTTAACACATATTTTGAATTCCAAGAGAAGGACTTGCGGTGTGATTAGCGCTGTTGCCTCACACCTCTGGGTAAAAGTCTCTGCCAGGGTTCCATCTGTGTGGGCTTTGCATGTATGTCACGTCTTATCATGGATTCTCTGCTTTCCCCCCGAAGTCCATCAACTTGCTGAGGTTATCTGGAGTTTCCAAATGTGTGAATGGTGTGTGAGTTTGCCCTGCAATGGCTTGATACCCCATCCTGGCTTGTCCCTGTACTGTAGGTTCAAGAGTCATCGTGACCCTGAATAGGACAAGTGGTTAGAGAGAATGGATACATTTGTGGTGTCACAGCCCTCTGATGGGTGATCACATCTCAAAGCATAAGATTCAAGGCTCCATACAAGGCAAATGATTCTGAATCTTCTTTCCATTTTACAGCATTACACTTAACACAGCTGATACACATGCATGTGTATGATCTCTATGCCTATGGAAGATTGGCCTTTTACAAGTATATTCATAAAAGACAGACCTTTCCATAGTGTTGTAATAATTATGCCTAGGGTCCAAACTTATTACTTCTTTCACTATTTCTCTTCATGGTGAACAAATGACTGGAGGTTTGACTAGTTTATTATCTTTTCCAAGAAAAATATCCCATCATGAACTGACAGCAGTTTGGGTCTGACAGCGCATTTTATTATAATGCAGGACGCAGAGGGGTCGACGTGACCAAAACTGACTGAAACTGTGGTGGCGTGCTATGCAAATAATAAAAAAGACTCAGTTATTTTTGTAAAATTGGTAAAATTTGTAATATTTGTAAAATGACTAACTCCAAAGTGTATATATGTATAATTATAAAGAATTAGCAAACTAATCATTATCTAATTAGTCAGGTCAGGTTGGGAAGCATGCACTGCTACCGTGCATAACCGCACCCGCCACACAATGAAACAACTCAGAGGTCTGATTGGCAACCTCCCAGGACGACACGCGATCTAGTCCCACCCTCCAGAAATGGCCATCCATCTCCTATAAGCCAGGTGTTACGTAAGTCGTCCACATGGCTTGGCCCAGGCGCTCGGCTCTTCAGCATGATCCACTGAGCAACTGCTCTTTCGAAATGAAGTCAAACCAGCGGTACCAAAAGACTCTCTGAAGAGGCACAGTAGCAAAGGAGTCCAGTCTTTGTCTCAGGTCACTAGATAGGATCCATGTCTCAGTCATACAACAACACAGGGAGCATGAGCACTCTAAAGGCTTGGACCTTTGTCCTCTTACAAAGATATTGGGAGCACAACACACCTCTTTTCAGAGACCACATGATCGCCCAAGCTCTCCCAATCCATCTACTGACTTCATAGGAAGAGTCACCAAAGGCACGTATGTCACTGTCGAGGTACATGAACCTCTCAACGCGGTCAACATTCTCTCCACAGACAGACCCACTACTCATAGCTGTGCTGAAGAGGTCATTAAAGGACATTCACAAGCCCAGACACTCATCTCGAGAGCCCAATCAGTGCCTTTATTGACTCATCTGAAGATCACAGCATTGGTGACAAAGTCAAGATCATAACATTCTACATCAACAGATGCCCCACTTCTACTGGACCCTACAATCCTGGACCCAGTTCATGCAAGCACTGAACAGAGTAGGAGTAAGAAGACACCTCGGATGAACCCCAGAATCAAATGGTTCTGCCACCACTCTGCACGGCACCCACAGTATCAGTGTACAGGCCGGCTATCATGTTCAGCAACTTTAGGAGGATGATCTCCGCGTAGTCTCAGGATCTCCCACATGGCAGCTCGATCAACTGAGTGAAACATTTTACTAAAGGCTGCAAAGAAAGTCTGCCGATATTTACATTTGTGCTCGAGGAGGACCCTCAGTGCCAGGATATGGTCACTGGTAGACTTCTTCGTTGTAAAACCAGACTGCTTGGGTTGCTGGTAGACGAGCAAGTGATTGCAGATCCTATTTAGGGTGACCCTACAAGGACCTTCCCCGGCACTGAGAGCAGTGTTATCCTTCTGTAGTTGCCCCAATCCAGACGATCACCCTTCCATTTATAGATAATAACTACTAGTTCCATTTTCCTGCCAAGAAGGATAGCACCGCTCTCCCAAATGGAAGCAAAGATTGCTTGCAATGCCAGGAGGACAGGTTTACTACCAGCCTGGAGTCCATTCTGATTTGGATCAGGTAGTGCTATAGTGAAGACCACCTAAACTGGGACCAAGTCATTACCAATACTAGAGTGTATCAAGACTGAGACAAGACCAAGACCAAGGCAGGGTCAGAAACAGACTAATGTTCGAATCTACATAACACAATACACAATAAAATGTGGAGCATAAGCACCATCTTGGGGCTGGGCAGTAGTACCTAAAATCCGTGTAAAAGTATCATTTTAACTGTGGAAGTTTTTTCTTAAAATTTCAACATAAATGCTTCTGTAGAAATGTAACATTTTTTCAAATACGACATGCATTTGAACTTTGAAGCAGGATGTTTCATGCAGTGGCTGGCATGGTGGTGCAGTGGTTAGCACTGTTGCCTCACACCTCTGGGACCTGGGTTCAAGTCTCCACCTGGGTCACATGTGTGTGGGGTTTGCATGTTCTCCCTGTGTCGTCGTGGGGTTTCCTCCAGTTTCCCCCCACAATCCGAAAACATTCTGGGCTACTCGAATATGTCATAATTTGTGTTTCATTGAGGATCTTTCTATGAATTAGTACTGTGAAGTAATACACGGTTAGTGCCAGGCAGAAATAAATATCTTTGATTTTGCATCCATTTGGTAACTTGTCAAAGTTATCTGATGGACAGGAATACATGGTTTTATGTTTTTATATATTTTTATTTATTAATATTTGCTTTTAGATCCTAATTCAAAAGAGTTGCATGTAACTAATGTGAGGTACTTGTTCTTGTCACGTCCTCCACGCCTGACCCTCCTGTCTCCTCCCTAATGTAGTCCTTATGAACCACTCCTGGTGCTTGTTTCCCCTTGCTAGTCCTAGTATTTAAGTACCTGTTTGTCTCGTCAGCCCTAACCCAATGTTACTCCTCCAGTCTGCTTCTGCCCTTCCCTGTTTCCTGTCCTCCCACTTTGGATCCCTCGCGGTCCTATTTGCTTTCAGACTTTTTTATTTAGTTCAACAAACCCCTTTTGTTTCATCACCATACCTGCCCTGGAGGCCTTCTTCCCTCAGGTCATGACAGCGCTGCACGTTGCATAATTCGTTCCTCAACTTGCTGCCTGTTGTCTATAAGCTCTCTATTTTTCTTCTTTTTTTTGCGAATATGCTGCATAACCAGGTCGTACATAAGGACATATTTCAGGGTGAAGGTGACAGGATTATGTGGCAGGTGAGGAGACACAAGAGACATAGATGAAACTCCCAGGGGAGGCAGCGTTTATTTAGAGAAAGTTGGGAAAAGACTCGTAAGGGCAGATGAGCTGGCCGGACATGTCTCCTGGGTCACGGGTGGTTTTGATGGGAGGCGGCAGCCCCTCTGGGGCTCTGAGAGGAGCTCAGGAGCACAGCTCAGCAGTGCCCATAACACAGGCTGTGCACTGTGCCGAGAGAGTGGATCCCATCCTCCTCAGGAACAATTAGCATCTGGCAGCTGCATCCTGCTGGCATCCCCCAAATGGAAGCATGTACAAAGGGCATTAAGGATGGATGGGTGACTTCCTATTGTTGTGCGAGGGTATGGATACAGCTTTTTAAATGCTGATTTTGCTCTAAATTTACTGCTGTTACAAGTTACCAGAATCATACATTTCATGTTCACATCAGAAACATATCCATGCCTTTATTTCACCTACGGAAATAGCCAAGAAAGTGCTGAATCTGCATGATGCAGAAAAGCTGCATAACCGCAAGATTAGATTCCAGTAATTCTCTGTGATCTGGCTGAAAAGATGCTTCCATGAAGCATCACAAATGTGTAGAACTCTGAGCTCTTGCTAAAAATTAATTTGTGTGGAATTATTACTGTGTTTACTCCTTATGTTGGGCTTTTAAACCCCAGATGATGATCATATTGTAATAAGACTGGCTGTTCTGTAGACAGCTGAGTGTTAACTGTCATAAATAATCATAAACATTAGCCTAACAATGCACATGCATATCCGAAGGTGCTGAGTCATGGGTGGATCTTGATCATAGAGCCAAAAGTAATTGCAAGTGCTTGCTCATAATCATTTCCTGAAGATGATGTGATTTGACATTGAGAATTTTGGCTCTCCTTCATCACTGTGTATGTCCTCTGCCTCTGCTCTTGTTATGAGACAATATATGCAGCATACAACAAATGTGAGTAAACCCATGTTTGATATCACTGAAATGTTAAATAATGTCAAAGGTATGGATATTTGAAAACAATCAGATTGGACCGGCCATATTGAAATTACAGACTAACATGATACATGACAGTGACACAAAAGTGATTTACATGAATGATGCAATTTCCAACGCAGTGTCCAAAATAAGCTGTCAACACCGCATTTTTCGCTCATGGCTCCTTTGAATTCATTACGGCTTTTATTCCTCCAGCTTAGCACAAGATCTCTTTTCAGAAATTGGCCTCTCTGTGAGTGTCCAGCCACATGAATTTAACCTCCATGGATGACATCCAAGAAGAGAACCGTCGCTAACAAATAGGCAGAAAACTGCAGGAATAAAGGTTTGCCAAAGAAAATGAAAAGAGGCCTGGTGACTATCAACAACACGTTCTCTGGTCAGATGAAGCTATGATAAACCGCTAGCTGGGTCAGATGGGCTTCAGCATATTTGGCATGGACCTTGGCTAGACTATTACACTGACTGCATGATGCCAAATTTAAAAAATAAGGAAGGAAAAGTGTGGTAGTCTGGGCCTGCCTGAGTACAGCAGGTGCAGGGGAAATTACTTTTATAGAGGGAAACATGAACGCTAGTGCGTACTCCAAAACACTTGAATGAAAAGACACTTTCTAGTCTTGACACTAGGCAAGAAATGAATGTTACAACATAGCAATGATCCTAAACACATAAAGCAAACGTGAGTTTTTAATATACTGGTCAAGTATATCATTTGATTTGGATGCTATAGAACTCATTTGGAGACTCTCAAAGTAAAAAAAATGCAGCCCTTCAAGCAGAAAGGTGAAAATAATCATCTGTGAATAATGGCAGAATATCTCTCCCAAAATTTGTGCTACAGTGGTATCTATCCTCCGTGCCACAGAGGCCTGGATTTCCAAAGCATGGCTGGGCAAGCAAAATATCACAAAAACAAATGAAATCCCATTAGTGAAGATTGTGTAGTCTTTTGTTGCTTTTAATGTTTGGACCCTTCATCACAATCAGTCAGAGATATATGCCTTTTCTATATATTTGTATAAAAATTGTATGTTGTTCTTTAACTGCAGACATTGTTGTACTAAACCGACAATGTTGAACTAAATCTACACCACACCTACTGTATTGTCACTTTAGCTAATTGCTTTAACGAAGTTAAAAAATGGATGGCAGAAAACGTCTTATCACTAAATGCTTAGAAAACCAAGGTTCTGTTTTTTTGAGGCAGGTCTACAGATAAGAATAGTATAATCTCTGCACTTCACTCCAAAGGGCTGTACTTTTCCCTCTGCAGCTCAGCCCGTAACCTAGGTGTCATCGTAGATACAAGGCTCTCATTTAAATCACATGTAAATGCAGTATTGAAAGCTTCCTACAGCTATGCCAAATCACCAAACTGCGATGATTTTTTACTATTCAAGACACTGAGAGATTGATACATGCTTTTGTATACAATAGGTTACACTATTGTAATGCTCTGTTATCTGCCAGCACAAAACTGCACACTAAATACCTTGCAGCTAATTCAAAATGCAGCAGTTCAAATTGTCACCAGGAGCAGAAAGTTTGAACACATTACCCCTGTTCTTAGTTCTCTGCATTGGCTTCCTGTTAGGCTTAGAGCTGACTTCTCCTACTTATATATAAGGCACTTAAAGGCATGCCTACCTGACAGAATTTCTTCAAGTTTACAAGCCATGTCGTCCACTCAGGTCACAGAACGCAGGTTTCCTTGTCGTTCCACAGATAAAGAAAGTGAGAGTGGGCGGTAAAGCATTCTGCTACAGGGCCTCTATATTGTGGAATGGGTTACCAGCCTATGTTTGGGATGCTAATTCGGCCTCAGTCTTTAAATCTCGACTGAAGACCCATTACTTCCGTTTAGCTTACCCACAACCTAACACAAAATTACTATGGCTGTTGGTGCTGCTATACATGTAATTTTTATCTACTATGCTTGTCCGTTTATGTGTCAACACATGTTCTGACCATCCATGCTCTCTGCCATCCTACATGTCTGGGTAGTGCCTGGGTGGGCACCGTCTGAGCTGGAGTCCTGGTTCAGTCCCATGGACGGGTGACATCATAAATAGGCCATACAAATTATACTCACCAAAAAGGATTATTAGGAACACCATACTAATACGGTGTGTGACCCCCTTTCTCCTTCAGAACTGCCTTAATTCTATGTGGCATTGATTCAACAAGGTGCTGAAAGCATTCTTTAGA
>JABFDZ020000097.1:27920516-27938794 GCA_019775955.2 Pollimyrus isidori
AGAAGGGCATAAGGCAGGGCATACAGGAGAGACGTCACAGGCAGAAGGGCATAAGGCAGGGCATACAGGAGAGACGTCACAGGCAGAAGGGCATAAGGCAGGGCATACAGGAGAGACGTTACAGGCAGAAGGGCATAAGGCAGGGCATACAGGATAGACGTCACAGGCAGAAGGGCATAAGGCAGGGCATACTGTACAGGAGAGACGTCAATGGCAGCAGGGGAGGCAGGATAATTTGGGGTCTCCAGGCAGCACAATCCAGGGGGAGTAGGGGAAATAAAATGTGCATAAAGTTTTTTGTTTTTAAATTTAGGGATGTTGTTCATCAAAGTGGAAGGTCACAGACTAGCAGAAGGCAGCGAGGAGCTGGATTCATTGATCACTTTTCTATGACCACAAACTCAGTGTAGGGTCATGGTGAGTCTGGCTCCAATGAGGCTCTGGACTGGAGGCCGATGGTCCCCTTGATGGGATGTCAAGCCATGAGTGTGCTTGCTATAATGGTACTGTAACTATATAAAGCAGCTGGTGAATTGACGATGCCCTAGAATCAATTCTCTGCCTAAATAATCAGATGTTACGAAGATGTGCCCCGAATGAAGCAATCTTGTGTTTTATGAACTTCTTTGGTAACCTTGAAACAAGTAGAAGATTCCCGGCCTGGCGATGATCTTTAAGGGCTTAATATAATAGAGCAGGGTGTCATACACCTACGGCCCTTCCCCACCACACCCTGAACTTCTCTATTTTAATTATTAATTCCAGCTGCTATCAGTTTAATTCCCTCATTCATATTCTTTTGTATTTAACTTATTTTCCTTTTTCCTTCCATCTTCTTCTAGCTCTGTAAAAAAATGTATACATTAACAGCTATCACTGCGAATAAAAGTTTAATAGCTCACTGATAATCAGATTCTCAATATCAAATGCCACCAGCCCTTAAAGACTCCAGTCACTCAGTGTAATAGACAATGGCACACACTGCTCTCTGCCCTTAGGATGCTGTCTAGAGGTTGCATTGTCATTGCTGAACACCCTCTGCCCCCCCGCATTTAACCCTACCAGTCCCTCTGCAACTTCCAATGGGATCCAGATACTAAAATGTGTTTTTCTGTTTACTACATTTTAAAAAGCTCTGATTAGGTAGAGATAGTTTACGTGTAAAACAGACAGGTTTTATGCAGCATAATGTAAGCAACTTTAAACTTTAAACAAGTGGTCATTCAGTTTAATTTTAATGTAAGATTTCAGTATCAACCAGCACTGTCGAAAGCTGTAATATTACAAGGAGATGCTCACATGTTTGCGCATAATTATATGACTTTCCTAAAACACCGGACAGGCCTCTCAGAGTTATATGCCCTATATGCAGGAAGCCCTTATATAACCTGGCTGCGTTACGCCCCGCTGACTTTCTCGTTGCAAGTATAAAAATGCAACTGGACCAGTAATCGCCTTGCTGCTGAATAGCCCCACTGTTTCTACAACAGTATATGGGAGTAACAGATCCATGTCCTCATTCTCTGAAGATATTATCCATAGCTTTCTTGCTTGTGAGACTGCCTGACCTAATAAATATCTTCTCTCTTGGTACTAGAGGTCACTTTTGCTTTTGTGGCGTGTCTCTTCCCGCAAGACCTTGTTTAAAGATTTACTTTGTTGTTTGTTCTTTCGTGAATCTTTCTTTCCGTTCATGCTTGTTCATTTCGTAGGCTGGAATAGCGGTGCATGTGAGTTAGCCCACGTTGGCTAGCATCTGGCCGTAGCACCACTTAGGAATTCCGCGCCTTAAAGAAATACAGCAGTCTATGCTCGCACATTATCACGCAACAAAATTAAATGAGGGTCTGCGAGTCGCTCCTGTCATCATTTGGTGTTTTTATGATTCAGGAACTTAGCTCAACCCTCAGGCTAGTGTTCAAGATCATTCTGTATTTTCAGAAAGCCAGTGATATAACGTCACAGACTCAAAAGATTCATACTTTCCTATTTCACATTTAATTGAATGCATAAGACTTTCTTATAAATATCAATTGGCCCTTGCGCATTTTCAAAGAGCACAGATGGCACCCTAGCTGTTCTGAATTACCTGGATGTCTAGACTCTTAACAGCTAAGCTCTGTAACTAGTTGAATCTGTCTTTCAAGGAAGCCAAGTTGTGTGACCCTATTTTGACATGCATAACGTATATTGCTAACAACTAAGTTTAGGTTTTCATCCAGCAACAGAATTAAAACAATTTTTGTGAATCTTTGGGAATTGTGTAAGTAAAAAGAAAATGTATTTATGTTTTTTTCACTAGAATAGCTGAATAAAAATTAAAGAGTCAATGGAGGCCTTCCTTGGCAGAGAGAAACAAAACAAAAAGCTGTCACTGTCATTTTAAGGAAGATGCGAAAATCAGGTGTGCGTGTTCTGCTTTTACTCCATGTAGGGATCAGAGACCGCCTTGTAGGCATGTGTGAATGTCAGTGCTTATTGAAAATCATAAATTCAAATGCTTTCCAGCACAAACTTTCAAAGTGACCAGCTAGAAATCGGGTAACAATAACAGGATTATAGTGCAACCTGATTAACTTCTATTCAGAGTGTGTACACTTCTACATTATTCATTTCCACAGCATACTGATCTGAGTGAAGTTCCTCACATTTAGTGGTCTCCTTCAGCATTTCAAACAGCTACATTAGCTCTGATCCCCTCTTTAATCTTGTTACCTTCGTGAGGATTAAAACTGAAACGCCTGCTTGGTAAAAGATGAGAAGCAGCGAGGCGTCCTCTTGCACACGTCTGCAACATCCCTAGATGTAATGACAGCAGGAGATCACCTCCCATTCCCCCAACAGCCAATCGATTATTTCTGTGCGTCTGTCTGCTGACTTGCCTGAGCCAATCGTTTTATTGCTGTCAGCCCTCAAGGTGCGGCTGCCACATCATTTTACCTACATAGCGCAGGCATAAAACTGACACACACATGCACACACACTATTATCTTTAAACTGCAATGTCTGCTCACCAGCGAGTGCAACATGACATCAGGGATAAACGTCACGGCAGGAACTAAGCTATGTGAGTTGGATGAAGAAATGCTTCGAATGGTCAACCTCAAACATTAAAGAAATCATTATCATATGAATATGAATTTCAAGCTTTAAACAAACACATATTTCATTTTTTTTAAGCAACTCCTGCCAAAAAGGCTTTGCTGGATTCGATAAATGTAAACACTATTAATCTTTCCCTTTCTGTGTGACTGCACACTAATATATAAATAACCCTCAATGCACGATGTTGAGACATGCCCGCCAAGTGTGTTCAGGATCCACTAATGAGTAAAGAAGCTCTTTGTCACTGAACCTAACTCTGAAAGTCATCAAGGCTCAGTTCTCCCACCAGGAGCAGAAGCTGAGCTGAATGAGAGCGGGGGTGGAATGTGACCCATGCTGGTTTATCTAAGGCGACAGGGCTTTGAGGCCTTGGTGCAAGTGAGCCGGAGTGCCGAGATCACGTTCAATCGACACACGAGGGTCACCATCTCAGAGGTCGGCACGCAAACAGAGCCAGGGCCCACTGCAGCAGTCTCCTGTCACTAATAAAAAAGAAAAAGCAGCACGGCAGGCTGAGAAGGGATTTCATTTTGGGGGATAAAAACCTATGAAAGAGAATGGCGAAAGGTTGGAAGGGGTGACAGATAAGACAGCAGCAGCCTGGCAGTGGATTTCTGTGGCATATGCTGCTCTCAAAGCTTTCATAAAGCAATTATTGAAGCAGGAGCTTGAAGTAAAGGCCAGGGACACAGGGAAGCCCATCAGGACATCAGCACAAGCGAATGGTAGAGGTGGCCATATCAGCATCAAGAGAAGAGTATTAATATGTATGTGATGAGCAGGCTCGGGCAGAGGGTGGCCACTGGCATGACGGGGGACAAGATGGGGGACACCTGTGTCCGAGAATAGGGACAATTTGGTCCAAAAAGGGGGACACCTGTATTAAAAAAGGTGGACCGCTGTGTCCAAGAAAGAGGACACTTTGTTCCAAAAAGGAGGACACCTGTGTACAGAAAAGGAGGCCCAGAGGTTAAAAAGGAGCAGTCATTAAAAATGTGCAGGGGAGCGACAGGGAGGGAGTAAACATCACATACATATCACAGAAGCCCAGAACTGTATCTTATAATATCAATAACAGTATATAAAAAAATGCAAGCATGGCTGTTCTCGGACTCCGTAGTTTGTGTGACGATTTTACAGCGATGCTAGTTTTTGACAGGGGAGCAGGTACTGGGGAGGGAAAAAGGTGAACGGGGGGCTAAAAGAAGAGGGTTGGAAGACCATACCTTCCGGATGAAATCCAGACAAGCGATCACGCTACTTGTGCATACGTTCATGTCATCCCTCTCCAGTTCCTGTACCTGCCAATAACAGGCCAAAGCAGGACACGAGCACCCTTACAGCTGGACCACTGCCAGTTTTCAAAATCTCAACAATTTTCTAGGAGATTTAAAATCACTTGAAGCCACTTTGAAATGTTAAAAACAATATAAGCCCTATCTAGAGTTACATCAACCATGACCTTAACAGTCATAGAAATGTATTTCCTGTACTTGAGCTTAACTCGCTCACTTATAGAAAATTATTGTCAGAGCAGAAGTATCAGATTCTGAGAACTTTTCGTAGCTTTAAAAAATAATATAGATTCTGCCGCAAGCTACTGTCAGTTCACAGGAGGTCATCTGTACATTTTCTATTGACTTAGAGTTCAAACTGTTATCCTCATTTAAGCTTTGTTCTGTCAATTTAGGCCACAAAAGGCCGGGACATTTAGCCTCCTGTGAATACAGTATGCATCTCCCATGTCATGCTACCTTAAACCACCAGAACAATGAATGAACAAATTTTTACAGTAGTGGTTCATACAGGGTGGACCAAAAGTCGGATTACAGTTAGAGAGGCGTAAGTACATACTGTTTGTATAAGGATGCTCCTTCTCTGGCACTTATGGTTCCCGCTTCTGTTTTTCAGTTTTCAAAAACACCCTTATGGTGGGAAATTAAATTTGCGATTTAACGTGACCATTGTTTCATAAATAACTCTTCAGCTACTTTCGAGAGTGCTGCTTTATTCAAGTTAAAATCCATAAGATGGACAGCTGTTGAACCCCTGAGCAACATTCATCTTTGGTTTCTTTATGAATGGATTGTAATATTAAACTGTATAAAAGCTCTAGAGAAAACTATTAAATCCTAGAATATATAAATGCAGGTATACTTAGTTACATGCATAAAATTTTCTCATGAGAATTATTCCTGGTTATGTGATCTTTTTGACTTATGAGCCATTTTATAAGTTATAAGTTATTCATACAGTATTCCCCTATTGTTCTGACACCTTATATAGGGGAACTTATATCACTACTAATGCCTCTTCAACACATAAACCTGCAATATGCTCATTGTGTTTTAATTTCTATTTTCAATCCTTAACGTCAGTTAGGCTTGATTTCAGACTCTGATTTTGATCTGTCAGACTATAGCTCTTAAATATTGCATTAAAGGTCAATCCATCCCCCTATGACATATGATACACTGAGTGATTGCCAGCATGAACACCCCATCATCCCCAACAGCCTTGACTACAAAAGTGGCACGGTGCCCATGACGACGTGAGCCAGCTTAGGGGACATCAGGCCCATCACCGGGACCCAGCCAGCATGCAGTCAACCTGCCAATGTCCATATCCGTCACTGACAGCTGAGTGGGTCCACGGATTGTTAAAAGCATTAAATATGAATTACTGCAGATATGAAAGGGGTCGGGAGCAGAGCTGACAGGCGGCTGGAGAGGCTTTTAGCGCAACAGTGTAAGATGGGGCAGAGCCCCCTTGGGGAGGGGACAGAAGATGGTGCTTAGTGTGTGGCATGTTGCCGTCCATGTGGGTGGAGTGTGGTGGTTGGCAAGAAGAGGGGGAGGGGATTATACAGGATGACAGAAGGAGCAGATTGTTGGTGTCAAAAGGTGAGGGCAAGACAGACAACGGGAAATGTGCAAGACGGCCGGGATGTTTAAATTAAGTAATTGACTGGAAAATGCGTGCACTGGGGAGAGGAGAGGGGAAACGTGAGACGGTGAGCCGTAGGAAATGAGCATGAAGAGGAACTGGGGACAGAAAGGAGAGCAGAGGGATGGAAGTGGCAATCAATTATGGTTAGGGTGATGAGTCGATAACTTTAAAAGGAGGCAGTTAAACAGAACACATCCTAAAGAAACTGCTAGAGTTTGGTATATTCATTTTTTATATATTTATTTTTATTCATTTAAACCT
Source organism: Pollimyrus isidori (assembly GCA_019775955.2). Classification (NCBI taxonomy): domain Eukaryota; kingdom Metazoa; phylum Chordata; class Actinopteri; order Osteoglossiformes; family Mormyridae; genus Pollimyrus; species Pollimyrus isidori. The sequence goes on from JABFDZ020000097.1 coordinate 27,926,832, forward strand.
TTATTTAACCAGGAAGATCCCACTGAGTTACAATAACTCTTCTTCCAAGGAGTCCTGGCCAACAATGGCAGGTAGTTACAAGTACACTAAAGACAATAGACACACCACCAAGTACACTAAAGACAATAGACACACCACCAAGTACACTAAAATTACACACTGTCGGCTTTTTTAAGCAGGACAGTGCTACTCTGCATTGTGTTAGGTACACTTATATGAAAAATTCCTCGGCAGCTGAATTGGACCTCTTGTTTGCTCTCTGTGCTTTCATCAGCCTATCATCTGTAAACTCAGCCTTTAGCTGAATATTGACCTCAGCCCTGCCCCCACCCTTGGTTCTGAAAGATTACACTCAGACAGACTGTGATCTGTCATGTATACAAGAGACTACAATAGCATGTTAACAAAAGATGAAGTCATTATTTTGCAAAAGCTAAATGGTTTGCATTCCTCAGGCCTCAGTTTCAATGTCAATGCTGCATTTCTTTCAAGCAATGCATTTACTAATGTACTGATTAAGAAACATTTTGTAGAAATCTTAGAAAGCACAGAGGCAAAAGACACTCACCCGGTATTTGTTTTTTTCTTCTGCCATTTACAGGAAGCAGAAGCAAAGGCCCAGCACCCGTGGCAGGCCCAGCACCCACGGCAGGCCCAGCACCCACAGCAGGCCCAGAGCCTACAGCAGGCCCAGCACCCACGGCAGGCCCAGCACCCACAGCAGGCCCAGCGCTCACGGCAGGCCCAGCACCCATGGCAGGCCCAGCACCCACAGCAGGCCCAGCGCTCACGGCAGGCCCAGCACCCACGGCAGGCCCAGCGCTCACGGCAGGCCCAGAGCCCACGGCAGGCCCAGCACCCACGGCAGGCCCAGCACCCGTGGCAGGCCCAGCACCCACGGCAGGCCCACCGCCCATGGCAGGCCCAGCGCCCATGGCAGGCCCAGCACCCACGGCAGGCCCAGCACCCACGGCAGGCCCAGCGCCCATGGCAGGCCCAGCACTCACGGCAGGCCCAGCGCCCACGGCCAGCACAACACCGGTTCAGTGTGGCTGCTGAGACCAGCTCATGCCACAGAGCCCATGCTGCAAGGCTCAGACTGAGCTGTGATCTGTTTATTGGCAGAACCATCCATTTGTTGAAATACACTCACCTTTTTGGCCACTGCCTTCCTATACTGTGGTTTTTCCACTGTCTGCTGAGGCACATGGCTCCAAAATGGCAACGTTTATGTCTGCTAAAGTGTGATTTTAGCTGCGGTGCATGACTCATGTTTAGCAGTGGTTCCCCCAAAAGCAAGTCCAGACACAGGTTTAATAATCTTGGATCAGTGGGCAGTACTGTCGCTTCACGCTGGCAGGCTAGGGGTTCAGATCCCACTTCTGCTTTGTGTGTGTTTCGCGTGTTCTCCCAATGTTGTTAGGGTTGACTCCAATTGCAATCTCCTGATATGTAGATGTGCTAATCTGTGTCTCTAAATTGCCTGTAGTGGGTGTCGTGCTACGGAATGGCATGTACTCCGGGATGTAGCTCTGCCTTGTGGCCTACACTGCCTGGAATGCCTGTCACTCTGACCTGGATAACTGGTTGCAAATTGGATGAATGGAACATCCTGGTCTATATTTTTTTAAGCCATGCAGCTAAGCAACATTCTCCAAGAAACAAGCAATCAACTAACATCCTCTTCTCAAGGTGAATCATCAAGCAGACAAAAAACCGTGGACAATTTGAATTAGAGTTGCCAATAACTAAATGTGCTTTAATGGCATCGTGAGCCCCCTTTCCTCACCCTGTAAATTACTGAAAAAGGAATGACATTTTTCACCTTTTTTATACTAATATAAACTGTGCGTGTTGCATCTGCAATTATAAAAATGTTATCCATCGGGGTTAATGAAACACTGAAGATGAGCTAAACTCTGAAGATGGGCTATAGTCCATCCATCCATAGTATTGTAGTCAAGACCACCTAAACTGAGACCAAGACATTACCCAGACCAGAGGGTATCAAGACCAAGACACTGCCTAGACTTGAGGGCACCAAGACCAAGACCAAGGCCAAGACACACTAAGGCGAGACCAAGACCAAGAATAGTCGAGACCAAGACCAAGACCGAAAACAGACTAGGGATAGAATTGGCATCACATAGCTGTGCATTACAAGGCATTGCTGTGAAGTATCATTCGTCATTAAATCAAATTCATGTTATCTTTTCGATAATATTGTCCATATGTCTCTCATTTAATCTCTCAGATTTGTCATAGTTATGAGGCCTGATGGAAAATAATATTCTCAGCAATCCTCTCCGATAACCGTTTTATCAGACCTTGTCAAAAGAAAGAGATGGGATGTACCAGAAAGATGTTCATATTAAGTCTCTTATACCAGAGACAGAGGCCTCGGGTAAGCTGTGAATACGGCTATGGCCCTATGTAATGACCCTTTGCTTTGAACTGAAGAGAATGAGCCTCCGGATTGACTTGCACCTACTTCCAAGACCGTGCTTTGCAATGAATGTACCTAATTTATTCCAGTTATAACTATGCCATTGGCTTCGCGGACATTTTCGGACATTTCTTTGCCGACTTCGCTATGATGCGATGTGTATGACGTGTATGGACTATGAAGCACTGGCAGTGTCCATTGACAAAATGTGTACAATGTTACATTTTTAAAATAGATGAATCTGACTGTTTGCATTTGAACTGAGGCATGTAATAAATAATGCTACTGTTCTGTGAGGATGTGCTGTTTTCTCTTTTTTTCCCCATCCCATCGAGACCGCTATGTCCGAGACCAAGACAAGACCGAGACTAAATAGAGTCTAGACCAAGACAAGACCGAGACCAAATAGTGTCGAGACCAAGACAAGACCGAGACCACAAAAAACTGGTCTCGAGACTGGTCTCGAGGACTATCCATCCATCCATTATCCCCTGCTGAATCCAAGGTCAGGCTATAGTGTCAGGTATAAATCAGCTTTTCCTTCTCAAGACAGATTCTGAGAGATTTGCTGCATTTCCAACAGACTCAATAGACTTGCCCAAAACTCCAGTTTTTAGTCAGCCACTCCATTTCAGTCTTCTTTCAGGTTGAAAATAACACTGCAATACTTCCCAAACATGGGGCTTCTGTAATGCAGTTGATGAAATATATTGCATGGACATACAGTGCAGTAGCAAAAATGATTCCAGTAATGATTTGAGACTGTAACAGAGCTGATGCCATGCAGGCCTTTGTTGCATGTTTGGCTACACTGACCAACATCAGCATTGCCAGGGCTCCAGCTGAATAACTACATGAATCAAGGGTAAATGAACACAAAAAGGTAATTCATTAAAGCCTTATCTCTGAGCTGGTTTGATGCCTTCAGAAAGTGTATAAGAATAAAATTTAATTGTAATAGCAGTAAAGCAGGTATTGCTAACATTAAGTTTTCACACATTTTTAGTCATTTGTTGTAACTGCACTCATTCAAGGCAGCACTAATTCTGTATAATGGTTTATTGATTAATTTCTAAGCTCCCATTGCAAGCTTAAATGTTCATCTTCTACACTAATGGACTAAAACAACCAATTTTCTTTAAAATGTTTTTCATTGTGTTTATACATACATCTTTAATCGGAGACTGGGGAAGAAGATGCACGTTATTCTGTCTGAAATTATTGGTGTTTTAAACACAACCACCTCCAGCTTGGTTTGCTGGTCAATTTAGTCTGATGTGAACCAGCGAGGTTGAAGTTCCGAGTTTATGTTGGAAAAAGCCGTTAATACTGTTCCTGTTCTGCTGTTTGCTTTTGTAACGCTCATTAGCAGAGCAGCAACCAGCAAGTAACTTTTCAGTGTATTTCTTTGTCGCCACAGGTCCCATTTCATCAAAATTTTTTGTTTTACAAAGAAAATTAAATGTTCATTCTCCTCGTAAACGTTGAAGTTCAGGACTAGATGCTAGATATGTTACTTTATTGGTAATGGGGGGGGGGGACGGGGGGGACCACAGAACAAACAATGGCCAGTTCCTAGTTCTAGATTAGCTGTACACTCCAGTTAAGCTTAAATTAACTTCTCTGGAACTAATGTGATATGTTGGACTGGCATCCCATCCAGGGTGTCCACTGCATGCAATTCCTGAGTCATGCTCTGTATTATTGATGATTAGACGGATAGATGGATGGATGGATATCAAGATCTGAACTTCCTAATTATAATTAAATAACAAACAATACATAAATAAAGCAGCTTGACACTCTCTTTATTGATTATCTTTCTGCATGTGACAACCCCCCTCACTGATGTACTGTAACATGCCTTTTGAAGCATTCGGAGGACAAACAGAAGCCAAGTGGGTGGGACAATTAATGCCCCTGTGCTTAATCAACCCATGTGAACTGCTGTTTCGAAAAGGACACAAGCTGTTTCACAAAGGGCACAAGAAGCCTCACTAGGATAGCAGTGATTTGCGACTTCATTGCAGGTTTTTGTGCCCCAGGTAGAACACACTGATGCTTCTGGTAATGATAAGTAGTAATAACAGCACATATTAGTCTCATGCATTCATCTGACCATTCATCCTGGCCAGTGTTGTGGGTAGTCTCATGTATATACCATATAATTCACTATTCTCATAAAGTATGTCTAATGGTTTGCGACAGACGGATGCAGTTTGTAAATTGGCATTCAAGGAGCAACTAAAATTGCATCTGAAATATTCAATAGTCAGAGGATGTGGAGAAATGTTCTAACATCTTTGAATATAATAATGCAGGCTCTGACAGCTGATATGCTGTGTATTCTAACCTAAATCTACCGCGGCTCCTTGTAGAGTTAAATGAATAAATGTATCACCCCTGGGAGACCCCTGGCAATATGCTTCCGCCATTGCGTGTTACCTGTCATGTCACTGTCACACCGCTTGGTGACCCGCCATCTGGAGTCCAGCTGGTCCTTGTTAGAGACGAGTTCTGAGGGCGTACAAGACACCGGCTTGTGTCAAACGGGTTACTTTTAACTGTGTTACCAAGCTAAGCTAATCCCCAGAAAGGGGAATTATTTTGCAGGGGTGATATTAACACAAAAGCAACTTTCTGTGCCGCTGCAAACCATTGCTTGTTAGGGCACTGTTTCCCTTTACAGCCACATTTACAACATTTACACCATTTGCAATTTCCTGTGTTGCATCGCTTGCTCAAGAATACTGGAAATGAAGAAGTCTCTGTTACTTTAACTTATTCACGATACTCACCTAGTTTATTTTAGTACATGTTAATTTACAATGAGTTCAAATACATACATCATACAGCCTGGGACGCAGGAGAGGCACTGTACTGTACATTTCCATGTATTTTCAGGCATATTTTTTGACAACGAGGATAAAACAGGAGAGTGAGGAGAACTGCTTGACATTGACATTCCACAATTTAAAACATATTATTAATTTAATTTCTTAATCACACAATGCAGGCATCTTTTAATCTAGCAAATTAAATTTCATTTACTATGGAATATCTGAATTTCCAGAGCAAAGACAACCTTGAGAGGAGTGTACACTGCCATTAAATATTTCAGTTAATGTAGATATTTTAGAAAAGACCATTGCTCACTGGAGATGTGCAATAACGCTGCAGTGAAGGTAATCAGATTTAGCATGAAATGAAACTGTACTGGAGTACACTGGCCCTTCACCCTTCTGATTATGTATGTAGTGTACTACTATAGTAATATTAAAGGGGCGATTTAACCCAAAACTGAAAATGATATGTTTTAAACAGACTTTACTGCTACCTGTCCATCTAGGTCAGTCTGCTGGGACTTGCCTAATTTTGGAAATACCAGCTGTAAGTGGTGTCAGGCTTCGCATCACTGTGCAAAAGATACCAGCACGAGCAGCCCAGCCATTCCATTGTACGCAGTGAAATGATTGGTGCCTGGTGTTCTGCAAAAGAAAATAGTTCCCAAATCAAACTGCTCACTACCAAGTCTATGGATTATCTTCAATAACAGGGTCATGACTTCTGGTAAGAGACATTGCTGTTGAATTTTTTAAATGTTTTTTTCTGGCGCGTTAATCACCACAAAAAGAATGCCTTTTACTCCCATTAAACTCGAGAACTCCCATTAAGCTCGACATTTCAACGGCCAGTATCACGAACACTAGGCATCTCTCAGTTGATCAACCCAGATGGATAGATGGCACTAAAGCCCATCTAAAACATATCTTTTTCAGTTTTGGATAAACTGCCCCTTTCATTCTAATGCACTTTTTATTATTTTAGAAACATGTGTGGACCCATATCTTTTAAGATAATGCCAATGTGGTTTGATAGCTATGTTCACTCAAAGTAGACAAAGTAGTTATTTGTTTTTTCATGATATTGCGGCAAATGACAGCATGCTTACGAGACACTGTGCATCTAAAGAAAGATCTGCTAGGTGATTGGTTGAGCTACATTATTAAGAAATTTAGGAAATTGACATGTAATATGAAATGTGATTGAGTATGGAAGGTTCTTGGTCGTATGAATGTGAAGATGTGCCTTCTGCTTTATCACCAATCCTATCCATCATGAATTTTTTATTATTATTTGTTGTTTAATATTGGGATATCAAAGGAGGATCAGTACTTCATTTAAGACAGAAAATTCTACAAGAGGATGTAAATTGATGTGGTATTAATGAAAACAATTTCTAACATTACAAAAAAGAAAAAGCCAATATTTAATTAAAAGTCACTGCACGTGTTGTCTGAAGGCTTGGTCTTTGAAGAGCGAGACCTCTTTTGATCACTGGCTGTTGGGCTGACAGATTGTTATTTACAATTGTCAGCTTTTATGTCATACCATCATCCATATCCAAATCACAGCCTATGGAAATTAAACACCTTTTATCAGTGTGATGATCTCTTATGTGCTCATCATCGCCCTGGTCTGAAAACATGGCAAACGTGCAACGTCCCACTCTAATTAGACCCATACCCAAACATATACTGTACCCTATCTTACACTTAGGCCGGGCACTTTCTTGCATATTGATCTTTTTATTCAACAGTCTAAAATCATTCCCAGAATCTGAATCTGCCAAAGCTGAATATTAATTTCTACTAAGAGACAGAACTGTGAAAAGCAGACATAATATAAAATTCAAGCAACCCAGTACTGGCTTTGAATGAATGATTTCATATTTATAAATTCAAGACTAACTTCAAAAACACCAAATTGAATAACTTTGAAATGCTGCCTTACAGCTGGGGATTGAAGGTTTGAAATCCATTCATGCCCTGTGTGTGTGTGTGTGTGTGTGTGTGTGTGTGTGTGCGTGTGTGTGTGTGTGTGCGTGAAAGAGCGGATATACCTTACCACATGGGGACACAATGTCCCCACAATGTCATGAATACCCATTTTTCACAATCAATTTAATAAATATCTGTGACTGCAATGAAAAAACTAAAGATGCAAAAATGCTTGCATTTTGTTAATTTTTGACAGGTACTGTGTCAGCAAATGAAACAGCCACAAATTGTAACAGATTAACTGGTATAGCTTATGCTGATTTGGCACTGTCAGACAAAGTTATGGTTAGGTAGAGGTTAAGGTTGTCATAGTTAGCGTTAGCATTTTTCCCATAGAAATGAATGAGCAGTCCCCGTAAACGTATGTTTGTCCGACGTGCCTGTGTGTGTGTGTGTGTGTGTGTGTGTGTGGTCATGTATATATTACAGTGTTTGAGCTGAGCACCATGCATACACATCCTTTCATTCATTCATGATTAACATTCACCATGGTTACGTTTGATTCAGACCAGACACTGATGCTATCTGCTCAATTTTATATATGTTGTTAATCATTGTTATTATTTGTTATTGCTGCACTTTAATTTGGCTTGGTGCCAAGCCTGCCATTTGCAAGCCGATCTACAATACGGAAAATGTTAATGAGGAGGAATTTTAATTACAGCCCTTCAATTTGTAATTTATTTGTAATGAGTTGGAAATGGAATTGGGGTACAGTGGTGACTGAGAGCTATAACAACAAAATATAAAATGCTCTTTTTTTAATTATATGAATTATTTGAAACTGCAGCAAACAGTCTGGCTTTAAACAAGTGTGACTAACAATCCAGGACTGCTTCTTATTCAGTGCACTCAGCACCGAAACGCTTTTCTGAAGCGGCTTGCATATATGTTTTCCTCTAGTTTGTTATTATGGCTAACTTGACTTCAATCGCAGCTTCTAGTCTGCATACGGTTCAAGGACATCAACATCTGAACTGTTTGGCCCAAAGCTCAGTGCCAGGCCTGGAAGGTCTGCATCTCTTTCAGTTGCAGATCATCCAGGCAGAGTAGGGAAATGCTGAAACCCATTAATTGATCAATCACCATCCTCATCCTCATCTTCACACCGCTTTATTCTCCCAGTGAGAGTTCAGCTGGCAGGTCAGATCAAAATCCTCTTTCCAAGGTCTCTCCAGACGCCAGCTAATTTTGGCAGATCTCCAGAGATCCCCAGGCCATCTGGGTCTTTCCTATGCTAGCCACCCAAATCACACTGCACCTGACCCCCAACATTCACCTAAAAGGCAATTAGCCAACAAAATGGCTCCACAGAGCAGTTGCGTGCTGAGACCTGCTGGCTTATATAGGTACCCGGTCACCAGGTACTCTTGAGCCAACACCATCCCTTATTCAGGCCCAGGGGTAGGTCCCAGTAACATAGTCATGAGCAGAGTACTTCTTGGTAGCTTTCATGGGGTCATTGTTGGATCATAGTTTGTATAGTCTCACCGCACAGACCTGGGCCTGCCAAATCTCAAACTTCAGCCAACATAGCCCTGTGGATCGCTGAAACACAGAAATCCCTCCAATGCACTAGGAGGTCACGATCCTCAGATGGGCAAATTGATAAATGCTAAGGAAAAACAGCGGCTCAACTGTAGCAGCTAATCAATACAATATCCATGAAAGTCACTTGTGTGAAGCCTGGGAGCTGAACGTATGCCTACGACAATGTGCCAAACAGCTCGTTCTAATGATTTGAGCAATTACAGCAAATGCTTGCTGATGACTCAAAACACATTCCAGGCTATTGATCTGCTACAGAGGTCTGTGAAATATGGTCGTAGATTATTTCTGATAGGACTACATTTCTGATAGGAGTACATGGCTGCCTGTTCTGCTGCTTTAATGGTGCATGTGAAGGAAATGGCTTAGTAAATCAGAAACCAGTGCTGTCACATGACCAAAGCTCACAGCAATAGAGCAGTCACAAGGGAATGTTCCATATTGGATTTTTTTCTAAATAGCCAGAGGAGGGACGTAATCTAAGGTCTTTTTGATAAAATAGACATTTGATAGCAAAACACGACAGTATATAGATGTTTATTGAACCAGCTCTACTGTAGGTGTATGTAGTTTTCATTTAGGTTTTCTTAAATAAACATCCATGCATTTCCATCTACACTTATTACAGAATCCAGTTAGTGAATCTATGAGACGAGACAATATCAGCCAAACAATTGTTCCAGATAAAGCACACTACAAATGATTCCAGGAATGCCTCACAGGGTTTTAATAACACTCAGTCCGTGATAGTCTCAGGCTGATTTTTGAAACAGTGACATTTCACTAAGAAGCTGAGACATGCTCCAATGAAGATGGAAAAATGTTGATGTTCTTGGTTATCAGCTTCATTTCTCCTTGGTTGATTTTATCTGAAACAAGCTCATGTTTTGTCAAAATTATTTCATTGCATTTTTGTTTTAATTCCAATCATTTCATTCAGTAACCTTAGAGAACTTATGAAACATGATGAATAAACTTTAGTAAGGTTTAACACTATTTAAGTAAAAAATGCATCAGATTTTTCCTCTGTAACTCAAAAGTTACAAAAAAAGTTTTGTTTAAATACTGTGTGTTTCAAACCTTCTGTCTCCTATGACACTAATTCAGTCCATCATCTGCTCATCAACACTTTGTTTGTCATCATCACAGCTTATGAAATTGTTAATCATCTTTCACCTCAGATGTCAGCACAGGAGAAGGTGAGGACAGGAGATGTCTTCTCACACTGTTTTCCATTTGCTTTTCAGGGTAAAACTTAAAGGCTACATACTGTCCCCAACTAACTCTCATATAGTAGCTATTTATAAATAGCAGGTCATGCATGGTAGACTGATATGTATTACCATGCTTGATTTTATATATTGAACATCTATATTTTCTCGACAGGATGCCAATCAAATAAGAATTTCAATCTGCAATTTTCTCAATTGCCCTTCACCTTCACCCATTGTATTCATTTGTCAAATTCTAAATAGCAGTTTTGTTGAAATTTTAAGTCCATAATAAGGAATTGAGAATAACAATGTTTACTTGGACTCAAGCACACTTATCATGGGTGGAATAGGAGGGATCATTAATATCTTTCTTGCCCTTTTCCCACACATTCAAACCTATCACACCCCCAACCCCCCCCACCAGTGCTGAAGGTTGTCTTTGTTAAATCCCTTCAGTTTTTCCACTCCATGCTGTTTGCATATAAATCAAAGCAAAGCAAAATCTAAATGGTTACATGCAAGTTCCAGTGAAAAACTCTGTATCAACATAATGTATTTGTTTTGCATAACCAAAGGAGAAACTTCACAGGATGTAACATAATCAAGCCCTAGTACCCAATGTAAATAGATACAATATAAATGTTTAAATGTTTCTTCAAAATTTCTCATCTGTTGGCTACTTGTCAAAATCTACAGGTATGTAAATACGTTAAGGAACGCCTGTAGACTAGACTTCAAGACTGAAATGTCAGTCTGGTCGCTTGTTTTAAATATTGTTTTGGCAATTAAAACTGGCAAAGTGATGCTGTCTACTGCTTATTAGTGCTATTTTTGTTTTGCATCCAGTGTTGATAAGTCAATATCATGGTATCGCTTCATCTGCAAGTCACTCGTTACATGGACTTTAAATCCAGCCGATCGCCTCATTAAACAGGCTGGCTTCTCAGAATTGTTATTATGAATAAAAGACATGTATCTAACATGACTTAGTATGAATGCTTAAATGAATATAATTGCATCAACTCTTAAAGTAAATTGCTCATTTACTTGGTCTGATATATGACAGCCAGACAACTGATAATTGCCAAGTGTATAATTTTATTTGAAATAACTAACTTGATGGTTGTGTAACATTTTATCACGCAATGCACCTGTACAGAATTTTTTCCGGAGAAGCTGCAGCTCATGCTTGTGACACATTCAGACCAGTATTCTGGTGAGAGGGCAGACAGGAAGTGACGCGCGTCACTCTGCTGGCGGCAGAGGTCTCTGAGGAAGCTCCACCTGTTGACCGTAAAATTTCACACTTATGAAGGAGACGGATGCTAGATGTTGAGGACAGACTTTCTTACAACTGTAGTCTCCAGTCTTCTCTAAAGGTTACAAGATACATCCAGAGAATTCTGCTCATGTTTAATGGATCTGTGTCACTGCTATTTATAATGCGCCTCAGCCAAGACTTCCCTTCAAACTGGCACTCCAGAGGTACTGCCACTGGGAATGAACCCAAGGGCAGCAGGCGGACGGCGGTGTCACGCTCCCGTCACGCCGCGCTGGCTCTGTGCGCTCCACTTAACCCAGCTAGATGGCTCGGTCGAGGTGCCTGCTTGTAACATCCCTGGTGAGCAATCGCACACCTTGGGAGGACACCTTCTCACTCCGAAATGGAGTTTCTATGTAAGGGTCACAACCAGTGTGCCACTCTTAGATGCCGGCTAGCAGAGCCTGTGGACTGGAGGGGTTTTCCAGTGGTGCAGACAGGACAGGAAATACGCAACCAAAGGCAGCAAGGTTTAACATAAAGTTCTCGCCGCGAGTCTTCACCTAACCGTGTTGGGGGGGGGGGCCCCCCCCCCCCCACAAGACGGAAGGGAACGAAAAAAAAAAAAAATAAAAGAAAAGCAACAGGAGATA
>JABFDZ020000097.1:28001509-28017619 GCA_019775955.2 Pollimyrus isidori
CCCCCCCCCCCCCCCCCCCCCCCCCCCCCCCCCCCCCCCCCCCCCCCCCAGGCTTCACACAGACTCTTCTCAGCTACTGTCTGGGGGGCAATGAGTTAAGTCATAAATTCTCCAGCCAAGTGTGGAATGGAGAAACAAAAAATATAGCTTTGACTGGTCTTAAAGCCTTGAGCCATACAATCACAGGCAAATTTAACATGACATAAAGCGCAGGCGCGTCAGACAAACGGGCAAGATACTACTGCAGTAACCGGACTGGCATAGGCAGAGCTGGGGCTCTCCTCTGCTTGAATGATCATGTTAAGAGACAGTCATCACGCTTAGCCAATGGCAAACTGCTCAGACCAGCGGGACGACATCATATGTGTGAATGGGTCGATTCCATCTGGCGAATAAAGCGGGTTTGTGTTCTATTGCGTGTGTCTCTGGAAAGTAGTTCCCACAGTTGTTCAGTTTAGTTTCAGGTCTGCTCCACACATGCTAAACTGTAAAAATTAGTAACAGTCACTCGTATCTGAGCAACTTTTGCAAATTATATGACACATTTAGACGGCATTTTTGATGGCATTTCTTACTCATATTAATATGAAATTATTGTGAAATTATTTGTACTGGAGTAACAATTTCACCGATTTTCACACTGATCATGATAGCAAGTACAGACGCTCCTCTACTTACGAACTTTCACACATACGAAAGAAGAGGTCTATAAGTCTAAATTGTGTTCCTTGGCCGCTACTCCCACGGCACAGCAGCATAGCGTGCGTACCCCCAGCATCCTAGTTCTTTGTACTTGTATATCCCCTTAAACTTACCAACATCTCTGGTTATGAATGGCCATTCAGAACGTATCTCACTCGTAAATAGCGGAGCGGCTGTATAGTGAATACACAGGAACAGTAAAGGAATTCAGGGGCATATGTTGGTATTAATGCTTCCCATCATTCATTAGCACATCATACTTGATGAATCAGCGCATTGTGCATCATGATCCATGAGTCAGCACAATGCTCCGTTTATCAATATGGTACAATGCATAAATCATAAAATCAATAATGACTGAAATCTGTGAGATAGAAAACAGGCAAGATCTGGGTTTTTTCCTCATTTCCACAACACACACACTCAGCTATTCCTCGACAGCTTATCAATTAAATTGCTGCAGAAAGGAATCAAGCGCCTGATGTAGGACAGTAGCTAAAATCAGAAGCATCTGTTACCGCATTGCATTTTTATTACCTGCTCTAGCAACACATTGCATTTTGCTTATTTGATATTACTTTATATCTTTAGTCTTACTGAGATTAAAATACCAGCCTTCTCTGAAGGCTCCTATTCCCAAATGGAAGCTGCCAAACCAAACCGCCCTGTTCATATTTGCTAATTAAGACACCTCCACGTAGTCGAGAGTGAGAGAGAGCGATGGGATGTTCATGTCCCCCCCCTGCCGGCCCCGGTAGCGGGGGCTCTGAGCTGGGTTGGCGTTCCCGGCAGCTTACACAGGGATCCAGGAGCTATCGCTGGGATGGTGGAATGTCATTATTCCATGCCGGGAGTTCCCACCCGAACCCTTTTTCTGTCTGTAGTCTGAATTAGATGGATTTAATGAATCTTGCTGAAGGAAAAAAAAAGGCCAATTCTGTATGAGGGGATCAAGGATGCTGGGACTTCACCTACAGCACTTTAGCTGGAAGGAAGGAGAGCAGAGGAGAAGCAGCAACTGCAGATGACTGATCTGGGGATTAACACTTCAATATTCATATGGCTGAAGTTCACTTACCCTATGGAGCTTAAATGCATCATGGAAAAAATTATACTACGAATACACTTGAGGCAGATGAATTATCTTTAAGTGTCAATTCATGTTAGAAGGTATCGCTTGAGTCAAGGACAATGTCAAGCCTGCATCGAGCAGAATGGCACAAGAATTGTATCAAAACTATCAGCATCTACATAGGCAGACATCCAAATATTCAATTATTAGCTCTTAATTTACCTCCAATAGAACCTTTTACTGCAGCCTTCACGCATACAGTATCTTCTCTGGGTGTTCAAAACACGTATTCAGTGCAAGCACACAATTTTACAGCTAATTTAGAACAACGCTTCATTTATTTAATATTTTTGTTTCAAAGAAAACTAGCTATGTCCCAGATCAGTTTAGCTCAGTATTATTCATTGCTCTTGATTTTTCTTCTATCTACAAAAACTGAAAGCTGGCTGTTTCTGTTTGTGCTGTTGAGATATTACTGTAACAGGAATGCATTAAGTTATGTGTTGATCTACCTATAATTAATAAGCACAGGTTTGACACTCACAGCCATAACATTGCATATAGATCAGTCCTCATATAACTTGTATATAAAGAAGAGATGATAGTATATGCTGAAAACATGTCCCGTAATCTATTGATTTGATTTTAAATGCAAAAAGTACTTCTACATGTGGATTGTGTCCATTGTGTCCAGTATCCATTAGTGCATCAAAGTCTTATTTTCAACACAAAGTAACATTGATTACAGGCATACATATCAGAAAGGTATATTGTTAGTCATACCTTGACTGATTACTTAGCAAAAAGATACTAGTAATTACTGTGTGTATTTGTTTTTATAATATTATAAATATAAAATATTATAATACTTTGAGTTAGTAACCTTGGAACTAAACTGTACACTAGAAAATATAAAACAAGACAAAAACAGCAAACAGACAGTGAAGCAGCACACATTTATGAATAATAAATAATACTCAATATAAAATAATTTGCATCAAATGCTTTCATGTTGATGTATAAACACCAGACACCTGTGCTATGTTTTCAGTGCCGATTTAAACGTGATTGTTAATCTTGATTGTGCTGCAGTTACTGGAGATACACAGCACTTTACATTAGGTGGATCTCTAACGGTATATGAAGCTTGGTGACATGTAGTGAAGATACTGTTTTAACTTCATGGATAGTAATGAACTGCCATATGTTAGGTGAGCCTAGCGTCCCAGAAAGTGGTTTTCTTGGTGGATGGGGGTCTCCGTTCTCAGGCTGTAACATATTTCTTACCTTGGTGGTAATAACTGGTGACTGGCAATCTATTGTAGCCAGTTTATCACATGCAAGGCTATTCAGTTATAGACACCATGTATTTATTTGTTTGTAATTCATATTTTATGCAATATCAAGTCAATCGGACACATAAGAACATCCTCTGCGCCGGTTTTTGTAATCGCCCATACTTCATTGTTATCATTCTAAAACCCTGAATCCATTACTTAATAACTGAAATCGTTTATTGATTTTTAATGATAGCCACAGTGTCAATGGCAGGATGCAGACCAGAATACTTTCTTCAGTGATGGGTTTCAGCATAAGCACTGCCATGTAAATGCTTTGGTGGTTGTTAAGTACAACCCCGACCTGTCAATGAGACATTCAGGAGACAGGTACCATTACGTTTTGGAGTTACTCCTAGGTGTGTGATTAAGTTGTTTGGATGTTTTGGTGCTACAGTGACAGAGAGTGGCGAACATAAGACTGCTGCAGTAATACGGTATCGATCAAAGGGCTGCCTTGTTCATTCTTGTGAAATTACAGAGTCCCACGCTACACTGAAATTAACTCCCCTGGAACACCAGTTGAAGCATTTCCTCTAAAAAAAAAAGATGCATGTAAAAGGTCCCAAGGGTGTGAGAATCTCTGTGTAGACCTCATATTTCCAGGGTGTCAGTGTTATATCATATACTTACTTAGGATATGCTTTATCCAAAGATACAGACCAATTTGTACAGTTAAATCACTTACTGTAGATAAGCACAGCACCATGCTGGGCATGCTGAAACTTTCATCTTAACACCACAGAGTGCTGTGGGACATTATCCTTGAGATTTTTTTTGCCGGGGAAATTCCTCCCAGGTTCTTGGTGACCATATTATTCATCAGGTGGAAACAATCCTAAAAGTACTGTGCTAGCGATAAGTAACGCATAGCAAGACACAAAGTGGCAATGGAGTTTCAAGCTGTTGTCCACCTGGACAGGAACAAAATGGGGTCAAAGCTACACAAGACATGCATGCTTTTCTGTCAGCTGTACTGTTCTTACATCAGGCGACTGACCGTGATCAAGCAATGTGGCCTTCAATATATACAACACTGTAAACTTACATCCAACAGAGCAAAAGATCACAGCATCATTCTGAATGTAACTGAAATGCTTTGGCTTTGTATATTACAGTGTGATTTGAAAATCTCATCTTGGATTCCTCATCAGAAGCAATTAGCAAATCATATACCAGACAGCACATGCATTTGGTTCTTTGAGCAAGGTTAGGGCTTAATTGTTGCTCTTGTGCATCGTGGCTGACAAAAGTCATTTACTTTTTCAGACCCTGTGTTGAGGTGAGGGTGCTAATGGGGTAGCTATGAAGAGGTACCAGTGCAATCTCAGACACAGCTTGGATGGACGATGTATGCAGTTCCTATAGGATTCTGCCTTCCATCTCCCTCCCCACATGCAGAGCAGCGTTTGGTCAGTGCTTGTAGTTGCAGTGGCATCTAGTTTTCTCCCTGCCTATATGCAAAGTGCAGCATTTAGGCAGGGTTTGTGATTGATGCTGGATCTGTGAACCAGCCCACCAGAAAGCCAAGTCTCTCTGCCCATCTGCAAAAGTGAAGCCTTCAGGGTTCAAACTTTATGTTGTATAGTATTGAGATGATTCACTTTTCATAATTGCTGCTGGAGATGGAGCTCAGTACTCAGCCAGGGCGTGTAGTCAGTGCTAGATGTAGTCCATCTTCCTGTCTGCATGTAGAACTTCATTCAATGGCGGAAAGCAAATTCGCAAGATATGTAAAAAACAGGTTTGGACACTTGTCAGGAGCACTGCCACTCTTTATCTGATCTGCCTTAAGCTACCTAAGAGTCAGAAACAGAAAACAACAACAGCAACTGCGGCTGCATATGACCCTTCGTTCCCAGAAGGGGCCCATCCTGAGGCCTTTCTTCTGCAGGTTTACCTTTCAGTGGGATGGGAGCTTAAAATCCCAGTCCTGATGTATGGCCTGGCCTGATTGACATTGTCATGTGATTACTTCATTGTCCCACGATTCTTTGCAGTCCATATGTCACCTTTTGACATATTTTACATGACATGAATCTATAATCCAGAGTCTCTCATCCTTCTGACAAATGGCAGTTTACTTTGTACCTTTGTTTTCTGAGTCCACAATCTTGGAATTTCACTAGAAGAGGATTTGTCTCTGATGCGTCTCAGACATGTTCTTTTGATTGGGATTAGTGGCAGCTCAGGAGCATCGCATACAAAAGGGCACAACACAAAGCAGATCTGTCTTAACAAAGTAAACAGTGGTCATGGGCAACCCTTAAATGATCGTCAAATGATGAACCTCATGGATATTTTGTTTCAGCTATTATTTAAAACATTAACCACATAAAAATGGGCTCACTGGCTGTAGAGGTTTGTGATGCATCATACTGTACGGTGATCATAGGCGGACATTTCAGGTCCAGAAAATACAAATCCAGACCAAGATTTTGTTTCAACCAACCAGTTGAGTCTCTGTGACTGTTACTCTTTATACCCAACTGGTTGGCTGATGCAAAATCCTGGTTTGGAGTTTTACTTTCTGGATCTGAAATGTCCACCCTGATGGTGATACTGAACTAGCGTTATACTTTAATGGTGTCCTTGGCTGAAACAGTTAATAAGATCAGAAGCCAGGCTTACAGAAGATGATATACTTCGCTTTGAATTTCTAAGACTGAAGTGATTCCAAACTAGTCTTTATATAACTGGTGGCATCTTAGACTGGGCACAATATATAAAGCCAGTGAGTATCACTAGTACAGTGTGACCACAGCAAAAGACGTTCTGATTATGGGGCCAACAAGTACCCCACAAGCCGCCGTCGCTCCCGCCACTGTCCTCCTCTTCATAGGGCTTAGAAGGCCCTCTCTTTAATCCCCCCCTCTCTGGGCCTCATTCTGGTCATGGCGCTAGGCTTTAACAGAGGAAAACAGACTTTCTTCTCCCTTTGTCAATGCCATAAAGGCCAGGCAGTTGCAGGCATACGTGTTTCACACCTCTTTCAGCCTTTAGATTAAGGGATCTGGGTCATCACTGATATCTGCTATTATGACATCACACCAGAAGTGCAAGCAGCTCCTTTTGACAAATGGACGCATTCCCAACACTTTAAATAGTAATGATGAGTAGCTAATGGAGCAAAAAATGGGTCCAAATCTGTAATAAGGCCACTATTTAATGTGAATAATGAGAGCAACATTAATGAAATAATTTCTAGAACATGATTAATGACAATAAAGATTGTTGTTTTAAATTACTATTTTCCTTTTTTTTATTAAACATCAGTACAGTATAGCAAAATCTCCATTATTTGATTGGTGACTGTTGAATAATTTCTGAGTAGAGAATGGAGGCCACACTTTCTTCACAAGAACTCCTAAAATTTCACTGTCACAATGATTTCCTTTTCCTTGTCCTTTCCTGTGACCTTTTGTACAAGCCTACCTGGACTGCAGCTCTGCAGCTGAAATGGAGCTAGCACAGAACTAAGATGGAGTTAGCATGAAGCTAAGATGGAGCAAGAATGTAGCAAAGATGGAGCTAAGATGGAGTTAGCATCATGCTAAGATGGAGCTAGCATGGAGCTAAGATGGAGCTAGAATGTAGCTAAGATGGAGCAAAGATGGAGCTAGCATGAAGCTAAGGCGAGACAGCCTTCTCTTTGTGTGAATATAACTAGCAGGTGTGGAGTGTGTGCAGGCCTCAGGCTGAATGTGGTCGGCCTTACGATGCACATACACCAGTCAGACCCAAACAGAAGATCACACCAAGAGGCACACCACCACAGCGCAATGTGTGCTAGTTGTTCTGGAATGCATTGATGACTAGATTTCTCCTGTTTCATCATAAATATTTGTCGATGCTTTTGCTGACGCTACTTTAAAGGCATCCGTCTTCTAGCTGCTTATGAACCAAATGGTTCCAGTATTAATTATAACTCCCATTACTTTAATACAGTCATAATAACAGATCAGTTCACCAGATCAAGATCCTGCTGTCTCACGTCCCAAACTTCCATCTGGCGACAGTGTTTTCAGTATTGGCTCTGGAAAAAGGCCTTTGGAAAAAGGTCAAATCTCACTTTTCCAATTATTAATCAGATCAGCATTAAACAGTAAACCTTCAGCTATACAATCGCATTTCATGGAAACAGCAGGCTCAGCATGGAAGTGTGAACAGATATGTATGATCACAGTCCTTCACAGACTTCCTGATCACTGTCAGGGTAATTAAAGGGAAGGCTCAAACTCGCAAATTTCATATTTCGTTGTGGTTAGTCTGTTTTGTGGGGCCTGTGCCCCAATTTGGCACTGTAAAAAGAATGACTCACCATTCAAAAACAAACACTGAAATGTCAGAGAACTCGGGGTGCTAATGATCAAGTAGGCTTCAAAAAAATGTAGAAATTCAAATGAATTTTATTGTATTAATATTAATTAGTGCTGTATCCCTGGCTGCAGTTCACATAAGAGATCAAGTAAAGCACCGATTGCAGTAACGATTTCATTCTGCTTTCTTGCCGTCATTATCTATTGTGATTTAATGGCACATGGGTACACATGCAAAGTATATACTAGCTATATTCCTCATGTATTCCACAGAGTTGTACTCCACTATTTTTTCTGCATGTAATATCTGTTGCGTTATTCTTTTTTTTTTTTGAAGATTAACAAGAGAGAACAGAATCTCAGTGCCGGGGGGCACACCCTTGATCAGCCGCCCCCACACGGGTCGCTCCCGCCGTTTTCTTATCCAAGATGAATCGGGATTCTGATGGGTTCTGTCCCTCCCTTGTGGTTTCCAGTGGCCCGTTATGTTACGTCAGACATAACGGGGGGGGGGTCACATTCAGAAGGCCCCATCCCAGGGTGCCACCTAAGCTTGTTTAGACTTGTGCCTAATGCTGCTTGTTCGTTTCCGACTCTCAGTTTTAATGTCACCTCGCAGCAGCCTCTGTGTTTCCTGCGAGTCACTCCCCCAATTCAATATCCCCTCTTGAAATCCCCTCTCTGAATCTGTCTTTATGTTTGCACTGGGTTAGATCAGTTTGTCCATGAGACTACAGTAATGGTAGAAAAGACAAACCAATGTCAAATAAAAACTGCAGAAGCTTTACAGCACTGCCAACAACAAGCATCACCGGGACCTTTTCTTACCAGTGAATTTAGCCAACTTGGGTTATCTGTGACTTAATCTTTTAAGAGAATAAAATGGTGGTAACCATATGGATTTATTCAGTTCATTTGCTACATGATTTTCCGCTCATCAAGCTTATCAGTGAAATTGATCATGCTGTTTGTAAGTGTGACACACTCTCTTTCGCCACCCAAAATGGTCATGATATAGGAATGTGTGAGAGAGTCTGAAAGAATCATAAATAATAAGACAATAAATAAAACAATGAAAGCGGCCTCCTCCAATGGAAAGACATCCCAGGGAGCGAACGGCTCAATGAACGATCCTGAATGAATCTATTAGTTCTCAATAGAACGGATTCACTGCAAAGACATGTGATTTCAGTCTCTAGTACGAACCCAAGCATGCCATGCATCGGATCATCACCCAGGCATGCTGTCGCAAAGATGCACGGCTGCAGGTACCTGGTAGCAAAGCGCCCCTCCAGCTGGTTACCGGCATGCCTGAGGATGTATTCTGATTAAGGGGTGCAGCTGCAGACAAAGATGCACTTGAGGGGTGGATGGGGTGGTAGGGGGATGGGGGAATTTGGACCAAGGGCCCCCGATTGACATGAGACATGAAACTTTATTTTTCAGTGCAACACAGTCTGCACAACTCAACAGACAAGCTTTTCAAACTAAAGAATAGCTTAGCCTAGGTCATCTAAAATTTGTCAGTGGTTCTTTATTTTTTTATAAAATAAGCTGCAAATAAAGAATTAGTATATAGGCTATTAAAACCATCAGCAATGTCCTTATCTCCAATGGGAATTAACAGTGGTAAGTGCTTGTCTTGTTTGACTATCCAAGTCAGAAACTCAGAATTCCCGCCAGGAAGTTGCACATGAATGGCTGACATTCTGGGGCTGCTGACTGGGAGACTGAAGTTGGTTATGTGGCAGAATGGTGTCCACACTACTACTGCAACATGTAATGCTTGTGAATCGCTGCTCTATAGCAGTTTAAAAAAGCACCTAGTCTGCAAGGCTAAACCGAAATCAAATAATAAATGCTTCAGTTATTTTGCTTTGTATATTTCCTAAGCCTACATTCCTGATAATCCCTGGTTAGTTACTGTCAGATATCAACACCAGGTTACTAGTCCGATACTATCGATTATTGACTCATATCACCCAGATCCAGCTGGGCCCCCAAAATCTCACTAATAAGGAGCAGTAAATTTAGTGGTCCACATAATTACAAATCAGGCAAAAAGCAGGACTCTTCCAAATCTATCCATTTTCTTATTCAGGGTCATGGGGGGGTCCAGAACCTATTCCCAATGTTACAGGCATTAGGTAGGGAATAACCCAGGATGTGGTACTGACTTGTTGCATCGCACATTCACACCTAAGGGCAATCTGGTAACTTACAGTAACCTAAGCATGTTTTTGGATGGTAAGGAGCGTCCGGAGAACTTGGGGGAAACCCCATGATGGCACGAGGAGAACATGCAAACTCTGGTGGAGATGTGAGCCCAGGTCCTAGCAGTGTGAAGTGACAGTGCTAACCACTGCACCACTCCAAGAAAAGGCCAAGATAAAAGAGAAACAACAGTCTGTTTGATTCTGTTCAAATCTCAGTCACCCACAAAATAAGGCAAAGTAATGAAGCTAGTATTTCACTGGGCAAAGATGACCAAAAATATCATTGTAAGATATTTATGAGCCGGCTTTCTGTGAACGGAGAGCTCTAAAATTTCCGTTTCATTACATTTAGTCGGTTGTATTATTATTTGTTGTTGTTGTCGTCGTTGAAAGGGGCTAGTTAAATGCCAATTCTGTAGGCTTGTCAGAATCTCTTGTGAGCTTTCGTTCCCAGTCTGTGTGTGTCCGGGGGCAGCGGATGCAGGACAAGGCTCTATAATAGAGTCAATTCTTACAGTGAAATCCTCAAAATGGTCAAGCAAGTTGCATCACAAAAGTCCATCTCATAGCTGCTGTTTCATTGTGGCCAGCAATTAAAAACATTATAAAAGTTTGGGAAGATATAGGACGCTTAGTAACAATCTCGGTCTCTTCATCAAATAAAAGATCAGAAGCACAAGGCACTTCTTAAAAAGCACCTGCACATTTTCCAGAGAAATACGGTCTATTTTCTTGTGTTGTAATGATGGCTGGAGGGAGGATGGTCTGTTTCCGTACAGGTGTACTCTGGTTAGCCAGTGACAAAAGGAGTTGGGTAGTGGTCAGTGCTTACCCCTCATTTCGCCCTAGTGCCAGTCAGATTCCTACCATTCAACTAAGTGCCATAATACCAGACCAGTTACAAATGTAACAATGCCATTGATTCCAGTTAACGTTTCTGTGATTGTGGCGTCTCTCCTGAACGCCCTGCTGTCCACTGTCTGTCCTGCCATCTGAAGCAGCACCAGCACCTGTCCACCCCCCACTTGAGGCTCAAATGTTAAAATTGGGACTGTGTAAATTGGGAACTTGCCATCATGCCCACTTGACTTCCTCTGCCAGCCCCGGGAGGATGGGCTCCCATTTGATTACGGTTCCTTCCAAGGTTTATTCTTTCTAGGGAGTTTTCCTTTGCCACTGTCGCTTCTGACTTGCTCACTGGAGGCTTCAGGGGGGATAATGTAAAGCACTTTGAGGTAATGTAATGTAAAAACGCTCTATATAAATAAAATTTTATTGAATTGAATTGAATCCCCTTTGCATTAAAAAAATAACCTGTGGCAGTCGGGGTATGTGATAAAAGACATAATTTGGTATTACGTTGTCAACACAAGGATACAAGGAAGACACAAGTTTATATAAACTCTTGCTACAACAAGGTCAAATTTTCTTACACTTTGGTTTTACAAGCTGGTATGATCTGTTTAGAAAGCTATGCTGCTCCAGAGAGGCATAAATCACATGTTGTTATAGTGCTTGTTTCTTTTGTTTGCAGAGTAACAGGAGGAGCAACATAGTGTGGAAAATGTGTAGTTATAGTATTGTTGAAAAAGTAAATTTTATGTAAATGCCATGTACTTATAAAGTAAACAACAACACTATGCAAAAAGACCTTTAAATATTTTGCAGTAAAAGCAATTGCAGTTCCAGGGTTGTATGGTTTTCGTTTGAGCTTGTCATCACAGTAAACTTGTTATAACATAGACACAGCAAATCCAGTTTTTTTATCTATTATTTAATCACTGTAGGACGAAAAGAAGCCCATTAAAATGCATTACCCCAATGCGATCGTAAAGCTTTCTTACATTCCTTGCAGATTTGGCCTGTCTCGCTTAGATGATTAATCCTTGCTTAGCAGATGCCAACTCCCATTGAAACAATGGGAGATCGGATCAATGCACTGCATCCAGCACTCCGGCCATAATGCACACTTGATTATGCTAAAAATGCACCACATTTAACACGCGTCTTTGCCTGTGCAATGATGTCTTATGGCGTTGAAAAAGGAATATATCTGCCCTACGAATTACATAAGCAGTGTGTTTTTTTTTTGGTGAAAAAAGTACATATAGGTATAAGTATAATTGTTTGCCAGGTTTCTTGTTTCATTACCCCCTGACATGCAAAGAAATACAGGATCATAGCCCCCACCCAAAAAAGTAGCCAGAATGATGGATTAGTGGTGTCCTGGGACGTGATTTAATAACAATGCAAAGCATTGTTACAGAACTGTGCATGCACGACATGTCATAGTTATCCCAGATTTGCATTGAAATGGATGGTTATGCTATTAACTATGCGCAGAGCGAGAGCCTGATGCTGGATAGTAACTATACACAAAAATACCCATATTTCATTTAGGGCTGGGAACGAAATATGGGGGGAAATGATTAATTTTCAGGGTTTGAATTTTGAATGAGTGAATGACTCTTAGACTTGTCCCACTGCACACCTCCCAGTGTTATCACAAAGTATTGCTTTTTCTTTGTGCTGTCACACTACCAGTAATTTATTTAACATTTGTTTTGTTAATAAAGATCAGGCTCAACTTGGAAAGAGAGATGATCTTTGAAGGGTAGTGGAGAATTACACATCATTATTAATAATAAGATATCTATAGCAATTCCCATAGCTTCAAATTTAAGACAGAGTCTAGGGAATATCTCTTGCATAACAAAAAGTTAGTTAAAGTTTCAAGTTGTAGAATCTTAAACAGAATCTGGTTCTTTCCATTAACACCCTAATACGATATGTGGCCGTATTGATACAATAATGCTATTGTAACAGTCTACTATACTGTCTCCAGAATACCCTGAGAAATCCCTGCAATTTTTTACTGTAGCTTTTGCCTAACTGATACCATGTGCCTGACAGGTTAAATCTGAACGTCATTTATTTTAATTCTGTTCACTTTTGTGCCAATTATTAAAGGCTGCCTAAGGATCTATCAACTTTAAAATTACGATTTAATAATGTGGAGATTACAGTGTGACACAAAAGTATTAGTAAGATAACTGAAAGTTTGGAAAGAGCTTATGAAAATGTTCAATGTGATTTAAAATAATAATAATAGCACCTCATTCGAATAACAGAGACAACACCTTACTTCTCTGCATCCTAATAATACATGATTTATCCTTCACTCTTCATTGGAATATGGACCTCACCAATCATCATCAGGTCATTTTGAGAGGGAATACATTTACCAGAAGCTTTTGTCCAAAGTGACATACAAGCGAGGATCAGAGAGCAGGGTCAGTCCATCCCTGGGGCATTTGGGGTTAAGGGCCTTGCTCAAGGGCCCAACTGTGACATCACTCACTAGTGACCTTCCAATAACAGGCACAGAACTACACATCACCCTAAACCGTCACCAGTATTTTTTGGAAGGAGTAGTGATGTTTAAGTGATTAAATCTGTGATGTACCGGTACTTAAGGTTTCAAATACACAATCTGGATATTATATCCCTAGTAGACAGTTTAAGAGGTACACTAGATTGTTAATGCAAACAGCCTGCTGTTCTACACAGTGAATCATGTGGTTGCAACAGTATACAGGAACGAGGAAGGGTAACAAGGTTCAATAAGTGTTTTACTAAGCACTGGAATAATTAAGATGCGTGAACATGGATTGATTGTTTGAGCCAGATGTAGCGGTCCCAGCATCTCAGGAACAACCTCCATGAATCCCCTTTTCACACATCATAGTGGCCAGACTTTACAATTTAATACTGCAATTAAAAAAAAGCATAGTGAGTGGAAGTTCTGTGGTTGAAAACATGTTCTTAGTGAGACTCATTAAAACTGACAGGAAGGCCATTTGTGCATGGAGATCAGATCAGTACAGAACAGTGATGTGCAGGGTCATTTCTGACCAGACGACCGATCTCCCCATAACGTGGGCTTGGTGCTTGGAGGCCCCTAAGTGTATGCAGCAGATACACTATAACGATACACAAAAGGAGATAAATGACTGGCAAAACGATCTCCTGGAGCTATCTGAAGGGGTCATCTTTATTAATTTGTAAGAAATCACATCGATATTTTTGAAATATGAGGTTTATTTCCTATAATTGATCAAAGTAATTTCACAAGGCAAGTTGCTGCAGGCTGTTCTGCTGGAGTAACAAAAATAACATACAAATTACAAAATAAGAATGACTTTCCTGTCACTTTGCATGCAGCATGATGTAGGTCATTTTAGCTGTGCTGAATGAAGAGAGCAGAATCCTAGTAATGCATAAGTGACATCGTGCCTGTCCCTCCCCCCCAAAGAAAGAAAAAAAAAACACTTAACTACAAGGGCATTCTGATCAACACAACATGCTAATATGCTTGATGTAGTAAACCAGTCACATGGTGCAGGAATGTAGGAAAGTGGGCCCTGAGTGTGTGCCTTCCCCACCTCAGGTCTCTGGCTCTGGGGCAGCAGTACTCCTCCCTGGGCTCCCAGCCCATACTGTGCGGCACCATCCCTGGCCTGGTGCCCAAGCAGCTACGCTTCTGCCGCAACTACATCGAGATCATGCCCAGTGTGGCTGAGGGAGTCAAGCTGGGCATCCAGGAGTGCCAGCACCAGTTCCGGGGCCGCCGTTGGAACTGCACCACCATCGAGGACAACCTGGCCATATTCGGCCCAGTGCTGGACAAAGGTATGACCCCCACACACACATCTACAGGTGGAGTTTGGGAACCTCTGTGTTGAGTGATTGCATAAAAGGTAACAAGGGAAAGACAGAATTTGGCCACTTCATCCACAGGTTAATTATCTGACCCAATTAGTGTTTTTTTTCTTTACACCTACGTGCTGTTTTTAGCAACTACAGATGAAACAAAAAATATGCAGATAGCCCAGGGCCCAGGACAGGGGAACTGCAGTTTAAACCATTATCGGATCATCCCATGAAATCTGTTATTCCCTATCAATGTCAAATCGACCTGTGAGTCAGTGCCGACATTACTGGCTCTAGCTGTACACAGAATAGGCAGTTGCTAAGGGCCGCAAATTGCCTGCGTTGTGGAAGAAATTAAATCATCAGTATTCTTGGTAGGAGGCCCCCAAAAAGGTACAGCTAGCCCCAAGCACTGAACACAAAAAATTCCATCTTCATGGGGAACAAAATGTTTTTGAGTCATCAGTGGCTGAATATGTCTTTTGACATTAGAGAGTAATACAGGTGCTCCTCTACTTATGAACTCTTAATTTTCAGACATACGAATGAAGAGGACTAAGTCCAAATTGTGTTAGTTGGGCTCCCGTTTCCACAACATCAAATTTTGTTCTGTGCGCCAATTCCACTTGGTGCAAATTCTGGCCACTACTCCAGCCGCGCAGTAGCGTAGTGTGCCTACTCCCACCTTTCCAGTTCTTTGTACTTGCGTGTTGGTAAGACATGCTGTCTTGGGATCAAGGTTTACTTATTTTTAATATTCTTTGCATCCATTATCCATCATGGTTAGTGAAAAGTGTAAGGCTAGTGATGATAGATTTGAGTACTCTTAAAATGATGTTGAATTATGACTTACGAACATTTCAAGTTACGAACATAACCGTCAGAGCGTAACTCGTTCATAAATAGAGGACACGTGTCACAGTAATGTGCGCTATAAGATACACCCACACTCTGGTCTGTCTGTGACTTCTGCCTGTTACCCCTGTGAGGGTAGATATCTGAGGTCTCTCATGCTGTCTAAAGGAACTATTAAGATGAGTCAACCTGAATCCTGCCGCCCCAGTGATCAATGTAAATGATACTGATCACTGGATCATCTGAAAACAGTTTCTGAACATCAGCTGCTTTGAAACAATGTTGGAGAAAACAGGGTCCAGGTGAAAAGTAGTACGGTGAAGAACGACGTAGTCTAATCAAAAACTGTAACGGCAACAGGATCGTTAAACAAGGTAGCAAGTGGGGACAAAGGTGCATTAATAACAGCCACATTAAAACTCGCAGTCATTACAGGAGCCCGGGGGCGGCAGACGATATGTTTACGACTCTGCCTTTAAGTCTGCGAGCTACTTTTTGTAAGTCTTTGTAGCGGGCATTTAACGGCTTGTCGTTTGTTTCTGTGGTTTTACGTTTCAAAGGGAAAGGAGCACCTTGTTTAAAATGTTTGAAAACAGCCCTCTGTTCTAGTTAAGTTCTCTAGTAGCCCTATTTGTCCACACACAAAGCAGTGGATTGTGCCGAGGGGGCCCGGCCCCAGAGCACATCCAGCCTGGAGGGATCCGCTGTCCCCATTGAGGACGTAGAGGGCCCCCGACAGCCCTCCTATGAGACAATTATCATTTCTGTTTGTACTTGTTAATGACTGGCACTCGTTAATCACCAGCAGTGTAAACACGGTACTTTTCCAACGAGGACTGAAAAAATGTGAACAAAGGGATGGGGGTGGGTGGGGAGGGGGGGGCCACAAGTAGGCG
>JABFDZ020000097.1:28031205-28042517 GCA_019775955.2 Pollimyrus isidori
CCCCCCCCCCCCCCCCCCCCCCCCCCCCCCCCCCCCCCCCCCCCCCCCCCCCCCCCCCCCCCCCCCCCCCGCCCGCTACTGTATGGGTGTGCGAGTGAGGTGGAGGGAAACTGGGTTCTGCTGTCATGTTGAAGCAGAGCAGCTGAACAGCAAGTCCCAGCAAACTCCAGCTCATACCTCTCTGGAGGAAACATCTCTCTGCATTCATGCATTCCACTGCACTTACACTGCGTTCTGCTGTGACAAACCCGGGGAACCGCAGCAGGTACACTGGCAGCTGCAGTGCTACGGCGGCACTTTAGGTGGCTGCAGCCAGTTAACAGACACAAATGCAGAGAATCGTTACAACTAATGATACTCCAGTGTTTTGATCCAAACAACCCAGAGCGCTAACTGAAGTCATATAAACATTCCCACAATACAACTACTAATTTATTTCCACTTATTTCACAGACACTTTTACACACAGTAACAGAGAATTGAAAAAGCAGGCTTAGCCAGCACCAGGATCAATTAGGGCTAAGGGCCTTGCTCAAAGACTCAGCAGACCTTTGGATTTGAACCAACAACCATCCAATCACAGGAACTAGCCCTCAGAGTCCTAGCTCTCAAAGCCAAACAGCACCATTTCACCCTAATAATATTTTGATTTGTGTTACAAACAGAGGACCTGATTCCAAGCGATTTGAGGAAGACTTGCATACATCATTATCACCAGTGAAGTGTCAAACTTCAACTTACACCTTGAAGAATCACCAGCACTTGCTTAGTTCAAAGACAGTTATGGCTTGGCTAAGCCAAGTCAACAGCTTTCACAAGTTTTAAAAACATTTTAACCATTAAAATCCCAACAAAAAACAAAATGAGACAGTCTGAATGACCAAGGAGAGTCTCACTGATTTCAGGAAGGAGAAGGCGGATTTACACAGGCTGATCAGCTGTGCAGAAAGTCAACAGCTTTACATGCACACAACACACATCTGCAGTAATCAAGTACACACCGACATCTTTACTTCTTTAGACAACAGAGGTAGGTCCAGGTATCACCAGAAGTTCTCACCAACATCTACAGGTGCATGACAGACTCCAGCAGCACTAGCTGAATTACGTCACTGCACGTAACCTGTTTGGCTTTAGACTCCAGAACACTGCAGTAGGTAGTGAGGATTGCTCAGAAGATCATGAGGAGACATCTGCCTTCACTTCAGGAGATTTTTACCACAGGCTGCCTTAAACGCGAGCAGCATTAAGAACATGAGTCACGCTGCACAGCTGCTCTGCCTTCTGGCAGACAGCACAGAAACATCAGCACTGGAGCCACAAGGCAAAAACTTACTTGCTACCCACAAGCAATACAGCTATTGAAAAGCTGCCAATTATAAAACAGGTATAAGGGCACTTTAGAAAAAAAAACAGTTGATCAAGTGCACAGTTTTCTTTGCTTCATTTTGTGTTGCTGTTTAGTGTAGTCCATTTCATGCTATCATTCGTTGACTCCCCGACTTACTGTAATTATTAAGTGACAGTTTTCAGAAGGCACATTCAGGATATGACAATAAAGAAACTTACACACATTTGTTTTGACCAGATTCAGCCCCAGAGGGAAAAACTTTGAGTAACAGCCAAATGTCCCCCAGCCACAGCCGGTACTGCCCTGCATTTTCGCCGTTTGTGGGAGAGGGAGCGCACAGGAATCGGGGGACTCCTCACCTGCAGCGACATCTCAATGAGCATCAGCAGCTTCTTGATACCAATCCAGATGGGTTTGCCCTTGACTTCCTTAGCGATCATGGCCCGCTCTTTGTCCTGGAAGCTGCCGAGCAGCTAATGAAAACATATTGACAAAAGTCTTTGAGCAAACATCAATTAGTTGCTTACAGAGAGATTTGACAAATGCATGGTTGTACACAGCAGATGGTTGGAATGCCATAGAATTCTGCAATGCCCAAAATAATCAAGGATAATCGGAATCGTTATACTGTGTGTGTGTGTGTGTTATTCCGTGGAACTAACTCAGGTCCCCATTTCTCACCTCCAGTGCCTCTACCAGCTGCACTCCGGTGGAGATATTGGGTACAGGGATAGTAGTGCTGAAGGCGTCCAGCATCTCCATCTCCTGCAGGACATCCTTGCGGCTGGTGGTGCCAATGATGAGCAGTTTGCGCCCCTGCGTGACAAAATAAGACATTAATTTTGATAAGACAATGACCATGGATCTGGAAGCCATACAGCCTCCAAATGTAATCATCCTTGTCTTCAAAGGCAATGGAGGCTCAAATACATAAGAAATAAAAAAACACTTCTACAGCACATGTATTCATTGGTTAACACACATGTGTTGGTTAGTTTAATATGATTAACCAGATTTATCGCAAATGTGCCTTTCAGCAGGTCATGTCTGCCTGGACTGTTACATAGGAGGCCCTCTATTCTCCGCTTCCTATGGGTAAAGTACCAGTAAAGTGATATGCAAGCAGTACTTTAAGGATTACAAAGACGACTGCTGCTCTGGGTCACCTGGCTCTTTGTTGAGGAACAGACCAGTGCAGCTATTTGTTAACTGCAACTGTGTTACTAGGACAGCGTTTCCCGACCCGGTCCTTAGGGACCCCTAGACCTTCCATGTTTTTGCTCCCACCCAACTCCCAGCTTGACAGGCCACATTTTTGCTCCATCCCAACTGAAAGCTCGGAGGGAACAAAAAGGTGGACTGTCTGGGGGTTGCTGGGGACCAGGCTAAGAAACACTATGCTAGGAGAACAGGGGTCTAACTGGCACAGTTCCGCATTCAACTATTGGTGTGTTTCAGAAGATCCCCTCTGAAGATCCAGGTGGAACTGCGAGGCAGCAGATTCCCAGAGGCCAGCGTTTGGGGAGCAGGGGCTGCTTGGAGGGATACTGGAGGGATTATTGTGTGGGCCTCCCCTCCCACCCCCCCATGGCGCATGGTGTGTGAGCCTGCATGCAGATGAGGTGCCACACAGGCGGCGGTGCTGCCAGCTTCTCAGCTCTCTCACAGGGCCCATTCTCCTCTGCCCCCGGCTCCCCACTGGGCCTGCAGCTTTACAATCCCGGAGAAACAGCTCCGCTCCCATTCAGGGCCGGCCTGCGGCTCGGATACACAGCTACACACACAGCTACTGACCCCGATAGCACACGCACACACGCTAGGGAGATCCTGCTAACTGAAAGGCTGAATTAATACAAACTGCAACATTTACACTGCTATTGTGTTTATGTTCATATGTTACTCAGTATACAATAGCATACAGAAGACTCTAAAAAATGTTTAGATGGTAAATTTGGTGAACTATACCCAAAAAAAATAAAAAAAAAAAAAAAAAAAAAAAAAAGGTCTGTCACAATCTTCAAAAA
This sequence comes from Pollimyrus isidori, assembly GCA_019775955.2. NCBI lineage: Eukaryota > Metazoa > Chordata > Actinopteri > Osteoglossiformes > Mormyridae > Pollimyrus > Pollimyrus isidori. Next base: position 28,034,581 of record JABFDZ020000097.1, read on the forward strand.
AAAAGCTCTCAAAATAGTTTTTACAGGGTTGGAAGATAATTTTCTTCTAGACTTCTCCAAGAATTGTAATAGCTGGGACGCAATCTGCTGCCACCTTCCTGCAAGTACTGGAATAGCAGCCGGATAATGGGCATCATGCTCGTGTAGAATACAAACGCGACCACACAGCAAACTAACAACAAGTCCTGCCATGGACTCTCAGAGTGAAGGCCACCTCAGAAGCTAGAGATCCCAGTTCATGATGGGCTGATGGACAGCATACTCACACGAGGAGGGGGCTTCTTCAGGAGGACCAGAAGGGCTTGTAGGACCAAATTGGAGAAACGTGGCCCAATTGGAACATAATCTGTCAAGAGAAAAGACACTTTGAACTGAGAGCATTAACAGTTAAGAAACAGCCACAAAAGCACATCTCATCTCTATACCATGTAAGCGTTTTTCTATAGGTCCCACCTTTTACCGTAAGTTACCCAGACGGCAGAGGAATGCAACAGAGCAGCCAAAAGAAAAAAGAAAAAAAAATGCAACCCTGGAGCGACACGTACAACTGCTCCCTTTTCTCCATTATGAAGTGTTTTATTACTTTGTTGTGATCGTTTGTTGATTTAATTTATTATTTTCCAATAGGGACTGCTGAAGTGAATTCAGTTTAATTATTAGAAACGGCTCCCATAAATGGTTACTAAGAAGCTTAGTAGGCTCCTTAACCCAAAGCACAAGTTTCGACCTCAGTGCATTAAGTAGGACAACACGTTAGCCCTGGACCAGTATTACGCACATAGCAGATCCTGTAAACAGGTAATGTACAGCAAGCCTCTCTCTCTCTCTCTCTCTTTACAACACATGCTTTTTTTGCATGGGGCATCTAGGTTACTCTGTTTTGTCAACTTTTGGCTACCTGCTCCTCTTTACATTCCAGCAGAAAATTTGCATTTTAGCTGATCCACAGGGCACACCTCAACAAAACTTTCCACCCTTGGAAAAAATAAATAAATAAACGAACCAGTGTAAACACGAATAAATCTGATTCACAGATGATCAATTGCTTGAACAATGACAGTAATTAGAAGCAGAAACACTATCTCGGAAAGACTAGATATTACAATATCTTAACATATACAGAGGAGCAGTAAATTTATGGTGAGGGTCTGTATTGCTGGATAGCGCAGACAATGAATCGCATGCCATGTGGCTAAGGAAAGATCCCAACCTGCCTGGCTGGGTCTCCTGAAAACAGTAAGGCCAAAATCAAAACAATTTATTAGGGAATAAGAGTTCATGTGTCCCAGTTCATGTGTCCCTAAATACACTGCAGCATTATAGCTTAGTGTAGCTGGCTTTATTCACCATGAATGCAGCCGGGTGTCATTAAAAGTTCACAAGACAGGACAAAGCAACAGAATATCCTGTCCCAAAGTGCTCAGGAAACAGGCTGCTGCCTCACAGATCATATCAAAATGCGAACAATGAAGCTATTTTGTCAATAAAAATAAAAATCTTATCCTTATATCTCAAATTTTGATGAGAAGAACTGGCCACATGGTGATATTTTTTATGGATTATGAAGGATCAAAGAAATGGACAGAGAAGAGCAGGCTGCAGTTAGGCTGCTGCCTAACAGTTGTAATCCAGGCTCTACCACAGGACTTTAGTTTGTTTTTGTGGGCACATTTGTATCGGAAAACAAGGAGAGACACAGACTTACCAAGCAGTCGTTCAATGTCATCAACCACCACACAGCTCAGCTGGGATTTGTAGGCATCATCAAATATCTAGAAGACAAGCAGCAACAGACTGCTTATAGACACCGCAGGTAGATCTGACCGGAAGTTCAAGACAAAAACAGACTTGGGAAACTGAAGCAACTATGTCATTGTGCACGCCACAAATTACTGTAAGTGCCCTTGAGAAGCACCCCCCCACCTTCTTAATGGTCTGACACTTGGCAATCTCGGAGTGGCCAATCATCTTGTCAGGAGAGCAAATTTTAATGAAGGGGAACTGAGAATCTTCTGATATTTTAGCAGCCAGTGCCGTCTTTCCACTGTGAGGAGGACCTGGAGCACAAAATCGGCAGCACAGACAGTCAGTGGGACATTTCCTATGTGCTGGATCTAGATCCACACCATAACATTGACATCCAAGGTGCAAAACTGGTTTGCTTACAAAATACAGCAAATCATGAAAAAGGCGCTATAGCCAATAATTATACTTTTTTTGCTTCAAATCGGTAAAATTTCAAAGAGCCTAATTTTCAGTTAACAGCATAAAGATGTAAATGTGCACATATATCCTTCTATTTGTAGCACGTGTATAACCATATGTAACAAACCCTCCAGCAGCACAGCAACCAAGGGTGTACGGTCACTATTTTTGGTCTGTTGGACTAACAGCTCCCCATCATCCAGAATGCGAGTTACTGGGTCACCCCACTTGATAATGCCATTCATGATATAGCTGGCATAGTCCTCCTGGTTGGTGCCGAAGGCCTAAGGGACAACAAAAGAATGACCATCACTCTGTATATCCACCTTTTTAGGGCATCTCAGCTTCCTGAAGTATTAAGGCTAAAGGTAACCTTACTGAGACAGGACATCTGGTGAGGAACTATTTTAGTTCAAGTGAGTATAAGCAAATGGTTAGGCATCAGTCTAGGAGACTATGAAAATATAGTATTTTTTTTTTGCCTGGGATTCTTTATATCACATTATACATTCTATATGCCATAGGGGAAGTCTTACATATGTTAAAACACATTTTTGGCAGTGCAGTTTTTGCCAGTGCAATTTTTGCCAGTGCCTGAATCTCTGGTACATCGGTCACTGACTATTCAGCCTCATTTAAATTGTTAGTCGCCTCGTAGATTGTAAATAGCACATACCAAGGTGCTAATTGCCAGATGTCTTTTATACCCACCGCACACGACTAATTGGCAGTGTTCAGTCCAATACATCTTCCCTCTGTAGTTGTAATTGTTAGGTATTCCAGAATCCACCCATTGGATATACAATCACATGTGTACAAATGTGATTATTCCCATACCGAAGGCAGGGGTGAGAATACAACAAACTTACAGGCTTGATGTCATTTTCCAGGGAGGCCAAGAAATCCCCTCGAGTGACTTGTAGCTTCTCTGCTTTTTCCATGTCAACCTCCACCTTTGCACTAGCCTGCAGAAACATAAGGAGTGATATGGGAAACACAGAAAACCATGCTGCTCACTTTACAGTGATTCCCAGTTTTAAACTTCAGCAGATATACTATCAGCGAACATGCATGAAGGGGGACTGTAGAGGCAGCAGCTTCAACATCTGAAACGGAAATTTAAAATCATCTCCTTGCTCCTCCCAAGAACACATCTCAAAGGTTTCCAAATCAAGGAAAGAAGTTGGTCAAAATATGCAATTAATCTCTATAAAACAGGCATTAGCAACTCAAATAAGGTTAATTATTCAAGCTTTCTCAATACAGAAACCTGCTGGCACAAGGCTCTGGGAAGCAAAACAGTCATCACACCTGTATAATCCCTCAACAGGACATTTCAACACTATCAAATAACAGACACGAGAGAGCAGTGTGCCTCTGCCAGGAGAGTATCTCCCTCTGCAGGCAACATGTGCTTGTTCCATACTAAACACCATCATGATGATAACGAGGGTCACAAACATTGCAACAAATACAATCCCAACAAACCCTACTTCATGTTTTGCCAGAACTAACAAATCTGTGTAGTTTTCAGTCATAAAGCACTGGAGATCTCCATTTTATTATTAATCTAGCACAATGGAACAATGGAACTCTGAAGTTACGGTATTTGGTGATGAACTACCATGAAGCATTAACAATTTACCATGGCCTTCTTCCAGGAACAAAGGAAACTGAAATTAGAAAGTAATTCAAACTTGAAATTAAACTTGAAGTTAAATTCATCGCCCAATTTGTATTTTTGAATCAGACAATGTGATGCTCCACTAATTTTAACAGTGATAAATAGATTATTGTTATTTTCTTCAAATAATTTGGAAAGGTCTATCCAGAGCCAGGGGGCATCATTACTGTATAAACTAGTTAACAAATGACCTGTTCATGTGAAAGTGCTCTGCACGGCTCCTTATCCAGATCATCCTTTCACCTGCTGCAACCTGATTCTGACTGGCATTTACGCATTTCCCACAAGACTCTAACTTGCGCAAAATTCAGCCTCTTACATGCTATGTATCCCACCTGAGAGGACACATTAGCCCAGCCTTATGAAACCTACAGCCTGCACTGCTCTTTATGTCAATTACAGTGATACCCACCTATGGCAGAAGTTACGCGATATAGAAAGACCATATAGATAAACATTTTTTTAATAGTGTTTTTTTGCTTTAAACACATGTAAACTTATTAAAACACACTTTGTAAACATATATATGTGGATGTCGGACTATGGATATGAGTAACATTATTTATAAAGGGTTTGCTCACAACAATCAGACCACAAGCCAAGTACGCAGAGAACCGTCTTGCGCCTGGGAAAAATCTGCGATATAGTAGGGGCACGATTGCTGAATGGCGATATAGCGGGGGATCACTGTAATGCCTATTGTGCATTCTGACATACCCAAACCTGGATGAATAAGGAACTGCTGAATATGGATGGGTCAGTACAAATCCATACCTTAGGAATGCGGGCTCACCTTGATGTGGCGGTTCATGGCGGTAGACTGGGCGGCACGAACCAGTCCTTCCAGCTCAGCACCACTGAAATTTTTGGTCTCTGTGGCCAGCTCCAGCACGTCCACGTCGAAAGCAAGCAGCTTGAACTCCCGCATCTTAGCCGTGTGGATGTTCAAGATCTGCACTCGGCCATTCTCGTCCGGCAAGCCTGAGCAGCAGAGAAGGCGAAGAGTTGAGGCAAGATGTGTGATGGAAAACACCTGAACCTGAACTGAAGCTGGACTTGGTGGGCTTTACCAATCTCCATCTTCACCTCCAACCTCCCAGGTCTCAGCAGGGCCTCGTCAATCAGGTCTGGCCGATTGGTCATACCTGAGATATAAAGAATAAAGGACAGACATTTGGGGGTTCAACCCAATATCCAGGAAGAGGACAGCGACCAGGCGAACATCTCTTTGTACAGCAGCTTTAACAGAAGGGCATCCAAAGCCAGTCATGAGAGGATCCCCCCCTCCCACTCCACACTGGACAGTACCGATGACCAAAATATTGTTGAGCTGCTCCACGCCATCTATCTTGGACAGCAGCTGGTTAACTACGGTGTCGTGGACCCCGGTGCTGCCCGCCATGCTGCCACGCTGCTTGCAGATGGCATCGATCTCATCAAAAATGATTATGTGCAGGCCGCTGTTGGCACCAAGCTGGAAGGGATAGGGATGAAGAGAAAGGGTTAGAGAAGTTGCTCCTAAACAAGTTCAGTCGCTGTGAATGTCTACAAAAAAAAAGAGATTAGTGTATAATGTACACATCTTCAGAATGCGCTAGCATCAGATTTATCAGCCAGGTGTAACTTTAATCAAAATGCAATTCATATTGGGCACAATAAGTAGAGCAAACACCAATGAATAACATGTACTTAAAAACTGAGAAAAGCCTATTCATTTTCACTAAATTAATCTGGGCTTTTCAATAAAAACTTGATATATACACACACACACACACACACACACACACACACACACACACACACACACACACACACACACACTTATGGGGGAAAATCCATATTTGAATTTTAAATGGTGAAAATTCCAGTTATGTCACTGTTTTTGGTAATGTTTCAAAATGGCATCAATGAAGCACAAAGCGGTCAGTTTTCTGCTTTCGAGTTCAGTAATAAATGAAGTGACCAAATGTGACATTCACAGTGCCATCGAACAGGATAGGTGGGCAAACGCAACGGCAGCTCTTGCTCCTCCCTCCTCAGTCTACAGACGTAACATTTAGGGCAGGTGTGGGGATGTGACTATCACACGGGTGCCAGCGGCCCCTGCGGGCTCGCCGGGATAAGGGCACGCTCATTAGGAGGTGAGGACGGAACCCGTCACTGTCCCACACAGACTGCCGGGCTGTGTACTCATATGGGATATAATCGTACTCTGGGGAGGGGTCTTTGCATCCTAACCAGCGATTTGCAATTGTCATAGTAACCAAATCTCAAAATCATTATGACAAACATTCACAGGTGATGAGTTCTCACACTATAAAAGGGTTTTCACTCTGGGGAAAAAAAAAGTTCTCAAATAGCCATATGAGAAAGGATCATTCACTGAGCAGGCATGCATGCATCCATCCATCCACCCTTCCATTCACCCACATATCCATCCATCCATCCATCCCATCACCCCATACAGGCCTGGACCATACCCCAGAAAGTAGAAGCCATGAGACAGGGGACACCCTAGACCAGCGGTGGCCAATCTTATCCGCAGAGGGATGGTGTATATGCAGGTTTTTGGGATAACCTGTAGGTCAGCTGTTCAAACCCAGGTGTGAGGACTCTCAGCCAATCTAATTAGAGAATTGCAGCAAAAACCCGCAAACACACCGGCCTTTTGCGGATAAGTTTGGCTCCCCTGCCCTAGACAGAATGCGAGCCCACTGCAGAGCAAACACTATGGGCCGTTTAGAGACACCAATTCACCCAGCTGTGCAACTTTGGAAACCAAAGCGCCTGGAGAAAAGACCAGCAAACATGGGGAGGACGTGCAATTTCCAAAAATACTGAAATGAACTGGAGTGTGATGCGGCAGCCCTTAGCCTGCGCGCCATGCAGCATTAACGGGCGGCTAAAGGCCAATCCCTGTGTCACCAGCGTACCAGGCCTCCTCACCCGCTTCTGCTCATCCTCCGCGTCGGCAAACAGCTTGCGGATGTTGGCCTCAGACTCGCCCACGTACTTGTTGAGAATCTCGGGCCCGTTGACCACCTTGGGCTCGCGGGCGTTCAGCATCTTGCCGATCTGCCGCGCCATGAGGGTCTTGCCGCAGCCGGGAGGGCCGTAGAGCAGGATGCCCTTCACGTGCTTGCAGCCTGGGCACAGACAGAGGGCATCGTGATGGAGGAAGCTCATTGGGCACCGGTGCACTGGAGACCCCTCACAATACAAAAAACCATCTATATAAACCAAAGCTAAGAATGCATGTATAGAAGGGAAACTTCTCCATGCGGCTGCCAGAAAGCGATCAGCTCCTACAAAGGAGGAGACACTTAAGGCAGGTCGGCATTTACAGATGCAAACATCATCACGATACATGAACATATAATGGCAGGTGCATGGCACCTGGGCCATTTCCGTTTCTGCTTGGTGCTTTTGGTTCGTTGTTTGCATGCTTGCTTGCTTGGCAGGTCGACTTTTTTCAAGGCAAGACACATCTTATGACAAAATGAAGAAAGTTTGATGAAGTGCTTTATTCCACAAAGACATCCTTCTACTCCTGGGAACTTACTGCCAACCTTTTGTCCATGGCTCCAGGTCACCACTGAGAACATTACCAGCTGCAGCTCAGGAGGTATCCTGGCATGTTTTATTGCAGCGAATGAAGCAATGTCAAACCGTGATACAGGCAGCCCCTTCTATTTCTGTTCTCTTTTAAAGGTCACACTGGAACAGAGAGGTGACAGACTCCTCTTAGACTCTCATACTAGCATATTGTCTGGCTGGCTGACCTTTGAGGGAGGTGTCGTTCATCGCAAGCCATTTGTGCTCACAACCCAAGCCCCCGACCCAGCACTCTGTTCAAGAGTACAGGTGCTGAGACGGACAATCTGTAATTATACCCTCACCTTTAACTTATCGAAACCCACCATCTCATTAAGGTGGCCAGCTGTCGGAGGCCAAAGGCTCACTGCAATGCAAATCACTATTCTGAAAGGTCATCTCTCAAACTAAGAATCGCAGTTAGAATGTGTGTGTGTGTGTGGGGGGGGGGGGG
>JABFDZ020000097.1:28052322-28066620 GCA_019775955.2 Pollimyrus isidori
TGTTTTCTTCTGTTTAGGTGTTAATGATGGTTTATGTTTGGCTTTCCTGTACCTAAATCCCATTTCCCTGAGCCAACAGTTTGGTCACAAACATTGGCTCCTGTTTCTGCCCATTTGACTACTCTGTATTGTAATATATATTTTTATTATTTTCAAGGCATCTTGCTTTGAGTTTTCTGTCCTAATGTTTTAATGTCTTCCTCGGTCTACCTGTATGTTTCCCTTTTACAAGCTTCCTTCCTTCAAGAAAGGCATATCAACTCAATGACATGGCCAGCAAACAGTCCGGATCTCAGTCCAACTGAAATTTTATGGTGGAAATTGAAAAAAATGGTACATGACAAGGCTCCATCTTGCTGATCTGTCAACTGCTATAGGAGAATGTTGGAACCTGATTGATGTAGAATATTGCTTTTCATTAGTGAAGTCCACGCCTCAAAGAGTTCGAACTGTCATAAAAGCCAGAGGAGATGCAACAAAGTACTAATTCTGTTCTTTTTTTGTTCTTGATTCCATAATTTCTTCCTCAGCATCGAGTGATTCCATATTGTTTTCCTCTACTAAAGACGTGCCATTAATTGCAACAATGTCATTTTATTTTTCAGAGGTATGTTTTACAAAGCCAGAATGTTCAGCTGTTAGCTAATATGGTTTTGTATCATATCTGTGATTTCATTTTTGGACTACATAGGAAAACAACTGACTGAACATTCTCCAAGCGTAGTGATTCCATATTTTTTGCCAGGGGTTGTACTTTAAGTGATGTTTAACACCAACTAGGCATACTCACTCTCCAGCCTGTAGATCTTTGATATTTGCTACTGCACAGTTTTTCAAAGACAACTCATCTGACGGGCAGCGAACTGCCTGCATATTCTGAATGGGGGAGATTAAAGAGAAATACAAACAGAGAAACAAATTACAGCACCAGGGACTAACAAATAAAATCATTGTATTCAGCAACTTAAACAGAAACACCAAGCACAGAAAACTCAGAAAACTGCAGTGCTACTGAAATTATAGCAGCAGTAAAATGCTACAACAGTATTGTGCACAAAAACTAAAACTTTTAAATGGTTAATGTGTAATCCTGCCACTCTGCACTGACATTCTGCAATAAAACTATACCAAGAAATTCTGCTTTGCCCTTTTGATAGGAAAAAAAATTCAACACAAAATCCACCATATCCACCCAGGGCAATTATGCCATAGTGTCCAGTATGTCACTGGAAAGTCTTAATTACCTCAGACTACTTTACGTTTGAGGGATACCTGTATCAGAATGGTAGAAACCATCACGTGGAATGTATGCAGAACATCACTAAATCAGCTGACGTTTGAAGGTAAAACCTTAAAATAAAAATTATAAGAGAAAAGCAGGAAATCCAGTACGGATACATTTCTAGTACTTCCCTGTTCCTTTACCCGCACTTGTATCACAGGGTTCATTCAGTCAGTATGAATTCAGAACACTTATAAGAAAATAAACAATTTTCAATTATGCACAATGGCCAACATGTATTTTACAATTTATATTATTAACGGCACTACATTTATTTAGCAGGTACTTTTATCCAAAGCAATACACAATTCAGAAAGTAGGGTCATGCAGTGTCAGGCAGGGGTTAAGGGCTTTGCTCAAGGGCTCAATGGTGACATCACTCCGCCTACAGCAAAATTTGAACCAACAATCGTCTAACCGCGTGTCCTAAGATAAAGCCGCACTGTAAGTACTGCATCTGCTATGTACGAAAAAGGGAAGGAGGAGGTCCTTCTACTCGAATTTGCCTTGTCATAAAAAAAGCCTTGTGAGTAAATAGCTTCACGTAACTAAAACTTCAAACACGATTACCTTAAATCTAACAGTTAACTTATTTTCCCATTTCATTTGTACCCTGTGTACTCTTTTAAAATATACACAGAAATGAAATATCCCAATTCAGTACGAAGAGGTAAAGATGCATTGAATTTCCATTATCCTGTTCCAGAAGATTCGGAAATAATCGTTTGCAAAGCAATTACCAAATCGCAGATCAGCATTTAGGAGCTAAGTGTTGCATGGTAATTAGAAATTATAGGATTTAAAAATAACTAAGCTTTAACGCCTCCAGTTTTATTCGTCGCTGATACTAATAATGACAACGGCATACTGAAATAATAAAGCGGGCAATAAAGCTTTATATATTAAGAAGTTTATATTTTAACAATGCTTATTTTGAAATGTTGATAAGCAGCAGTTTTCATGACTATTTTCCTGCAAATCAATCTGTCTGGCTATCAGCAAGTTAGCACTCCTTCACTTCCGGGTGGGATGTGCTGACGTTGGCGTGACCATAACAAGCCCGGTGAGCCTGTTCTAAGCAACTTGCCCTGTCTCGCTGTAACAGATACGGTGCGCTTTCTTGTACATATAAACGTAATATTATTTTCTGAAAAAAATGTGACTCACCCGGGCTGACATATTCCCGTGCAGCGCTACTCCGCCGCAGCTCGACCAGAAGACCCACCGATAGCGAGCGCCAGAGCCGAACCGCGCAGCCGCGTTCGTCCCGCGCGTCCATACGCCACACGAACCGCTTGGTTGCGCGTACGCAGAGACAGATAACTTCCGCCAACTTGTCTAAAATCACGTGATTTGATCCATCGTTACATTCAGTTGCTGAATACTTTAAGGTCCTATTACGCATGGTTTTAAAATGTGTCTTGGGGTGATTGGATCGTAGGCGGACAACGATAAATACAATTGTAAACGACCAGTAAGAAGCGTTGTTATCGATCATACAAGCCACTTGTCAAAGTGGTCTGGGATGTATTTCACCACATGTCTTTTGTGGCGTAAACGCTAATGCGTCTTATATGCATCCCTTACAATAACTGCGCGGGCAGTACCGAAATGTGAACAGTAATGGTCAGCTGGACACAGCTGGAGTCACATGATAGACACAGGTGTAAACGGCGAAGTGTCTCGACTAACGACTTATGATCTGACCAAGTGTAAACAGAGTCAGTGTCACTCACTTCTTAAAGTGTGAGGGTTCACCGTGTGATTCTTGAGTTTATTCCTGCAGGCCAAGCGCGTGTGGTAGATCAACAAGTATTGTCTTTAAATTGCCTATAAAATGTGGTTGTGTGTCTGTTCTGCGATGAACTAGTATTCCACTCCAGGGTTTCGTTGGCCTCGTACCCTCTGCTCCCTGAGATACGCCTCAAACACAGCGTGATCCTGTACTACTGGATAAGCGGGTGAAAGACATATGTAAGGGTAAAACTTTAAGTGTCCTAATGGCAACACAATTGAAACGTGATATGGTGAATTTTGAGTTGAGTATAAACGAACTTTGCTTTTGCTTTGCTTCCGTTTTATGCTACACTCTTCTATAACAATCATGCAAACCAGAAAAATCCTACTCTGGATCCAAGTAAAGAAACGTCCCCTGGGCCAGGGTCAGGTTAACAAGTTAGGTGATAGGAAAGCTGATATAAGTAAGGGTTCTGTCGAGTTACTCTACCGTAGTGCTAATCGAATAGCCCTAACTCTTACCCTAACCCTAATCTCAAAACGGTGGAACTGCACATGCGCAGAAAGGCTCAATTGCACATCTCGATAGGTAGCTCAACTCGTCAGAACACCGGCAGGGGATTGCTAGCTGAACTATGAACTTTTCTTTGTGTGCACGTTAGATGACCAAACGTGCTCCCACGTGTTAATTTAATACAGTACTCTGTTTATTGTATGGTTATGTTTTATTGCACTAATGTTTAGTCCCATGTATAACATGTTTTGTATGCATGTGGGATTACTTGAAGGAATATATCATTCCTCTATGTACTGTGCTTGTGTAAGCTAGGGATATGACAGTTCACTTCTGATATTTAGGTCAGTTGCTTAGACAGACAGGGGAAATGAACTCCCTTGTTTTGAACTTCCTTAGTTTCTGAGGGACTATCACAATAAAAAATCAGTCCCTAAACCATTCTATTACAAACATATATTGTACGTATTGCATTTGTAGTTTTCAAAGTAATGAAGTATATATTGAGTGGTTTTGTGTTTACATAGTTTTATGTTCAAATGAACAATTTCACAATATTCCATTATGGCTGAGTGATTCGCATCTCATTGTTATCACTTTGCCTTACAGGTTACACAGTCAGTAACACGAACTACCAAGCTGATGTTAGCGATAATGTGCCAATGGCTGAAATGGACAAAGATCACAAGGAATGTTTCATTAGCATATCTGCATAAATGAAACCACTACAATAAATTGGACTAAGTTACATTGAGAAAATGGAAATCAGAATAGAAACAAAACAGACAATCATTTTTGGAAAAAAAAACATTTATTTGAACTCATCTGAACATCAGATATACTCGGTAATTGTTGGACAGCAAGAACCGTTTGTACATTTGATATCGATGGCATCAACACATTCAAACAAGCGATCATTCTTCCTTTCCCCCCAGGGCATGGAAAAAGGGGTCTTACTTGGGGGGCTAGGTGCTATAATACAAAGTTGCAAACTTGGAAAATGGAATTTTCACAGTGGGAGGACTTCTGGGGGACCATGGGAAATTGCAATTTCAGAACCAGTAAGGATCTTAACAGAGAGCAGTATTACATATAGGTAGCAAAATTATGACACATAAAAGTAGCAAAATGGATAATGAACACAAGCCCCAGAAGCTTTCTAGTATGCTAGACAAGCCCCAGAAGCTTTCTAGTATGCTAGACAAGCCCCAGAAGCTTTCTAGTATGTACCTCATTTGTTTCCAGGATGACCATCTAACACAAAACTCAAAATAATTTTCAAAGTAAAAGACTGAATTAAAACTAACCTGGCCCCATTCCATTAATGACCACTCAAGGCTTGATGAAATCAAAACATGCATTAAAAATACACCAAAACTCACCCCCTACATAGATCTGCAAACATGGGTTTCAAACCTAAGTGCTGATTAATCATACTACAGTCATTTTTGCTAAGACTGGATGAAACTTGAATAACAGTAGACAACACCAAAAGATGTTTACATATACAATTTCGAAGGCAAGCCAAGCTGTATCATTTACAAAAGCCAAGAATCAGTAACTATTTTGAATGTGGTTCGTGCTCCAACGAGTCAGGCAGAGAAACATCTAAAAACAGCAATTTGCCGGTTAGATTTTGTCAGGGAATTGTTTTATTAGGACCATTGCAATTCAATACAAAAGGCAATTCTCTGAAAGCAGCGCAACTTGCAACAAAACTATTTTTCTACATATGTGGACAGACCCATATGAGTGATTCTGGTGATTTAAAAGGAAAGTAAAAACTCACACACGCTCATTTGAAACTAAGTGGGACAATTGAGCCAAATGGGGCAGAATCTTGCTCAGTTTCATTGCATGTTGAGGCACTACAGATTAGTGTTTGCAGAAGATAGGCCGAGTAGTTCCTAAAGAGTTAGACATTTCCCACTAAATCCCTGCCTTTGTCCACCAAAAAACCCAACAATATGACCTATAACCCAACAAAATAGCAGGCAGTATCACCAAAACCCATCGATGGCTTGCCTTGGATGTACAGGACTGGTGACATACAAAGCAAAGTGCTCAATTAAAAAGTGAGCTTAGAAAAATCCTCAAATCAGTCAACATAGACAGAAAATAAGAAATATAACCTAACAAACCTTGGTATGGACCCAATTCCTGCTTGGCAAACAATTTCACCAGATTACATGAAGCAGCTCTTTAAAAACCCATCTTTACTTGCCATGAAATAAATGGAAAAAAGATTACCATAAATCTGGCTCGTTGACATATGTTCAACGGCTACTCATGCATTGTTTGAGCAGTATCTGGCCTTCCATTTACTCTACCCACAAAGTTCAATTACACCAAATGATGACTTCTGAGTAACCACTTATCCCAGAAGACGTCTGAATTTTAGCTTAATCAAAAGACCAAGCAATACTCCCTGCAGTAACCCTCAAAATGTTTTATTTCAAACTTGAGCCAGACATGATGTTTAAATACAGGGATACTTGGAAAAATAAACCATTAGGCTAACAGCATAGGCTACTGCATCGTACTACAGCTTCTAACACATTAACGGAATAAGCATCAACAGGTTTTTCCGAATTCTAAGGTTTGACTGATGACCCAAACAGAGGTAGCACAGAACTATAGGGAGAAATAAAATGCAAAACATGGAGAATTTAGTTTATTGTATTTAAGAATGAAAACCAACATGTTCCATTGAGTTGGCATCAGTACAAAAGCAGCACTGATAGACTAATTACATACAGGTATGGATGCTTGGCAATGTTCTGTAAAAACAGTGCTGAGACAGAATGAATGAACATCTAATTCAGCCCAGCAGTGACTTATCTTCCAGGTCTTTTTTTGTCCATCCACAACCAGTCAATATGCTTTTAGAAAGCTTTACAACCAGTGGGGCAGCGGTGAGTTACCTTGATCAAAACCGTACTCAATGTGTTGTCAGATGTTTACAGTCTCAACACTGCACCTGGCAACAGAAGTAGTCAAACTATGCCTGCCTAACTGGTGTATTCTGCAGGAGGACTGTGTGTGTGTGTAAGTGCATATACAACACACACATACAGCCCACATTCATACGTACACACACACACAACACGCACACGCACACACACATGTATAGTTTTTATATGTTTTATTGTTTTTGTACAATATTCCCTGATGCCTGCTGGGGCCACTGAGTGTTGCAGAGAATCCTGAAAAACAACATCTTAAAAAGAAAAAAAAAAGTGATAATACAGTTGAAAAGTTTGTTTTGTCCATTGAAGGAGAAGTTAAAAACTGGAGTACTGCTTCAGTTTTTGGGATATTTTTTCTTGTTCCCCCTCTTTCCCCCCACCTCTCCTCCTCCCGTGAAAAGTTCCACATGCCAGTCACGCATTCTCCACTGCCTGCCATCTTGATTTCTGTGGAGAACAGACACACGAATCAGCAGAATCTCTTTCCCCTCAACCTGAGGGGTGGGGAGGGAAGGCATGATTCAGGATTCCCACATTTTACGGTTCACACTCAAAGACAGATTGCATGAACACAGAAGATATTAACAGCTAAGGGGAGTTTAGGAGAAATGTGCGTCTCCTCTGGTTTAAAAACTTAGGTCAATATGAAATTTCCACAACTTCCGAGAATGAAAGGAAACCCTATGACAAACAGAAATATTGGTAAAAGCCAAATACCACTGCGGCCTTGAGAAAAACAGAGGTCACCAATTACCTGTGTGGGTTCCAAACTGTAAACACCAGGTACACTGATGGGCCCAGGTAGAACTCACCTATGTTAGTTTCTTTGCTTTATTGTAGAGTGAATCAACAACTTTGCTCATGTTCTGAATTGTTTCAAGAGCTGCTTCATACGTCTTGTCTACTGGGGGTTCATCAAATATGATCAGTACACCTTCTCCCTGGTCCAGGATACCTTTGGATGAGACGGAAAACTCAGGAATGTAAACGGACAACAAAATTCTCTCTAAAAAATACTCAACCCTGAAAGATCAAAGAAAACTGTAAACGATCCTTTGAAGTCTAAGGGTAGGGAACACACACTGACTGGGGCATGGTCACACATTTAATTCAATATCATAAATTCATGGCACGTAAATCATTTCATATATATTTGTTTTGGCAAACTCATCTTTATCTTAGTGCACTTTGTAAATATGTCATTTATGTTTTTGACATGTGTAGACATTGCAAAATGCAGTTTGGAACACTTGCAGAAACATTATAAAAGTACACAGTAAGCAAAGCTGGCAGTTTGTTTTGATCCCAGATATCTGATCAGCAGTCTTGGCTACATGAAGATGACTAAATGGTGTAGTTGCAACATTCAGTTGGATAAATAAGAAATACCGAACTCATGTCACTATTTCTGGCTCCTTTCATTGAATGTGTAGCAACTTTCATGTGTATGAATGAGCCATTGTCACCTGGCCATGTCCCTACCCCCTTTTATGGTGCTGATGGGGATGTATCTGGATCATGTTTCACCATTGCATTGTTCAAATTGCCATGCGAATGCGATCTTAATACGCGCTAATGCAGCTATTTAGAATGCGAATAGCGATCTTCGGGTGAGAGCAGTATTACACAACTCCAATGCAGGTAAAACCAAGTAAGGTGACATGGTTTAATTTTTTGCCAATCTAACTTAATTTTAAAAACTTTAATACTTCTGACAATGGATTTTTTTTAAAAGAAGACAGATTACAGGTGTTTTTTTTCATATTTCTAACAATTTCAAAAGTTCATTATCTAAAAGCATGAAAGCACATGAAATGTTTACCATGAAATTTCTTATCCAAAATCATCTGTGATAATTTCCTCTCCACATCTCCCTACAAGAAAGCAAACGTAGTGAACATTATAGCATATTTACAGTGCTTTGTATTTAGAAAAGTCAGGACCCTTTAACTACTAATTCCACACTGAAGTCTCACATATTGCAAAAATAAATAATTGGGTGGTTCTAGTATTCATACCTTTGAGAGTTTTATGAGGGCTGATATGTGTTCTATCTGCAAAACAAATACAAATGAATGAAGAGAGATTCTCACTGTCATTCAGTTCAAAGCACCATAGAGGGGAACCACCAGCTCCTACCTGTACCCTGGAAAAGGGCTCAATGACACGGATCAGGTTCTGTTCCAGCAGGTTGTCATACAATTTTGTCAGGTGGGTACTGATAATGGGGTCGTCCCTCAGCTCTACTCTGTATTCTGTCAAAGCCTGGAAGCAAGAGGAGGAGGACAAGCTTCAGACAACCACATGGGATCTTTAGGGCCTTCCACAACATTAAGGCACATCAAGGGCTAGAGGGCATGACCTCATTATTAAAACAGGAAGGAAATTCACCTGGTTCTTCAGATAATGAGTTGCTGAGAGCAATGTAATTCCAAAAACCCAAAGACCCCCAGAAAAGAACAAATTTCAGTAATCAGGTAAGCACATGGTACTCACCTTTTCAAAATCGGCCAACGACCTGTTCTTACTGGCTTGTGCCACACATTTCAGAGCATCTGTCTGCAGAGAAGGAAAGACTCAGCTCTAGTACTGTCACATCAGTCAAGGGTGCTAAAAAGTTCAAAGGACTTCAGGATATTATGGGTATATGTTTCAGAAAAGTCACACCAAGTACATGCAGCATCTATACTCAGCTGTCCTATTAAATCACTAGCAGCACACTTTAAAGTTTCTTAATAACAGTCTCCAACTTAATGACATTTAAAAAGCAAACTCCGTCCAAAAAGTAGCCAAAGCATCTTGAAAATGACGACTGAAAAGTGTGCTTTACTAAGCCTACAAGAAGTACATTTAAAACCTGGAAACATGTTTTATTTTGTACTAATCCGGGTCACTCATATCAGTTTGTTTCAAAATACATGTTTTGCATCTTATCAGATTTGTTTTTTTAACATTACATGGATCAAGCACTTCATGTTTATTGAAGAAATCCATAGAAGGGGTCAGGCTTCTAGTGTGGTCCTCTGAGGCTTAGGTTGGATTCACAGGTTTAATGAAAGCCAAGGGCCTTGAACATGCTCCAATAAATCATCTTAGCACAACCTCAAGACACTCACACAAGACAGCATGAAGGGTTGTGAGGCACTAGTCAAGAACTGTCCCCCACCCACTCACTAGACTCCTTCCAGTTTACACATCACCATAACCAGTACAAGGATCCCATATTCTCTACCCTTCATTTAACCATATTACACTTGGATAAATAAAGTCAACTGTGTAAGAATGTTGTGCAGAATTTAATACAGCATTTGATACAATCATCCCCTGGAAGTGTGCTGCACTCTCATCTTCCTCTGTAACAAAGCAACACCATAACTCACTTCTGTTCTTGTCACTCACTACTATACCACTAAGTACAGTTCACACCCCAAACAAAACATCTAGTTCACTACTGATACAACAGTGGTGAGTCTTCAACACCATCTCTCCACCCAAGAGAGCAAAGCAGCATCTCCACTTATCATAGCGAGGAGGAGGGTAGGCCATTCCTCACCATATTCTACCAGAATACCACAGAGATGGTCCTGACCAGCTGCCTCTCCGTCTGAAACTGCCACACCTCAGAGCCCAAGTGCCAGCCGTGCAACAGCTGCAAGTATCACTGGAGTCTCTGCCCTCCATTCAGGGTGCTCCTCACTGGGCTTCCAGCATCCTGAAGATCCCCTTACCAAGTCACTGGAAAAGCTACACTCTGGCAAATAATCCAGAAATATCTGCATTTCATATTTAAGAAAACATTTTTCTTAGCGCACACACAAAATTGACATTCCCTTGCTATGACCTACTCATAAGGACTGGTTAATGTAGCACTCTGCTATACAAGTCTAACCACTGTTAGAGTCACTTGTAGTATGAGGTGACCTGAAATCAACATTTAAAGCAAGGGATTATGTAAAGTTAGACATACTAGGAGTACATTAGTCAATTCTTTCACTGTAAATTAGTTTCGGCCTTGCATACACAGCATTTACAATGCATACTTGTTTAAAGAAAACCAGACAGTCTCAAGAGAGTTAAAAATAGCTCATTTTCTAACCTCAATTTCACTGCTCCCTTACTTCCCTGAACCCTACATTAATAGTGGGCTATTTCAAAAACCAACCCATTTACAATGATCCTTCAACACTGCACACCTTCATTACATCATATCAATTTGGGAAACAAGCAAGCAACTTCAAATAGCTAACATGAACAATGCCATATACAATTAAAATACTCCCATCCCTGAACAATGACTACAGCTTTCTTAAATGCTGAGAGTCTCAAGCCCAACTTAAGCAGAAACTTGTACACAAAATATGAACATAGTTTACCGCAAACAGCCCATTCCGGGGGCATTTTGAGTGGTGTTTGTTTTCTTTCTACTTGTATATGCAGTATATCTTGTGATCTCATTTACCTGTTGTTCTGGGACTTTGAAGTGTAT
Source organism: Pollimyrus isidori (assembly GCA_019775955.2). NCBI lineage: Eukaryota > Metazoa > Chordata > Actinopteri > Osteoglossiformes > Mormyridae > Pollimyrus > Pollimyrus isidori. The sequence goes on from JABFDZ020000097.1 coordinate 28,063,311, forward strand.
AGCTCTTTAGTGAACAAGCTGTGTTCTTAAAATGTGCAGTAAATGAAATTTTACTCACGTACATAAGGTCAAAACTTCCCCCTTACAGCCCCCAACTTTAAGAAAGACAAAGCAATCGGTAGGAACAAAGGCACTCAGAGCAGAGCGTTTGGCCTTACCTGCCTCCCGGCATATCGCAGAGCCAGCTTCCCACTGATCAGAGCCTGCACGTCCTCTGGACTAAAGACCGACCAACAGCACAAGTCAATCACTGCAGAGATCAGCACATGCTGCACCCTCATACCAGCCTCTAAAATGCTTCAGCATTAAATTGCAATAAGAAATCAGAAGATTCTTGATCTTTCATCCAGCTTTCATTACATATCCTTACTCCCTTATTTTAGGCCCCTCTGCAATTATGAATATTTGACTGGTCACTAATAATTTCGGTTACAATGTCAATCCGGTTCCCATTCTGCATTAGTATCTGAACACACTGCAGCATACGCAAGATTCCCTGAACAATGCATATGTTCATGAATAATCAAGGACATTATTATTTTTAATCAGAAATCATGACTGAGTCAGGGTCAATGTTTTGGCACTTACGAGTTGAGCATGATCTTGCAGAGGAGCATGTATTTCAGGGCAGTGATGGCCCGTGGGCTGTCAATGGAGTCGTAGCCTTCAAAGGCCTCATAGAAGTAAGAGTAGGCAGTCTTCCAGTCCTTCTCCTCAGCTGCATGAATGATTCCTGCATGTAATGACAGGACAGGGTCAGCTGCCACAGAAGGAGCACATTTTAAAGGCTGCAGAGGGGGTGATCTTAAGGGTCTTTCTGAATGGCTCTGAATGTAGAACAGAGTAAATTTTATAGATTTCAAGTCTATTAGCTTAATCCCTGATGATTTTTTTTATTTGTAAAAACCTGGCTGAATTCCACTTTGAATGGTCAATGGTAATGGACCAATATTTCAAGCAAGATTGTATTCACCCCCTATAGCCATTTACCTGACTGCAGAGAAAATGAAATAGAATAAAATTATTTAATTTTTCAGTCTAACAAAAAGCAGCCCAGTTATCAGCTATTTCCTTTGAAATGCTGAAAAAGATGTTATGGTCTGGGGCTCAAAGGCACAATAGAGTCAGTATTAAAGACAAAAAAAGCAATCTTCAAGCTACCAATTGAAAGGAACATTTTTATAAGAAATCATGAGCATCAGGGTCAGTGCTTCTGCACATCAGAGTTTATTGTAACAGACATTCCGAAAACCATGTTGTGCATTTTTCCCTTCTCAAAGCACAATGCATTGCAGGAAAAACATCCTTATTTTGACAGAAGCACCTCCAGCACAAAGAAAGACTCATATTTGTATGGTGGTCAAGGGTATTGAGGTCTAAGAATGAAGCAGCGGAACCAATCAGTTATAGCAGAACGAGCAGCTGCCAGCACTTGCCTGACTGCATGTCCAGAGCAGCCTGCAGTTTAGGGGGACAATAGATGGCGTTGGCAGTAGTCCTAGCAGAGGTGAGTGCAGCACGGGCCTTAGGCAGGTTGCTCAGAGCATGATAGGTCTTGCTCTCCAGGAGCTGCACCTCTACTAGCAGAGCTTTGTCATCCATCTTCTTTAGCTCCTGAAGCAGCTGAGACCCTGCAAATTGGCAAAAAATGAGATTCTTAAATCATAAAATCCACAATATTAGGTATAAATCCCAATTTAAATGCGCAACTTGCATTTCATCTTCACAATGACATCAGGAAATCAAGCACTGTACAGTGTCAAGAGAAGGTTCAGGATAGGCAAAAAATTATTAGTTCTAGTAGTAAGAGAAAAAAAAACTTCAAAATGCTTCTGAAAGTAAACAGGAAGCACATCTTGGTCTTTTACCAAATACATGAATTGGAACAGAATTGCTTTCCATTGTTCAAGAATCAATCAGCATTTTATGCATTAATAACCCAGATTTTCATAAATTTAACAATAATTACATCTGGCTTTATTAAAAATAAATCAGGTTGTGAGCACAGGATGTTCAGATAAATTAAAGAAGCTATAGAAAAATTTAACACCTTAGCAGCTGATGGGTGATCTCATACATGCTTCTCTGTCACCACAAAGACCCCTCTTTTAATTAACTAATCTACAGCCTGGCTAAATTTTCCATATTTTCCCCACTCATAACGTTAGCCGACTCACCGAGCAACAATGCCTCCTGGTACCTCTTGGTGTCGAAATAGAGAGAGACCAAACGGGCCTGTGGAATGAACCATTTATCATTAGCACTTCAAACACCAACGGTTACAAAAGCTGCTGCATGTTAAATAGTCATGTGCTTCTTTTAATATAAAAGGATGGATTCAGCAACTGCACCACTGAATATGACAATTTAAATTTTCCTGAAATTGTTGCACTAAAGCCAAAATCAGGCCTGTTTAAGTGCAAACGACCTTCTGATACCCCAAAATGCCCAAACAGGATTCTTAAATTATTCTTATTAATATTATTTATTCACTACACAAGTAATGTTCTTTTATTCAAAGAGAATTAATTGGTCAAATCAGGGTGGATTTCAAAGTACAATTATTTTTTTCCCAGATTACATCAGTATCGTTTTAGCCAACATTATTTTTCATTCATTTTTTTCAAATTCATGTTGCACAAGGCAGCTCTACAAAATCATTAGAAAAGTTTAGGAAGCCACAGAATATTACAACAATTAACGAGTTTATAACTCCATGGACAATCTTTCGCAATAAACATCAACAGTCCAGTCTATTCCACACATTTTCTAGAAAGAGAATTTCAGGGCTAATTTAATTTGACCCGGATCACCTTTGAGATTCATAAAATCTACCTAATACATGAAGGCAGGCTATGCCAACCAAAGAGGTTACCTCAAGAGCCTGACGCAAAAAGGTCCTCTTCTCAGACTTGGCCCATTCAATACACTCCAGACAGAGGTCCACCTCCTGTCCAGTGGCTGCCTCCATATCCAGGAACAGATCCAGCAAGGATCGCACCAGCCGGGCCGCTTTGGCCTTACTGATGGAGATCAGAAATGGCCTCACATACTTCAGCAGACCCCCCAGCTCTGTGGGGTAAAAGCACTGGTTGTAACCACAGTTCTCCATCATCGATTTGCACCCAGTTTTCGATCCGTACGGCTATAGCATCTATATGGGGATGCTATAGAGCGTTTTAAAGCCACTATAAGCAGTCAGGAACCAGCAGGACTGCTGCTTTTACAGGCCATTTTAAAATGCCCCCCGGGGGCGGGGGGGGGGGGGGGGGGGGGGGGGGGGGGGGGGGGGGGGGGGGGGGGGGGGGGG
>JABFDZ020000097.1:28077098-28090857 GCA_019775955.2 Pollimyrus isidori
CCAGCCCCCCTACAAACATCCAAAAAAAGCGTGGCCAATTTATATGTACCTTCACACAGACCCTAGTGCCTTCAAAGAATAAAAGATGACTTGGGCAGTTTCCGGTTAAAGGTTTTTTATTGTTATATGGACAAATATGAAAACGGTAACGCAGCATTATAATAATATCTCATGCTCTAATACAGATTTACCGTGCTTCATATTGCCTTACATGTAGTCAGCCGTGCGCTTGCATGTCCATCACAAAATGAACGAAATGCTCTACCTCCACAGAGGAGGGAAATGTGGAGATATTTAATCTTGCCCGTGAGTGGGGTTTCAGAGCAGCTCAGACTTGTCGTCTTGCTTGATGCTGGGAACAATGTGTACAAAATCGCCACAGATTTTACTTAAAATAAAAGGTGATCTATAAACAATAGACCAAAACTTCGGTTTCCCCATTAGGCAGCACAGAACAGAATTACTGAAAAAATTATATTTCCCAGTTAATGGAGAAACAAAAGTTTGATACAGCCATCATATGGGGGCTAATGGTCAGGAAGACTGCTGTTTCCAAGTAGATTAAATGTCAAAAATGAAAGACAATAAGGAATTGTTATCAAGTGGATTTTATTGAAAGCATTGCTAATGCTGCTTATTTTTTTAACTGAAAAGCTACGAGCAGTGAAATGTAAACATGACATCCAACCATTTTCATGAGTTGTGTGGCTTGGGTCTTTTCATTTCCATTTCAAACAATACACCAGTGTTCCCAGTATATTAAGATTTGCGTTTAGGCCAAGAATGTATGGAGTTAGATTATGAGAGGTGCTTGGATTCTTAGATTCTTTACTAGTAGAAAGTCGCAACAAAGGAAAAGCCAAAGGCATGACTGAAGAATCTCCCTCATACCAAACAATTTCTGTGAGAACAAACATACAAAACACAGGATTTGCTGTTTCATCAAAGAACTCTAGTAGTCTGCTCATTTGTGAGTGAAAGACACTGAATCACATTCACATCCATCTGTGGGCACAGGTCCTCCAGTTCTCATGACATTCTGTGCCTCAATCAGTCAAAATTCAGGATTCCAAACCTTGGTGAAAAATCAAAACAGAACCTCTGCATTAGACTCAGAGGCAAGATGGAAGAGAGGTACTGCTGCTTCAAGTGAATTGCATCCAGTGTTGGGAAAGTTACTCACAATAGTGATCTATTACAGAGAGAGATGGAAAGTTCAGGTCCAGAAAGTCCACAAAAAAGTTCAGGTCCACAAATACAAACCCAGGTTTTGTTTCATCCAGCCAGTTGAGCACTCCGTAACTGTGACTCTTTATTCTTAGCTGGTGATTTAGCTGTTACCCAGGCTACTTTCCCAGCACTGACTGCATTCCATGTCCCAGTCCACTAACAAAAACCAGCAACCTAATACACTGCAGTCTAGATGTCCAGTTAAGTCCATCCTGGTTCTTTCAATCAGGACCCCCATTAATGGTAGGAGCTGAAAGAGGACTTTAAGGACAACACACAAATTCACTGACGTTAATTTTCTGCAGCTCATAATTCTGAACTAATGCGGAACCATGAAATGGCTGTTATCTGCAGCTTTGGCCACTGACCCCACCTGAGGTCCAACAGAAAGGATATTTACAGGCTGCTCCACACACACTGCACCCCAGCTGACTTCTTTCTATTCATATGCTGCTGCACAGCCACTCCCGCAGCTGCAGGGCTCCCAGAACCTCCATCCTTCCTGGCAATGTGGTCTCCTCAGAGGTGTCCTCAGCACAAGGTACAAACAGTGGTGCTCACCTGCTCCTACCTCTCCTGTCCCTACATGGATAATGAGACCATTTACCTCCTCGAGCCATTACTGATTGCGAGTTTCAAGGAGAACTCAAAGACGCCACAGATGAAAAGTGACCCGGGCTACTCCACCCAGGTGCTTATTCACCTCAAGAACATGAGTGAGAAGAAGGAGAAGAAACATGTGCCAGGCTGGATCGGGGTGACTGTAAGTGTGTAGAATAAAATAAGGCAGTGTCCCACTCTCGTTTGGCATTTCTCAGGAGGGTGGTGTTGGGTAACTGAGTTTAGGGCACTATGAAGGGAATGTATCCTGAAGGACACTTTCAACCTCTGGGTATCCATTGACTGCTACTGACCTGCTGAACTTTTGTTTCCCACTTGGTTCTCGTGTTCAGTGAGAGTTCTTTGTCGAACGGTCACACCAATGCAGGCTGAACAGCGATGCATAGCTGCACGCTGCTGTTGTAAGAATCAAGGATAGCATAAGTATGGATGAGATGAAGCAGGGCTCAAGGGACGACCTCAAATGCAAATGCAAAGTTTCAATTTGTAGCAATACCCTTTGTGTTCTTTTGAAAATAAATTAATTTTCATTATTACATGATGGACTCTTTAAACAAGTGCTTATGTACCTATTCATTTATTTTAAGTATTGCACCATTGTGCATGTCTGCCATGTAATCTACATATTATCATGAGGGTCAAAGGCATAGGAGAGAGTTTGACATGGGGGACACAACCTAATATAAAGGCAAATGAAGGCAAAATAAATACGGGGTGTATATGCCCCCCCTCCTTGCCTGTCATTGCCTTGCATCTTTGTATGGCACTTCTAAAGTTCCCCAAGTTGTGAGTCTTCGGCTGATATTAAACATCCATCCATCCATCCATTTTCCAAACCGCTTATCCTTACTGGGTCGCGGGGGGTCCGGAGCCTATCCCGGAAGCAACGGGCACGAGGCAGGGAACAACCCTGGATGGGGGGCCAGCTCATCGCAGTGATATTAAACATTTATTTAAAATTAGTCTTTTCCACTGAATTAGTTAAATAATTTTTGCATCATTAATTGAGTACTTTTACGGGCTAATAAAATGAGTTAGTGAAAATGATTAGTTGCCATTGGGTGACACCCACAACAACAAAATGTGCCATCGACATAATGTCTCCCTTATGTGACAGTATACCAAAGGAGGGGGCAGCTATGGCAGTGAACAGGAGCAGTACCTTGCTGTTGGTACCCCAGGGCTATGTGGGCAGGGATTCAGCCTGTCTATGTAACAGGCACAAACTTTCTGTGCTCAACTGGGCGGGCAAAAACAATTGCCAGTCAGGGTGGATTCCTTTTGGGGGTGCTCAGTAAAAGGGTGACCATCGGAAGTTGAAGTGGGGTGCTCCGGACTTACATGGGACGCACTTTCGAAGGTTTGGGCAGAAGGAGCAGGTGCTTAGGAAAGTGCAGGAAAAGCATGTGCAGGAAAGCCCCACATAAATCAGGCCATGGCAATAGAGACTAGAATGTGGAGTGTTTCCTCTCAGTGGAAGATAAAAAGGCACTGGCCATATATAGTCGGCCTTACACTGCAGGCAGACCTCTTAATTGGGTGTAGAGTTTCTGCTACTCTGGAGCTCTCCATGCTGAACAGCAGGAGTGGGGATACTTACAAGCTCTGGACTGAGGGCTGTACAGCTGGAGAGTTTCCCAGAGGACATGAGAGTTGCCTCTATGTGATTGTAATCTGGAGAGGGGAAAACTCCAACTTTTTTTCGTCCAAGTGCATCAAAGCCAGAAATTGGGTGTGAAGGAGTTCTACCGACTGACTCTGCAGTCCCACTGGTGGACTTCAGTGTTTATATGAAGAATGATGAAGATACCTAGAGAGACGGGACTGAGAAGAAGGGCCTCCTGGATCTGAACACAAATGGTAAATTGCTAATGAGCTTCGATGCTATAGATGATAAACTGTATACTCATGTTATCTGGCTTGAGGTATACAACAGATGACCACTTGATGGTGAGTTGGATTTGATGCATGAAGAGGAGGCCAGATGGACCAGGACAATGCAGACAAACACCCAAGGTTTGCTGGGAATATCTGGTTAAAAGTTTGATGCAAAATAAATTTTAATGCACAAAACTAGCATGCTGAATGAGGTTGGGGTCATCGTGCCTGAAAGGATCACCTTCAAGTCTCTAATTGTTCCAGCGGCTGGAGACGATTGATACTTCCTATAGCAGTAAGCCACTAGGAGCCACTGGTGGACACCTGTGCTGAAGAAAGCTGCTAGGCTGAACAAGGTGGACTCCAGGGCAATGTTTGCATGAGGGTCTCCTGAGACAGCTGAAAGATATCAGCAGGCCAGAAAGGTTGCAGGAAACTCCGGGGGAGAAGTGAGAGGAGGAGTTGCATGGGAGGAGTTTGGAGAGGCCATGGAACATTAAAGATGTTTGGGCACACGGTTTCGTTTATTCAATTCAGTAGAGCAATTTCCAGAACAGTGGAAGGAACACTTTGAGGAAGTCCCCGACCCAGTGGATGTACCCTCTCACCAGGAAGCAATGTTGGAAATTCTGGTGTGACTAGAGCCTATACAGTCAATACAGTGGGGTTTTTTGGGAATGTGGTAACAAAGTCTACATATGCGTTTTTCATTTGGAGAAGGTAAATCACCATACTACAGGAATATCGGGCTCCATGGTGGCTACTCAGTGCTGTTTGGTCCCTACATGAATGCAGTTGTTTGCATCCTTGACAAAATCAAAATTTTGGCCTCCATCAAGAGTCCATTTATCCTCCATTTCTTTTCATAAATTTCACGTGGCATAACTGTAGCTAAAATGGTGTGTGGGGCCTTGAAATGACATATGTGTTACAATTTTCAGATGATGTGATGCCTTTTGCCTCACCTGAACAAGACCTCCAACAGGCACCTGAGCAACTTAAAGCCAAGGGTGAAGCGGAGGGGATGAAAATTGAAACCTCCAAGCTCAAGGTCATGGTGTCTGCTAAGAAGAGTGTTCTGGTGAAGGTAGTGAGTGCTCTTATTAATGAATAATGGAAGGAGAATACATGAGACTGATTATTGATGTCGTCGTCCATACCTACAGTCAAAGCTATGGATAATGACTAAAAGAACAAGGTCGCTAGTAGAAGTTGGCACTACAAGTCACCCCACAAACTTTGCACAGGATTAAGATATGCATTTCTGACTACATATCCCTCTGTTTGTTGTGAGACGTTCATTTGTGGATTTGCTTGTGTGTTTAAAGTTACTGTCAAAAGCTTCACTCTCTTCTCAAGTAGTCCTGGAACAATTCATGGATGACTAAGGCAGCAAAACCAAATCATAAAACTATCACTACCACTTGGTAAAACTTGTCATTCGTTTAATAAAACTCACGGGCATTTTCTCAGGAACTCAGTGAGCTATTTACAATGACATGGCTTTACGAAATACTTCAGTGTTTACACCAAACCAGACCTGACAACTTCAAGTACTTCATTTGATGATTAATGTAGGGGTGAACAAACCTTTACAGGTAAGGAAATTGCATTCTCAAGGGATGAATAAATGTTTGTAGAGTGTACCGTTCTTCATAAATTGTTAAATATCTCCTTTATTTACCAATATACTTGAAATGAAAATGAATAAATGCACAAATGTGTCAACAAAATATTTTACGGGGTGCAATTTTCACTTCCTGATTTTGTAAAGAAATGAGTTAATGAGCCAGTTAAACAGGACACCCTTAGCTGCCTGATCAGTGTAGACTCTCTGGAGTTGATGGGGCTTCTCTGCTGCAGATTCCAGTTTGTAAGGAAGTCAGCAAGAACCCTGCAGCAGCAATGATGTGACGGGAGATTGTTACATCTTCAGTTTCAGCAATAAAACTAATACTCCAATTTTTTTATGGTTTGCTGGTCCTTGCAGGGTCCAGGTCTTCAGAAAGGGTGTTAGAGCGTATGTCCTCACAAAAACATCTAAATATCTACAGGAACTCCCTGTCTGGGTCTCAGGGCTACATGCCAAAATGAAAAAGGCATGAGCCCAGGCAGGTAAAGGTGTAGACTTACAGCAGTATAAGTTGCTACACCAAGGCGATTTACTTCCATGTGACCTAAACTGCGCTAAAAGCATAAAAAACAACAGAATAACAGGACAGCTTCCGGTTAGAAATTTTTTATTGACAAATACACAAATGATCCAGCATTATAAAAATGTTGCGTGCTCTAGTACATTCTTACAGCACTTTATATTGCCTTGCATGTATTTAACATAGTGTTGATACAGTATATCCATTAGAAGATGAAGGCAGGCATACAAAAACACCAAAACACATTTTAAATGCCCTAACTCCATATATGGAGTGAGAAGTTTTGGTATGTAGTCTATGCTGTGAGCTGCCATCACACCAAGAAGCCATTTGGTTTGGCTGATATTGGAAGCAGTGTGGGTAGGATTACCAAAGGGTTTATCCTGTCAAAACACCTCATCAAATATGCAGATCAAGGACAGAATGTAGCAAGGCCACAAAACAGTTAAATACAGTAAGATTTCTAATTATTTTTAACTTTATTCTATTCTATGAACAGAACTATACCTGATCTTCAGGGGCACCATGAAGGGGGAGAATTAGGATGATTCCAAGGGCCCCTGACGGATGGGAGCCCTAAAAAGCTTGGAACATGATTTGATTGGTCTGGTTTGGGAGCTCAGTATGATATGCTTTCACAGGGCCCAAAATCCAGAGGCGGCCCCCTTGATCTTTCTAGAGATTCTGATTTTAACACCCAGTTTTAGATATATAGATGTATATAGATGTATATTCATACGTATTGCTAAATACCAGATCACAACGATACATAGGTTTTACAGGTACACCAGTATCTAACCACATCCAATAACTTCAGTTCTCCATCAGGAAACTAAACAGACAGACAGAGAGGAAGCAAAGAGCAACTGTGTGAAGCAGAAACATAATGCAAATGTCGAGCTTTGATATGACAATTATGACTTGTTACTAATAGCCAAACCACTGCCCTCACCTCATCTCATGCAAGATGCTGGGCACTGCAGGCCCTACTGGAGGAATAAAATAAAAGTCATCAGGCTCTGCGGCTGTAAAAACACAAAGAACAAGCTGCTAATGGTGGAGACAGAATTGTTTCATGGCTGAGAATGGGGTTCAAGAGGGGATCAGATCTCTGACTTTCCCATAAGAAATGCTGCCACCGTGATACGGAAAAACTAGCTGGATGAACCCAAGGTAAGGGCTGATGGTCATGAAGACACTGCTTCCAAGTGGAATGACTTTAATGTTACCAAAGACAAAACAACAGAATAGGATTTTAATGCCAATGTTACTTAAGGCCAAAATTCTTCTCAAACCCAAGAGCACTGAAAACAGGAAAATGGTTGTCAGTAATACATCCACTTCCATAAAAATACCTGATTGTAGTGCTAGGTGATGTCACAAAAAAATCATTAAAATTATATCATAGAATATTGTATGCACCATGGTATAAACTCTAAGCACTTTTCATAACGGTCCCCTTTAAAACAATTTATAGGCTACAGAAAACAAACACACATTCATTTGCAGGAGAAAGTCAGCTGCCTTTACCTCATTTCCAAGAATGTTGGGATTTAAACTTTAAATAATTTTGAGAGAAAAGACTATTAGAAGGAAGTACCACGATTTAGGAATTATCAAGCATCAGCTTCCCGTCACAAAGTCAATTACCCAGAGCAGAGAAGTCTCCCCGAATGGGATGACTGCGAGGGTACAGCACCGGGTATAAACACACCACCTTCACCAACCACAGCAGCGGCAGAATACGGAGCCACCTGCACTCCCAGCAGGAGCGCGTGAACTGCTGTGATTTAATTAAGCCTGATAAATGAACACTCCGACTCGCTAAATAATTTTTCTGAATTATAATTCCAATTTTAAATAGCGTTTAACATTAAGACATCCAGCCACAAAAAAAGCCAAGGCTCGGGCAAGGGCCAATGACAACATGTGGCCAAATATACGAGATTCCAGTTACAAAAGCTAGAGGCAAATTCGGGTGTCTGTTAACAACTCGTTTGCTCCATGAGATCCTACATCTCTGTAGGTCAATTCCTTTGGAGATGTATGTGCTAAAGGATGTTCATTTGCAGATCTGCTAATATTGGACCTGACACTAGCAACATGGCTAAATCCACAGCAACAGCGATGCATCAAAGCAGAAATGTCAAGACCGCTGAATTCTAAATGCGGTTACTACAATTTATGGGTCGGAACATTGTCTGATCTTCCTTCGTCTTTGCTCAAGGTATGGAAATTATGGGACCAGTGCTGTTTTATGGGATGGCACAATTCTCCGGTCTGGACAGTAAGTCTGGTAATGAACAGGAAGCATCAGTTTGTTTGGGAGCAAAATATCTTTTTGTACACACCTGCATCTGAGATGCTGAAACTACTGAAGGTGAGAGGAGGTTAAATGAAGATAATTGAATCACTGAGGTCTGGGTGAGGAAGAACTGGACTGGCAAAATGGGAACTGGCGTTTTCCTCCAATTGTGTGAAAATGGTGAACTGAAGTACTCCACTTAAGGCATCTTGCATTTTTACCCCAGTTTTACTTGGTTTACAGCCATGCCTGCCCAGACATCACAGAGGGGGGGTAGGCACATCTCGAGCATGGCGGCTGCCAGGCCAAAGGCTGCCTCTTCACACTACAGGTCACACGGTGCCATGGGAAGAAGCTTCTGCCAACTGGAGAAGAGAGGCACATGTCTCACTGTAGGAGGCCGGCACCCTGTAAAGGGGTGTCAGGCCTGCGGATACAGCGGACAGACAGCGCAGCCAGACAGCGCAGCCAGTCACACACCCCGCCCCCTTCTGTTGCAGAACAACACCAATTATTTTTTTTACCTCTGTGCAGCTCTGCCTTAAACCTGGCAGGTGACACAGCTCAGACTCAGATTGTGCACTGAGTCATACAGCAGCCAGTGGTACCTGGGAAGAGCGACTTTGCTGATGATATTCAAAATCACTGCCAGTGTAACAAAGTCAAATGCATTTTTGGCGATTTCATTGAAAATAGACTTCAGCTTCCCCTCCCCCCTCCCTAGGGGTCTCAGCACCTAAACTTCATGTTTTGCTGATGTTTAAGGACCATCCAAAAACTCTCTTTGTAATTTAATTGTAGTTAATTAGAAAGGCGTGCTATGTCATATGTACACCTCCTGCATACCCAGACGGAGGTGTTCTTTTATCAGCTACCCCATGGCATTAAAATTAATTTGCAATTACAAAACCCAACGCAATGATGTTGTCAGAAAACATCACAAATTTCTTTGAGTTTGGCACTCGCTCCCTCCCCTGGAATTGCTCTAACTAGGCTAGACACCCTGGGAGTTCCCTTTTAAAACTCCCCACATCCATTTCAGTCAGAGTCAATATTTTGCACAGGACTTGTTGAAGCGCAGAGGAAAGGAGGGGGGCACAATGATCAGAAACATGTGGATCACAAGCATGCTGACAAATAATGGAATAAGCTCAAATAAACACCTTTTAGTTTCACTCCAATATACTGTTCTGAAAGACTAGAGGAAAGGAGGACTGAAAGCACGAATGCTGGTAATGTAATGTCATTTTGACGTCATCATGGTTATAGATAGTCCAATGCAACAGAATACAAGAAAAATTCTATACCATGCCAACTACATCATAAACAGTGTTGCTAATGAGGAAACAGCTCTGTGTTTTACTAATGTCATTTGAATTGGGAGATCTATAGCAGGGGCACAATCCATCAAAGAGCAGTTTCAGCCAAGACATTGTAAAGCTACATATTGGGATGACCTGTAGATTTGTTGACTTGTATGCTAAATACAACATTATTAGCATTATAGTCTAATCTGCAACACAATGCACACAGCGATATCGCATAATATATTGTGATAATAATTAGCTGTGTTTGATCTCACTTGTTTTGGAGCTGATCAAGAGACATTTGGGATTCAAGAATATTAGGACCTGCAAGCCCATGTATAACCTATAGCAGGTTTAGGGAAATAAAACATACTGACTACAGTGAAAATCTGAGAGACAACATACTGCACAATTGCCTAGTGATAGCCCATCACTTCACAAAGAAAACATGAATGGATGACACGAATAGTAATTGCCCATCTCTGTATGTCTCCCTGAGATCCGGATACTAAGGCATGAACGGCATTGTGGGAGTGCTGCAGCCACTGACTGGGTTATAATCAAAGTCAGCAAGACACTATGCAATGACAGACACTAATGCCTCCCGTCTGCTGTCATCATTAGCATTTAGTGGGTGTGTGAATATAAAAAACACACACACACACACACACACACACGTGCGCGCGCACGCACGCACACACACACAAAGAGGGAAACACCATCATTCATACGCATGCACACACTGAGTGTAGGTAAATTTATATAAACAACATATATAAACAAAAGGAGGATAAGAAAAGGTGCAAAAATGCATATAAATTAAGATATTTCATTGCTTCTTTAAAAGCAGTTTTTGGTTATTCAGGATATGCTCAGCACACCCAGCTCATAAAACCAAGCTAACAGATATTAGAATGCTGCTTAAAACAAGTACTACAGGCATTATTCCTTGAATATCTGAAGCCAGCTTGCAGGCCACACGTGCTACATGCAGAGACACACGCACACACTTCTGCTTAGGGTGGCATATACCTGCTTCTTTGCTCTTGCCTTGGCAGTCAGCATGTGCACAGAAAGGTGTGCCACCAGTGACCTGCACACAAAGGCTACATGTGTGATTGGGCAGGCCACTGTCACATGGTCTATGAAAGAGGGGTGTGGCTATTACAACAAAATATATAATGACTTGAGTTACGCCAGATTTCTTGAACAAAATACCTCTTTTCATATAAAAAATATAAAAAGGAAACAGCATTATTAGTTTCGAAAACTGACATTAATGAGTTATGTACAGGTGTGTGTGTCATACACGATTAAAAATGACATCCTAAATGCTATTCGGGTGGCAAGGAGGAAGCATATTTAAGATTTTTCCACAATTTGCCTTTTGTTCTCTTCTTCTTTGGTATGGCATCACTGTGTATATTTTAACAATTTCTCATCTATTTTTCCCCAATTAAAAATGACTCCCTTAATAAGGGCACCAACAGGAAAACATGTCCTCAAAGGCGGATCTGAAGAGACCCCCCCCATTTCGGCCCTTCTTAGCTTCCCGGCACAGCCAGGATGTACCCAGAGCGGCTCTTGATGAAATCCGGCTGAGATTGGTTGATCTTGGTTTCCACGACGACGGTGCACTTCCTGCCATTCATGCTGCACTGGATGGGACTGACCACGCTCACCTGCAGCTTCCGCTTCTCACTGCACAGAGAGAGGGAGGGAGCGAGAGAGACAACATGGCCACTGTCAGAGCAGGATGCTTTCAACACCCCCCCCACAGTCTGAAGAGATACCAGATCTTCAGAAATACAATATTTGGAAGATCGTTTTGTTTTTTTGTCCAGTACAGATCTGTCTAAATTGAGCTAAAAAGTTGGAGATATACAGTGACATACATAGGCTCTGAGGGGACAAATGGAGGGCGTGGCCGCTGACCAGGAATGGGGGGGTTCCCCTCGGTAAATTTTAACGATCGGGGGGGCTCAGGAGATTTGGCATGATCGTCGGTTATCAAAAAAGGGCTCTTTGAGCATAAAAAGAGGGGACTTTCATTTGCTCAGGCGAAAGCGCCAGGTGCTTGGGAAGCTCCCTCCCGCGTGCGGGGTGACACCACGCTGCGAACAGCAGAGATATTCCCAGAGTCGGGTATTCCATGTCTGTTCTTTGATAGGCAGGGCAAACTGTAGGCAGTGTGACTCAAATAACACTGCCTAACAGTATCTTTGGGAGATGCTAAATGAAGGAATAATAACGATAATAATAATTGTAATAATACTGTAATTGCACTGTGTGTGAGATGCTGAGTGCAGAAGTGGGACACTAAGTCAGGAGCGATGAGCAGATGTTGCCGGCTGTGCCCAGTGCAGCCTGACCCATTTGCAGCCGGAGGGCACCCCGCCACACCCCCAGCCCCTCCACCACTTTTCACCGGCAATTTAATAATTAATAATGACTAATTATGGAAGCCAAAAAGCAACATCTGCTCCATTTTCCTACTTGGCTGTTACTATATGAAAGGCCAGACAAAAAGCAAAATCTTCTTAAAGATCCACACCCGTCACCGATGACCTGGTTCCTGCTTAAGTTTACGGGGACCAGGAGACCCAGAGCCCTAGCAGGGCATCAAAGGGCACTGGCACACAAGCACAAACACACACCAGCTCAGCTAAATTCTTAGCATAGCGGGATACTAATACTATGGTGTATTACATTTATTTGTGTGTATGTGCCTGTCAATGGAGTGGCTTCCAGTCCTGAATGAGGCACCAACCCTGCGCTGCCTGAGGGAGACTTAAATCCCAACCCCCCCCCCATGACCCTGACCAGGATAAGAGGTTGAAAAGATGGATGTATGAGTTGATGGATAATTATTAAATACCATCATAAGGCATCTTGCTTTAAAAAGCTAGGAACAGGAGATAGTGAGGAATGCCAAATGGCTACAGTGGCCATGACACTAACAAATTCGGCAAAGATTTCCAGTGTCATTTTTAACAACCTGGAACATTCCTGGCATCGCGGCTGCTGGCGCTGACCTGCTGTGGATGAGCTCTTAGCCGAGGCAGCTTTGAGATGTCAGCCGTGAGCCTGTCACGTCTGCTTAGAATGTCAAGCTGTGCAAAGATCCTTCTCGCCAGTCATCATTTTTCAACAATCAGTGATGTGCGACAAATGCATGATTGCTGTCTAAATGACTGAACTAAATGGTAAAGCAAGGTGTCACTTACACTCCATTAAAAACTTGACACACACAAAGAAAAAATAAGTGCATCCATTCCTATAGATTATATATTCGGAGATGACTGAGCAAATAATTCTTAACGTTTGTAGAACAATACATGCAATATCTAACTGCCATATTCATAGAGCACTACAAGTGACTACAAATTTTACAACTGATTATTCCAGATTCATGTTTAAGGGAAGTTCCAAAGGTAGTATCTTCTTTTTGGAAGGCGTCTTGCTCTCTTGTGCTCCTCAGAATATAAATCAGACACTAACTCAAGTAAGATTTATCAGTCAATTGGTTACTTAATTGTTCAGGGACAAATACTGAGCAATTAATCAAAAATATGGCTAATGAAGCGAAAAACCATTCATAGCACCTATATATCTATTATCGTTTGTATCTAGTATCATTGTTAGACTGTCAAGTGTGAATGTACAATAAGAAGCATGTGAAATGAGGGCTGGATGCACAACAACAAGCTCAGTAAAAGGGAAAAGGATGGAGACGAGATCATCACAGCATGAAAAAGCCACAGCGAGGGAGAAACCACTGCTTGACAGAAGTGAGGGAAAAATAATGAAAGCTGGGTGTGTGAAGAAGAGACATGCTGGCTTTCCGGGCCTGAACTGTCACGGCAGCGCAAACACTGCAGGTAATTTAGAAATGCCGATTCTCCGAACTGCCTGCCCTTGCGCTACTGGAGAAAAAATATAAAATAAAAAATAATAATGAACAAAAATGTTAAGATTTTTAATATACAAGTACCATGATGTACACAAGAATGCTACAGTTTTCCAGATCCATGCCGCTGTCGTCAAGGCAATACTGGCATCTTTGTGTAGACACCGTCTATCTGAGTCCGACATTGTGGCCTTCAGTTCATCTTTAACATCTGCTGTCCTTTAGGGAAAAGCTCACTGATCTGGGATCAGAAGTCCTTGCACTCCCTCATTGAGTGCCAGCCTCTTCATGCGCTCCATCAGGGCCTCCAGCTCGCTGACCGAGTCGATGGTCTGCATGGGGCGGCAGCGCTCCG
>JABFDZ020000097.1:28096060-28110981 GCA_019775955.2 Pollimyrus isidori
CCCACCCCCAAGAGGTTCAGGTTAAAAGGGTGCAGCTCATGTTGAACTTAATCTTGATTATATAAAAGCTTAAAAGGGAGACAGGGAAGAAAAAAATTAATAAAAATAAACAGAACGAGCTCGCTATAAAAATGGGGCCATTATTCTCCAAAGCTTCAGAGAAGCCACCCCTCACGTCCAATATTTATTAATCCGTAGGAGTGCGGCAAATCTACTGCAGATTTATTTCATTCGGCCTACACCCCTCTTCCTGGTGTTCAAATATAGAAGCCCATAGTGCCAAGGAGGAGATTTCAAAGTAGGTCATTAAAAATAAGCATAGCATAAAACACATTACGGGTACCACATATATGGACAAACGTGTATAGTTTAAAGAGCACATATACCGTATATGCATGTGAATACGCCCACATTATTTTCAACAGACTGATCAAAGCTGTTTGCCGGCCCGCAAACGGGCGGAGGATCAATGACAGGAAGAGGAGCCCAGCGGCGCAGCCGAGGGGAGGACCTGCCAAGACGTGATGAGATCAGAGCCAGGGAAGCTGCGATCGGCGTGGTCAGCTGCAGCTGACAGGGGGCGGGGCTTTGAGGGGGCGGGGCCACGTCATGACAGCGCTCATTATAGAGATGGGAGCTCGGCGAAACGAAATGCCGTGAGCAGGAGACACGACCTTCCGATGAGGCATGTTCACCGGAGACGACCGGCGACGGGTGCGGAGGCTGTGAGCCCGGCGTAGGAAACTCAACGGGCCTCCCGTAAATCGTAGCCCACCGATCAGCGTCATCAGCGCAAACACTGCGTCACCAGCGGTGCTGCTACTTCCAAAGGTGAAGCTGCTGCTTTGCTTCAACAAATCCGGCATCCGCATGTGTGGATAAAACACAGTGCTGCTGCTGGAGATGAAGGCGGCAGAGTTCCAAGGCATGGAAACACCATCATGTTCCCATTCACATTTAATATTAAAAGCCAGAACACTCCAGCGATCCTCTGATCTGACCTGCAAACGATTAGCGATGCACATGAATACAACCATGGGGTGAGCATCCATGCAGCGTGCGCTGAGGGCTTATGGGTAATTACAGGGAATAGGGTGCGTGTTACCAGACCAAAGGTGAGGAATAATGAAATTCAGAGGAGATGAGGGAGAAAGGATCACAGGAGGAGAGTGGACATGAGGGTTAGGGGAGAATTTCCCTGTGTATTAGGGTTACAGAGCCAGATAATGGGATTGGAGACCCATAACGTTACTGGTAAACAGGTGAACATCTGGCCTGGGCCAGAAAAAATAAAGTAGGTCAGGATGAGAAATCCAGCTACGTCTAATAAGTCCTGGCCCTTCATGACTCCACCCTATTTCATCGCCACAACCTCTCCATCCCCAAGCCTGTATCTCACTGCAGGCTGCTGCAGAGGTACATAGTGCAGAATGGCAATGGACAGACGGCCACGGGAGAACTGTCTGTGCGTCCGGGGAACGGCCTCGTCTTAAATAAAAGAAAGCCTGCAGAGCCTTTGACGGACGGCACTGAGCACGTGCAGAGCATGAAATCACATGCTCGCACCTCAGAAAGAAGGGAAAGGAGGGTATCGCAGAGGCACTTTCACTGGGATGGAGGTAAACAGGATGATGAGGCGCTCGAGAGCTGCTCTCGCTTTCAGTGGCAGGACCCGTCATTAGTATTCTCAGCCAGGAGGGTTATTAATGGACTAAATGAGACAAACATGGACCGGCTGGTTGCTATGGGAACTGCATCTGCAGCGAGCAGGCTAGGAGGAAGAATCAGGAGAGAGAGAGAGGGTGAAGTACTGAAAAACAAGGGGGGTGTCAGACACAGGGGGAGGGGCAGGGAGAGAAAGATGGAATGTGAAAAACAGAAGGACAGAATAGGTGGCATGGAGCTCAGTGCAAAAAATTTCAACCCAGCAAATGACCTTGAGAGAGGTGAAAATCAAAAAAAAAAAAAAAAAAAAAAAACCCACATCATGTAACACACATCTGGGGCTGCCTTTGTCTGAGAGCCTGCCTGTGCTCTGTCAGTGTCAGACACAGGAGCCACCGCCACAGCAGCTCAATGAGCATCACTGGGGCGGCTGGCCGGGCACACAGCTGAGCTCTCACAGCCTGACCGGCCCGGAGGAAACTGCCCGGAGGAAATAGAGAACGAGGAGAAAATGGGCCACTGGTGTGCAGGGGATCCCAGCCTCGGCAGAGACAAAAAAACGTGCTTAGAACAGAACCAGGAACGACAAATGGGTCTTAAACCACCCCCTGGGATACAGACCCAATTTCCATAAGACATGTTTGTTTCCGGTGGTATCGGCTGAGCGTTTTATTCCACCCCCCAAGCCACAGGAATTGCTTATGAGGACACAGGTGCCTCATTGGCACCCACAGCACCCCTGATAGTCCCTGTGCCTCGATTAGGCAGCAGAGTGCAACTATTCATTTGTTGATCCATTCAGGATTGTCAGAGTTCATTACGGTTCGTACGGATGGCTGGGTCCGCCGCATCACACAAATGCAGCTCTCTCCCAGCTCGCTGCCCCGCCCCCCCATGGCCCAGTCGTTAGGCAGGGTCAGGCTGATGGGGGGGGTGGGCGTCCAGTGGAACACGCAGCCCATACGGATAATCTGATCTGCCAAGGAGACTGGGCTGGATCGATGCAATAGGAGCCCCTGCTGAGTCACTCAGAGAGGAACGCCTGGGACGGAAAGGGGGGGGGAGCACAAGGGAATGTGATCGAGGCAGAGAGGAAGGGGCATGAGGAATAACAAAGAGAAGGTCTGAGAGGGAATAAAATATAACATTGGTAAGTTAATGGAGCAAAGCAACCACATCCTGCTGTTTGGGTGCAAAATCCAGCTTCTCATTTTTTGAGGTAACAGACATTATAGATAAATCTATATTGATGGATCCCATTTAGTTAAAAATAAACAAATAAATAAATCCTTTTTTCATTTCTTCTGGAGCAACATGCCCACTAACCTCTGTGCTTCTGTGAGAGCATTTAGCTGCACGAAGCAGCGATTTAACTGCGCGACACAGACACACCCTGCAAGGGCAGCAGTGCTTCACTGTCTCTCACTCGAGGTGTGAGATTATCGATGTGGGGCGGGGGGGCGCCTGGGCCGCATGTGGGGCTAACATTTCTGCCAACTCCTGAAAAGCAGGCACTAGATAAAATGCTGCGTGTAGACATGCAGATTAACGCGGTTTCCTGCGCAGGTGCCTGAAGGTGACCCCGTGACAGCAGGACTTAAGGAGATGCGCTGCAGCACAGGCTCTCCGAGGGGTGCATCTCACTCCCCAGAGGTGTGACCAGCATACATGCTGATGCAGGCATGCCTCCCCATCGACGGGAGCGCTGAGCTGCGGCAGTGACGCTGGCATCCTAGAAAAGCCGGTGACGGGAAGGGTGGAGGCAGGGTGGCAGGTGAGAAAAAACGACGTTGGGAAAAAAAGACCAGACCACTGCTGTTGGACCTTTGGGATTCTTACTCACACTGGGTTGCTCTGGAAAACAGTCAGCTGACCGGATGAATAAAATCAGTCAATGATGCCGTATAACCCCTGGGGGGGGGGGAGGTAATACCGATATAAGCAAGGCTAGCAGGTATATTACAGCTGTGTTAAAGAGACACAGGGCAGGACACAGAGCAGATACAAGGATAGAGGAGAGAAAGGGAGCAGATCTGCCCCCCCCAGCCCAGAGGATGGGAGCACTGCAGAGCACGCAGCCTCCCCCATGGGCTGCATGCTAATCATGGAGCTCCATGCTAAATATAGAGCAGACCTGAGCCGCAGCGAACACAGGACCTTAAATATTTCATCTCCGGAGGAGGGCGGGAGGAAGAGAGGGAGCGATGAAAAGATGGAAAATGCTACATGATCATCTGCATGCCTGGAGACATTGGGCAAGAGGTGTCGATCACGGGCAGTTGGGAGGTTCGGGCCCCCAGGGAAACCAGAGAAAAATAAAGCCCCCAGGTATTAGGCTGAGTCACTTACGACAGATATCTGGAGGTGAAGGAAAAGAAAAGAGAGAGAGAGAGAGAGACACCCTCCACCCACCATCCATAGATAACGAGCATTTCCACATCCTCCAAAATGTACCCCCCCTTCCCAGCGAAAGGAAGAGAAGCTAGTACACTGTGGCGGGGTGACAGACAGAGGCGGCGTTGCGGAGCACTGTCACCCTGTCCTTGCATCACCCTGCAGTCCCCACTGCTGCTGACAGGACCCCCCGCTCCAAGCTGACATCCTCTCGCAATGGCAGCGATGACTTATTCAGCGCCAACGCATCCTGCATCCGTACCGCGCTCCATCCGGTGAATACCGGAACCGGCCCGTAACCCGGGGCCACTGGATGACACGCGGAGGGCGTTCTGCGGCGCTCTTACTCAGAGGGATTAGGGCGGTCGACGAGGCGACACGCATAAGGGCCCGCTTACATCCAGGCTGCCGCAGATTAATGTTACATGGGGGTGTGATACACGCAGCGAGAAAATCCAGAAACTACTGACGCATGACGTTCTGCAGAGCACAGGGAACGGCGGGCGCTCTGAACACTATGTACGTCAAGGTGAAGGGGGGTTTTACTGAACTGAGCCAGAGAGAGTTAAACCTCACATGATTAACTACCAAACTCAGGTATTAATATGTGGGTATATTAGGGAGAAGGGAGAAATCACTTGAGAACAGGGCCACACTGCTATGGACCACGCAGCTTAACATTACCACGGCGTCGTTTGTGCAGGGTTTAAATGAGAGAAAGGCTGCATGCAGAGGTGGGCCGCTACAGGATGGCGCGACACGGTAAGTGTGATCTTCTCAGGAGGCGTCATCTCAACACGGAGACCCTCAAAATAGAGCCGGAGCAGCTGTGACGCCCTCGATTTCAGCTACTGCCTGTGCAGAGACAGCGCACCCCACAGGTGGGTGCAGGGGTAGCACACAGCACGGTATGCGCACATGTGAAATACACACAGCACGGTATGCGCGGACACGAAATACACATGGCAAGGTGGGGCAGACAGTGAATACACCCAGCAAGGTATGTGCAGTCATGAGATACACAAAGCAAATTATGCGCAGACACTACATACACACGGCAAGGTGTGCGCAGACACTAAATACACATGCCAAGGTAGGTGCAGATGCAGAATACACACATCAAGGTATCCACAGACCCAAAACACACACACACAGACACACACACAGGAAGGTACACAGACATGTACACCCAGAATAAAACAGAGGCACTAAAACACACAGACATGAAGTGCACACATACAAATAGACACACAGATACAGGTATGAAATTCACACACAGGCACAAAGAGGAAGACAACGTGCACTGATGTAGACAGATGGAGATGAACGGAGACACACAAATGAACATACAGAACTCAGCATATACAGGAGCTGGAGTCCTGGGAGATGAGGAATCATGACAGTATCTCTAAGTACGCAGACATGTGGCAGGGGGGGTTAACACAGCAGGTCGAGTGGATTACCCAAATTTACAAAGAAAGTGAAATAACTGAACCATATTGGCGATAATAAGCCAAATCAAGCAAGCCAGTTTGTTGTCTGCATGACATGGTCTTGTCATCAACAGCAAAAATCACTATTATTACTGTACCATTAAGCATGGCCACAGAGCTGGAAGGTTTCAAAGAGCTCAGAACAATTAATGCTTTGCTTTTGTGCACTGGATGCTCTTTAAAGTCTAAGTTAAGGATTGTTCGGGAACATGGTGGGGACCGGGGTAACTTTGAATGCTGGGAAATGAATTAGCAGAGAAGATGGTGCTTCCTGCTGCTCAGGGGTAATGAGAGACCTTCAGGAGGCCAGATGTCTTAACTGTGCTCTAATGAAGCTAAACAAAGAGAATGTGGCTGCACTATGGTATCTGGCAGTGTTTAAGTGCCATGAGATCAAACTTTACTTTACTTTGTACAAAGAGATACTCTGTATTAGACAAAGTTCACGTCTTTCTCTGTAAAATAGAAAAAATTAAATGATAGTTTATTGATCCCCGTGGAGAAATTCTCTTCTTGCTCTCCATGGCACACAGACTCACATGTAGGTGAGAGTAAGCTTGGCAGTGAAGGGCAGCCACCTGCAGTGGCGCCCATTGAGCCGGGGGTTAAGGGCCCACAAAGGCGACCATTCTGCCCAGGCCAGGCTCAAACTGGCCCCTCATGTGCATAGACGCTTAGCATACTGAGCCAGGATTAAACCAGTCATAAATCAGTACAAATCTTGTGTGTAAATCGGGCGTGTTCTCATTTTTAAGACACATTTAGGAGGATCTGAAGACATCAGTCACCTTAATATGCTGCTGTCTGACTTCCCATCCCAAGAACCCCCTTTCCATCCTAGAATTCCCAGTAGTGAACATGTACCAGCATTTCACAGCGTGCTAAATATATCATGACTCAGAAGGTTGTGACACGGGCAAGCAGGTCTTGGGGCAGCAGAGGGTCTCCGGAACACAGAGATGCTGGTCAGTGACGGGACTGGGAGTGAAGAAGCCTGCAGGCCACCCCTCCCCATCACAGACACCCCCTCACCTTTTAAAGTGGCTGAGCAGGGTGCCCACCAGCTCCCCGATGCGGCTCTCGCCAGCGGGCACCATTCCCTGCAGGCACACGATCAGGTCCCGGCTGTCCTTCGTGTGGAACACCACAAGCTGGTCCTTCCCAGGGGACACGCTCAGCCCGGTCACCTAGGAGAGGGGACAGGGCAGCCTGATACATCTGCTTCTCGCCGGGTGACACGACCACCAACACAAATTAGTGTGATCCCAGACAACCTGTTTGTAGATAACAGGATACATTTTATTGATCCCACAGGGAAACTGTGTTACGACTTGTAAAATCCGATTACCCGATTAGACTGTCTGACATGCTTAACACATTGAGAGCAAATTTTATATTTGGAAAAATTGAAAATGATTCCCCTGCATCATTAGGTCAAGTACTATCTGCTTAAGGTTCCCAAAGAGGGTAATGATAGTGAAGAACCAAAACACCAGCTGTACAACTCCACTGCTGTTTCCGCAGAGACCTTTGCCGACAGCCTCCCCTCAGAACAAACAACCCAGCTCACGGCAGCAACCACGGGGATTCATTTCAACTGGCAAAAAACAAACAGGCTTGGCTACCATGGATGGATCAGCCACTGAAATACGTCGGGCTTCAGCAGACATTCACAGTAATGCACCGTGAAGCTTCCTCATCCCTGGCTCAGGCCGACAGGCCCAGATCTATGGGGTCTCGTGCAGCAGCGAGACTCCCACAGGCTAAGGAGGGCAGCCAGGAAGACCAGCCCCAGTGTGCACGAGAGACCGCCACCAAAACAAAGCGGCGGAAGCCAAGGAGGCACGCAGCTGCCCGCGTTTGATCCCCCCCGTCCAAAGATCCAGAGACGATCCCTGCCAGTGTTGCTGTCGCGCACCTGCTGCTCGACATGCGGCTGTCGGTCTGCAACACAGACGCCGAATCTTTCAGCCGGTATTTTCCATTGTCTTGAGTTGAACAGCCATGCACAGCTTACACTTTAATGCTTTACATAACAAACTGCTAGGCTAAATAGCACTCCTGTTCCAGTATAACGTTATGGGTGATACCACAATAATGACACTATGAGCCAGACACTGGATTGAAGCAGCTATATTCACAAGGCTGCTCTCTGGAGGAAGCTAAACACGTCTGCGGTTATGCAAGTCTGCTCTACCCACCCACAACACACACACGACACACAAGGGCTTGGGTGACCTTCACTGCAAAGCCTTATAAGGTCTTAAGGTGGATAAACTT
Organism: Pollimyrus isidori; assembly: GCA_019775955.2. Lineage (NCBI taxonomy): Eukaryota > Metazoa > Chordata > Actinopteri > Osteoglossiformes > Mormyridae > Pollimyrus > Pollimyrus isidori. Next base: position 28,103,893 of record JABFDZ020000097.1, read on the forward strand.
CATCAAAGGTCAATGAACCCAAGACATTCACTGCAAAGACCTGACAAATGGTCCTGGTCTTTAACCACAAAGGCAGATATGTCTCCTGTCTTCGGGATGCTGCAGAGCAGGTCAGGAGTTCAGAACAGTTTGGGGTGGGAGTCACACATGATACTTCCAAGGATAAAAAAAGATGTGTGAAGCGGAGGAGAGAAAAGTACAATGCATAGATGAACCTTGGAGAAATGATAGAAGAAAGGAAGATAATGAAAAACAAAAGGAGAAAGAGAAAGACAGACGTTTCTGCGGGGAGCAGAGAACAGACCGAAGAAGCAGATTTGTGAACACATGCCTGAATGGTACCAGACATCAGCTGATCCTCCCCCTCCACAGTCACCATGACAACCCTGTCTCCTGGGAAGTTGGCATGACAACGGCGGAGGGAGAGAAACAGACTTGGGTAGGGAACTACATCGTTAAGGAATGGGCGGGGAGGGGGGAGTGGAGAATAACAGAGATGTTGATACAGAAAGACATTTCTTTTAATTTTGAGGTTCTTTGTTGACAGGGAAGAATAAAAATGATAAAGAATCAAATTATTGTCTTAACAGCTGAGAACAGGCAGACAGATGAATCTAGTGAGGACAAGTGGCTCCACTGAGGCAGCATGGATCCCCGAGACCTTCTATTTCAGGAGCACAGACACAGCTATAGATAAAGGGGGCGGCTGATGAGGGTTTAACAGGACAATTCAGTCTTTTGATCGTCTGTCGTTTAACCCTTGGTATTGCAATCGGGTCACACTCACACCTGAATGCGGCTCTTAAACTGCAATCCTCTTTTGCATGAACAGTCTTCTTCTGGCAGAACTAGAGACAATCACATGGCAGTGGCCACTATCTATCACTATCATTAACTGCGTCGTTTTGCTCCTCTTGCAGCCACATTGAAACTTCTCGCTCCCCCTTTCAAATTCCTGCTGAGCTGTCTGTACTTAGGGTCGGTATATAAATATCGCCTCCTTTATTGCATTCCTACAATGTTTGTCCTTTCCCCATCTGTCCTCACAGCTAAATAGCTTTCACAAATATGGCATTCAATTCAACCCTCCAAGACGAGCATTAGGTACCGGCTCTGATTGCCCTATCTGCTGTCCAGCCGTATTTCATTTTCGTTCCCCCCCCTCAGATTCATGCTCTGCTGAACAGTAATACATCGCCCCCATTTTTTTAAAGGACCCTCGTCATGGTAACGGTGGTCAGTCAGCAGCCAGGGCCCATCAGAGCGGCTTACGTTTATGATGGGGGGGTGGGGGGTGGGGGCAGCAGTGTCGTTGTGGGATTATACGCCTTCACATTCCCATCCGTAATGGGGAAGCCGCGCCTTTCCCAAGGTCATCTTTCCAGGTATAAAACGGTTAATCTTGCTATAATCCCACTGAATATTCAAGATTTCCTCCAAAATAGCACTTACAGCAAACAACAAAGCCGTGAAAGCGACGTACTGTTGCCAAATCAAGTGAAAAGATTAAATGCGAAGGAGACCTTCATGCTTGAGATTAGAGGAGGAGACAGTAACGTCCTCAGGGGACACATCAAGGCCCAGTGCTCCAGGCCAGGCACACTGTCACTGGGGGATTTATCAAAGCAGATGTAAGGCTTCCAGTATTTCAATAACCCTGCAGCAACATCGACGCAACATTAGTATTTCCACTATGGTAAGGACAACATTAGCGTTTTCATGTCACTGCTCAATCACCATGATCACTTTTCAATTAAACCACATTGAGCTGAAGTCACATTTTTCCAGAACTTACCATATGTTGATAGTATACTGAAATTGAAACAGGTGCCATTTAAAGGATAATAAACAGCTATTCTTAATTGCAATGGTTAGGCAGATATCAAGATGCCAAAATTTGGCTTAGGGCTTTGCCATGAATATTTGGTATGCCATTCATCCTCAGAGCTAATCAAAGCCGCCGTTTAGGAAGGCAGAGAGATGACTATACGTACATTATATAGCGGAATGCTCTTCATGGGCTTGTACTGCTTTACGGGGTCCATCTTGTAAAGGTGCCGATCAGTGATCAGCACTGCCCGGTCTTCAGATTTATGGAATCGATTGATCTGCAACACACAAGCCGTCGATGACATCACCAGCGAAGGCTCCAGTTTACAATTTTAAAAGTCAGGCTGAGAAGCATTCAAGGGGTCTAGATAAAATGGAATTCAGTAATAATCTGAGGTCACGTGCCACGCATTTGCAGCGATACCAACAAACACAAATATTTCATACATTTCAACACTTGCATACAATACAAATATCTAGGTCTATGATTTTCCCGTCACTGGTGCTGGTTTATCTATTACAGGACCTTTCCTATGGCGTAAACAACAAGGCGACTGAGTTGCTCTTACTGCCAGACGGTGGTCGTACCTTTCGCACGTTGGAAGAGAACAGAACCCTCATGAACTTGTCTTTGCGCTGCAGGTCGCTTGACACCAAAGTGAAGGATGACGAGGTTTCAGGGCTATCTCGCTTCTGAAGGGGATAAAAACCGAATGAAGTGCATGAGTGTGCCACCATCTTCCTAAAACACACCCAAAACACCCCCCACCGCCATTTCCTGTCACTCACCAGGTAATTGCCTTCCCAAGTTCTCTGCATGCCCAGGTCAGTCCTCTGGCCCTTCAGAGACTCCAGGGTGGCTACCTTGGCCCTTACCTGCAGCATCTCTTCAGGGGACAGGCTCTTAATGAGGGTCCAGGCCCACCACCTAACCGCAATGAACACGGAGGAGACTGAAAGCACGCCTGTCCAAAGGGCAGAAACCCCAAAACCTCCATTCATAAAGCATTTGTGCCCTCCATGCATTGGCAGCCTCTGTCCATTCTCGTATGTCGCGCTGTGCTCCTGGGGGCTAATTTCGGCCCACTGCATATGTACACATCGACGGGACGATAGTCAAGATTAAGGGTAAAACATTAATGGTGATACAATAACTACAACACTGACATAGTGTGACAGTACCACAGTGCTATTACAGGAAACCAACAAGGAGGTGGTTAATTGTATTATTGTTCCTGTCTTAATGGGTAATGTTTATACAGTGCTCACAGAGTGTCTTGGGATGCTTGCTTACTTCAGTAAAAATACTGCAAATTTATTAGTCTTACAACAATTACCAATTACTTACTATTCATTCATTTACAAAAATATACAAGAAACAATGAGGTGTTTTCAGTAAAACATTCATTTAAAGCAGCAATAATCCCACATTATAGTTCCAAAACAGCAGTTTTGAGCATCCCAACACATTCTGTGAGCACAGTATGCCTCGATATTTATATTTTATTTATTAGTTTCATTTGCACTATGACTTAAAAGAATAGTATTTTGTCTCAGTGAATGACCTGTCATTCACTGAGACGAAAGATTCTTTTCTTGACTATAAGGCATCCCTGCAGTAGTTCCATGCGTCGGCGGTTCAGCTGCGGCTTTTTGGCCTTACCTACTGTAGATGCTCCTCAGGGCCTCCTCAAACTTGCGCAGGACTTTGGGAGGCATGGGCCACTTGATGTGCTTGCCATAGTCCTTCATGGCACGGACGTTTTTGAAGCGGCGGTTGACCTCACGTATGTAGGACTTGACCTTGTAGCGGCGGTAAGCGCGCACGATGATGAGCGCGGCTCGCATGCGCCGGTAACGCATCCGAGCCACTGTCCCCCGCCACACCTGCCAAAGCCACAGAAAGTGTGACCGTTTCATTGGTCTCTCAAAAAAGATTGCAGAGATGCACACAGGGACACAACGGACACTGCACACAAATATACTGCTGTCCAGTTTCATATAAATGGCACAGGTAAGCAGCTGTTAGTCGTTGCTGAAATATGGGCTAAGTACCTAAAGTCCAAGAAGTAGTGGACCATTCCCTTGCTACCTGCATGGATAAGGGCCTTCTCTAAATACACCAACTTATACAGATAAGCTAGAGAACCGGTGCAACCGTCTAGGGCCTGATTGCACAAGTGGGCCAAAACTAAGCAATACAAATAAAGACAGACAGACTAATAAATGCAATTTGTAAGTAAGAATAATTACATAAAATGTTTAAAAAGCCATAAACCTCATCTTAAAATGTTTATGTGCAGGCAGAATGCCTTGTATTCTGTGACGACTTAATCTGGTCCTGTATGGAAGTCATCAAAGACACATGTCTGCAGTTAGATTATATTTATCATGATTTTTATCATGAATTACAAACGTCTGTCTAGGCTATTGTACTGAGGCTTCCCATAATAAATGAAGCAAGCCTACAAAATCAAAGACACACTTCGGAATAAACTGTAGCCACAATAAGCCAGAGCTGCTGTAGATCCCGTTTTACTGGCATTCACGCAAAAAACACATGCTAAGATCAGACATATCTACAGTCTGACAGGCTATGGCTCTCGATCCCATTTCGCTTTTAGGAAGCGTGCGACAAAGACACTGCACGTTTCACGGAGGACAACATCACGGAGCTGCTTCTGAAGTCCACTCAAACACAGAGGGTCTGCGGAGATCAATATGAGGATCGATGGAATGGGGGTGAGCTGCCCCACATGCCTTTACTGTCCATCCCCTGGATCCCTTTGCTGGGATCATTACGCTGAACCCTCTGTGAATAATGGAGGAGGAGTCGAAGCGGAGAGAGGCGGCTTCCAGCCAGCTTCATGCTTCTGAGGAGCATGCGGCCTCACAACTAATATCCAGCCAGACTTCTACACTGCTGAGAACAAAAACATCAGCTACAACCACCCCCAAAGAAAGGGATGGATCTAGGGCAGCATGGGGGCAATTTTGGCTGTCACACAGGAAAGGGATATTTCATTGCAGCCGGAGGGGGTGGTAGGCCTAGTAAATTCAGTGCAGGATTGACTACAACATCTGAGAACAATGACATGAATGTGCCTGCCTTATATGCACCCTGGAGTAATGTCAGGTGTGCACCCAGGAACTTACTCTTGGGTCAGGTATATTGAACCTTGCTCTGCTTCAGGAACATGAGGCTTAATGCATGAACGTGAAGCTGTTCATTCCATCCAGATTAAGTACTCATTAATGCGGTACTGATGGCGTGGATTCACACCTACGTCCGTGCAATTGCGTAGTTAGCAGGTACTCCGTTGTCCTCATGCAGCTGGCGCCTCTAAACTGGCCATAGTGTGGGACTGTGTCTACGTGTATACAGCCTGCGAGCAGCTGCTGTCCCATCCAGGCCAATCCCTGGAGATGGACTCTAGGGCCACTGCAACCCTGTACGCTACAAGCAGGTACGGAAAATGGAGGGATGCATATTCACAGTATCTATTCAGTATCGGCTGAAGAGATCAAGTATACCGTACTCTGACCGGCCATAAAAAAAGGAGGATGGATGAGGCTCAGGGTGTACCATTCTACAGATATATATGAGTGCAGACAGGGCATCTATCAGAATGGCTCTGCCAGCAGTGACAGATCTCCATCTCACGCCATTGCATGGTTTAATGAAGGCTGTTGTGCTTATTATCGGAAGGGAGGAGCAGAGGTACAACACCCCTGAGAGCCAATATAACAAAGGGCACCGCCCCCTTTCAATCGCTGCACCGAAATTGGTTCTAGAATACTCCGGCACAGTGTGGCCTTTCGGCCCGTCTATTCAGAGAACATTTACAAGCTCATGAAAGGCAAATTGAGATCACACGCAACTTCCGTCTTTCAGTGACATGAAACCGAGCAAGCGGTGAAAAAAAATATTGCAGATGAAAGAGAAAAAAAAGGCAGGTCACATTTCTAAATGAAAAGGGTGCAATCGGCGTTCCCTGATTATGCTTTTTGCAGAATCATAACTGTTTATTATTCCACAATGATGTCTGATTCAAGCTTTGACACATTAATGGATCGGAGAGCAGCTTAATTTCTCTGACAGCAGTCAAACGCACAAACTGCACATGAAACCGTCCTGGAAGCCAGACGCTTTACTGCCGTGAACCAGGCGACGCTGTGTTCCCCTCTGCTGCCTGGGCTTAATGAGCGTGCGCACTAACAACAGGGCCGGCGAAGGCCTTAATAAACTGCCCACCCATTAGGATAAATATGGCACAATTAGACTCCGGAGAATTCCTGCTTGCTTTTCTCAGTGGTTCTTGTTGTTAAATGCAGCTACCAGAAATAATTGGCCCATGCTCATGGATCGATGACTTTCTTTCAAAAAGAGAAAATGTCCCAATTAATGAGTGGTTCAAACCCCCCCACAAAGACACCCAGAAGAGCACTTATGAGCTAAATTATGTGCTGAATGCGATTTTATCTTGTTTGCATATTTTGATATTTTTAATTAACATTAGACTTCATTTTATAAAACTGCGATTGAATCGTCTTAAATATAACTAATAAAATGGAGGTCTCCTAAATGGTCAGTTCTATTGCGGTTCCTTCCCACCGGATCAGTAACTGTGAAGAACATGATACAAGGCAGATTAGCAGATAAGGAGACTAACCAGAGCCTTATCAGTAAATTGGGCTGGCTGCTCTGGATGGCGCGGGCCGCCAGTCCGACACCAGCGGCTACAGGGAGGCTGTGCCGCCTTTTATTTATCCCCTCTGTGCAGCCATTTGTCAGTAATTAGGCAAATAACAGGCTGCGCTCGGGACCACATCCATCTCCTTCGGGACAGCTGTCTCCGCAGCCTGTTCAGCCCTCACTGCCCCCCACCCCTGCCCCTTTCGCCATGTCTTTCTTAAATTGAAAATCATATCGGGCTCCCTCAGAATACAGGGACATAATGGGAGCCCAGGTGTCGAGCTCATTAGTGCAGTTGCTTTGAATGAGGACTCGGCCAATCTAACGTTACCTAATCTAATCACGTGACATGAGCCATTAAACCTCATAATGAGTCTTACTTCAAAGGGTCTATTGTTGCATCAGACAATTTTTATCTAAAAAAACCTTATCTAAATAAGAGGCACAATAATAGGCATCATAAATTAGATGCATTAAAAATATAATATATAATCAAAATTCTGAAATCAAAAGGAAAAAAAAAACTGTGTAAAAAACGAATTTCTTTAACATTCTATATACCC
>JABFDZ020000097.1:28130664-28144597 GCA_019775955.2 Pollimyrus isidori
AGCAGACTATGTTTAAAAAAGCAAAATCGCAAAGTGAAGCTGTCGTGAAAGCTAGTTATATAGTGGCAGAAGAGATCGCAAAATCTGCCCGGCCATTTACCGAAGGAGAGTTTTTGAAGAGCTGCATGGTTAAAGTGTGCGATGTCGTGTGTCCAGACAAAAAACAAGCATTTTTAAATGTAAGCCTAAGCAGAAATACCATTGCTGATCGGGTGTGTGATCTTGCCACTGATTTACAAGGACAGATGATAGAAAAGGGAAAAGACTTCATTGCATACTCCCTTGCTGTGGATGAGAGCGCTGACACGACTGACATGTATTATTTTATTATTTAATTTGTGTTATTGAGAATATTTACAGTATTCTGGTTGTTCAAATTCAGATTTCTGATTAAACAAAAAGTGATTTTAGTCTGTTCAATAAAATGTTAACCTGTTTGGCCCGTGACTTACACTGTGTTTTAAATTTTGGCCCCTTCTCTGATTGAGTTTGACACCCCTGTATTAGATTGTGGAGACCAAATGCCCCCACAATGTGATGAAAATCTGTTATTCTGATGTTTTGGGAACCTTTTTTTTTTCCAATCCCCATAAGGGTAAACTCAACATTATAAAGGAAAAAAAAAAAAATCACAAAATAAAAATGTTCAGCACCACTGTAATGGGGGAACAGAGAGCACTATTACTGTAAGGGAGAGTACAAGGTGCTCAGTAATAAGATGCTGAAGGAATACTACATACTACTGTAGCACTCAGTACTAAGAGAATGGGTTAGTACCTATAGTACGTAGTGCTCAGTACTAATGTAGTAGGTTATTACATAGCATACAGTACTAATACAGGGGGTTAGTACCTAAAGTTCTTTACTAACATAGTGGGATACTATGAGATGCTCAGCACTAATGAAGTAGGACCACAATTTTAATTGTTACTTAATATTACTTTCTATTTTGTGTGGAGCTGACACGCTCTCCCTGTGTGTGTGTGGGTTTTCGCTGGGGCTCCGTTTTCCTCCCGTGGCCCAAAAGCATGCAGGATAGGTTGATTGACGAGTCTAAATTGGCCCTGTAGTTGTGTGAGTGTGTGTGCCTTGCGGTATGTTGGCATCTGCCTGTTCCCGCCTGTGCCCATTGTTCTCGGGAAAGGCTCTGGTCTCTCCACGACCCCAGTTGGAATTAAGTCATTTCAGAAAATGGATGGATGAACACCAACCTTCTGACTGCTAATGCAGATTCCCAGCCTCAGACCCACTCCGCCCAAAGACTACTACAAAGCTTAATCACAACTAAAGCTAAATAATCAAATCTGGGTACAACAGCAGTATGATATAACCAAGAAAAAACATTTCAACATGAACAACAACATGCTGCCACTAGGGGACATGATCAGTTTGAGTACGTTGAACACAACCAACTAAAGTAAAATACAACTTGTATTTGGAGTCCATATTAGAATTTATACTGTTCAAATTGCAACATTTATTTATTTCAGCTTTATTTAGGATTAGCAATCAGGTCCTGGCTATACTGCTGCCAGACAGACTTCAGCAGAATATGCAGAAATCCCTCAAGTACTTCAATAAATATCCAAATAACTGATGGTTTTGAAGTCCACAAATAAAGCACATTAACTTAGGGTAACGTCTTTGACATTTTATAGCAATTATTTTCCTAATTAAGTAGTACCTTATCACTGGGAATAAAAGACCACAATTCCATGAGGGTAATTAGGCCCGGATGGCAGGGTGCCTTGGGGAGCAGACCCCCCCCCCCCACTCCTCCAGTACTGAGGCTTGGCCTCCACCTACGTTCAGCATGTGTGCAGATGGCACGTTCTTCCCGTGTTCAGCAAGCTTCCTCTGGCTGCTCCAATTCCCTCCCAAAGCCCAAACACACTAGAGCAGGCAAACGACAGCATCTGTCAATTGCCCATGGAAAGGAGTCGCAACCATTCTGAATTCCGCGGACGGGCTCGCCTCAAAATTAGCACAGACTGGTACTGCAGCTGGGGAGAAATGGCGGATTGATCGGAGATTTCACAAGTTCAATCTTTCGCTTTATTTCAAATGCAAGCAGAACACGCGAATGGGACAGATTGTACAAAAAAAAAAATGTATAATCACATATTTGGAAATTAACCAACCACTCCACAAAACCTGCAGTGTTCTGCAGCCTGGTGGAATATCAGCTATGGATGAGGGAACCATTATCTTAAAGAATGTGAGAGGATGCTCCATAATAGACTGAATCCTGTCAAGGTCGATCCCTGCCTTGCACCCTGCGTTTCCTGGGATAATCTCAAGGTTAACGCCTGACCCTGTACGGGATATCTGTTCCAGAGAAGGATGGGTGGTAATTAAACCTTGTTAACACAACAAACAAAAGCCAGAACACAGTGAAATCCCCCAGGAGCAGCCTGAAAACCTCAGCTCTGAGATAAAGATGACATTGACAGCAGCCCTTTCAGAACATCACCCACCAACATCAGCAGTCTACATTAGGGCTCTCTGGGGGTCATCTGAGACTAAGAACTTTCACAGCACCGCCATACACTATCCAGTGTGTGTGGGTGTGTGTGTGTGTGTGTGTGTGTGTGTGTGTGTGTGTGTGTGTGTGAGTCTGCCAGCTCATTTCTGTAATGCACTGGGTAGGCTTTGTTAGGGCTGTAGGGAAATTCATTTGCTGCTACTGTCAGGAACAACAAAAGGCCCCCAGAGTGCTTCTGGGGAGTAAAGACAGTTCATACAGTCTCTGCTGTAGTTATATAACGCCTGCTGCCATTCATAAAATATTAGTTCTGACATCAAAGAGAGAGGCTTCTGCTCTCATTAAAACACATGGCAACAGAGATTCCTCGGCAATCTGAAGAGTCAAGTCCTCAGAAAGTCAAAATAACAAAAGTTGGAGATTAGAAGCAACTAAGAAAGGCAAACAAACACACAGCCAGCAAACTCTATAAACCCAAGCTCTTGGAGAAATTAAAGCAGCTGTCACCATTATTTTTATGCTCGCATCTACAGGATTACCCAGACCAGATTTTCTCCTTGTACAAGTCCGCGTTTCCAAGAAATGGGTGCTGTTTGGCTCACATTGCCAAGCCGAAGAGCCAAACTTCACTCCTGACGGACAGGGCACATTTATAACCCGAGGACAGAGTACCAGAGACCCATCAGGAACGCAACTCAATAATAAGGGAAACTCTAAGAAATCAGACTTTCAGAAATCTGTGGCCTGACCAATTTCCCATAGCCAATAACAATGGGAATGATATTTCCTTAATATATTTCCTCAACAACATGACACCCACATCAGGCCGGGCTCTTCTCTGATCTGCAGGCTCCTTCAGTCTGGCCTGAGTCCATCTCAGGCTCCCCCTGGCAATGCCAACCCTAGGTCATCGGTCACATGACTTCCCAGTTTATCTGTTACATGACTCTGCCACTAGCCACAGCCTTAAAGCCATAAATTCTCCTTTAGGTTGTGGCATAAAGTGACAAATACAGACAAGGGAAAATGAGACCTTCATGACTGATAAATGTGAGCATCAGGTTCAGAGCTACGGTTTATAGCTGCAGTTTACCCTTTCGGCTTAAGCTAGCTGTACTTATAGGTCCGCCCTGATAGCTACGGCTCTGCAGCCTTTGTTCCTTTGCATTAAATATTTTTAATACTCTGGTTTGTATTGCTTGGTGTTGGCAAAACACTGCAATGGCAGAAAGGCTCCTAGATACAAGAAATCTGCTACTGACGCATGGTGCCATCTTATTAAATTACACTAAAGTGACTTCACTGCAGATTTAATATTGTAGCTATCGATAAGGCTGAACATTTTTATTAAGGCACCACAGGAGAACACCTCCCTGCTGGGTGCTTGAAACAAAAATGCTTTGGTCAGTACTCCAGAAGATTAGCCAGAATATGGCCATTTTCTGCAGGTAGGGGATTGCAATATGTTACAATTCTGTCTGCTCCCAAGAGGGTGCTTCAGCCATATGTCTAAATTTAGATAACGTTTAGTCTTTTGAATTGTAAGTATGTTGAATGTTGCCTGCTTCATCATGTGTGCAAAGCACTGAACTTAAAAAAATGCACTACCTTTCAAGAGACAAAATCTCCAATATAATGCGTGTGTGTACGTATACACGAGAATGTACTTATCTGGTAGGCATGCATATATGCTATAAAAGGTGACACAATATGCATGACGACTTCTTTTTGTAAAAACAGAAATGCATATTATTTATATATATATTCCATGTGCATTTACACTGCTGTGATAAAAAGTTTAGAACTTTATACAGTACAGGCCAAAAGTTTGGACACACCTTCTCATTCAATGTGTCTTCTTTATTTTCATGACCATTGGTAGATTCTCACTGAAGGCATCAAAACTAGGAATGAACACATGTGGAGTTTTGTACTTAACAAAAAAGGTGAAATAACTGAAAACATGTTTTATATTCTAGTTTCTTCAAAATAGCCACCCTTTGCTCTGATTACACACTCAACAACAACAAGTGCTAAACACCTCTGTGAACTCCTTCAAGACTGTTGGGGAACCATTTCAGGTGACTACCTCTTGTAGCTCATCGAGAGAATGCCAAGAGTGTGCAAAGCAGTAATCAGAGCAAAGGGTGGCTGTTACAGTAAGTACATAACTTCACATGTGTTCATTCCTAGTTTTGTTGCCTTCTGTGAAAATCTACCAATGGTCGTGAAAATAAAGAAAACACATTGAATGAGAAGGTGTGTCCAAACGTTTGGCCTGTACTGTACTTCATAACCTTTGTACCATGAATGAAGCAAGTTGCATAGTAATTTCTTGTCATAGCAGAGCAAATGCACATAAAATACATATGAGTCTTTGGAGGATTTGACATTTGTATACACAAACAAACACAAACATACACATGTGGCGTCAGGAAGGAAAAAAGTCTGGAAGTCTGGGTTTCCCTGCTGAGACTGCTGCCCCCGCGACCCGATTTTGGATAAGCGGAAGATGGATGGAAGGATGGATGGATGGATGGATGAAACAATACAAATGCCTTTTGGAGTGACCAGGAGGATTTTGTTTCACTGAAACATGAACGTAATGTAAATTAGATATAACAGGGACATACAAGCTAACAAACATGCACAACCTTACTTAAACTAATATAAAAGACACAGTAGTTAAAGAGGATATACAGTACCATTCAAAAGTTGGCCAGTTGACCTAAACACAGTAGAAATTGTTTGAGAGGACCAGAGAGTAAAGGAAAAACACCCGATAAGTGTTTAGCATATATGTGGGACCTCCTTCAGGACAGCTGGAAAAGCATCCCAGGAGGCCAGCTCATGGAACTGAAGGGGAGACTGTGGTCAGTCAGTTACTGGAGCAATTGGGCCTTGCTCAACGGCCCAATGGTGGGATCACTCTGTCAACCCAGGGATTTGAACCAGGAGCTGCATCACCCCCCCAACTGAAAAATATTTTTTTGTTTCATATTTTTTTTGTTCAATACCTAATCCATATATTATTTTATAGTTTTCATATCTTTAAAATTATTCTAAAATGTAGAGAATAGTCCAAATACACCATTCTATGGGTAGATGTGTTCAAACATTTGACTGGCACTGTATGCACTAAAAGACAAAAAGTCCACAACACAGCTGTAGGATTTCCATCACCAGTTACTATACATTCTGCAGCAGACGGCCTCAGCAAACACTGTGGATAATCCTGAGGATCACTTACTGTCTGCCCCCTGAGGCTGGAGTGGGCGAGATTATCAAAGTGATCCTGGTAGATGTTTTGATACACTGTAATGCTCGCAGCAAAGCAAACTAAGCACAGAACTCTCTGAGGTTTGGTCAACTGGTGTTACGTGTGAAATCAAACTACCACGAGGATTGAATGCAAAGCAGAACAATTAGACAATGAGTTGGCCCACAGCCTGAGTGCTTGAATCCCAGCCCAGAGTGGAAAGCCTTTAATAAAGCTCACCAAGAATGTGTACTGCAGCCTACACTCCAACTACCCCATAGGTTCTGCTTAAGCCTAATGCATCAGGCTGGACCTGTCCAGTCATCACCGTGTTCCCCACCAATGCAAAAGCCACAGCTTTCATGCTGCCATGGAAACTATTTAGTTGCGACTCTCCGGCTGCAGCCCAGCAAACCACCTGCTCCCCACTGTCCTATACTCTTGCAGACTGGCACTTTTACCTCGGCAGGAGAGCAAGGCATGGGATGTACCTCAGCCAGAAATTTGAAACGTCTCCCTTTTGTATTATGGTTATAAACAAAAATAAGTTAGAAGGTGCCATTTTTGTGCAGCAACCAAAATGATTCATATCAAAATCTTAAGCCCTTAATGGAAGGCTGGATGGAAAAATAAATAAATGTACCAGCAGAGACAGCCTTGTGGAAAAGCAAAACCACTGGCTTCTATAAGAATTCAAAGCTGTGTAGGTGCGGCTGATCAATCACTGGATACATTTTTACGTGCGGCATCATGCTTAGCCCTCAGAGACCTCCTGCCCTAGCCTGTCACACGGAGGACATCAGGAGACAGCTGCTGCTTCAGCATTTACTGTGCATGAAAGCTTGATCATAAGGGTAAAACGCTTTCTGTTTTTAGACCATCGGGCAGCACAATACCTCGTACTTGCGAAAATAAGGTCTGTTCATGGTTGCCGGCGTAAAAAAAACACTCCTAACCTAAATGTCAGTGTCAGCAAATAATTAGCAGTATGCGGCACAGAGCGGCAGGCGTGAGGCTCAGAGATTAGAGGCACTGAGGGAGTGGCTCACACGTCTGCTGATGCATCAACCTGTGATGGATGGTGCGCAGGGAACAGTTCAGGGACTCACAGACATGCTCTACAAACGTGTCCAACAGAAAACCACAGTGTCATTATTACTGTCAATCAGGTGACAGTATACAGTGGGCAAAGTAAACAAGGCACATTCATGGTTTAACAGTGCATCCTTTGAGAATTTGGAGCGAAGTGCCGAGTTCAATTGCTTCTGCAATTGCTTTTGCCCTTGGCTAAACAGGGAAACAGTCTCACAGCCTAAATATAACCAACCCAAAGACTAGAGACTGAAATCCCTGCAAGGTCTTTGATGTTGAGCCAGCAGAACATGTTGGCTCCTACTGCAATCCACACAAAAAAAAAAAAAAAAAAAAATCGCCTGAAGTTTTTGCATTCTTTTGCAAAGAGAGCACATAACTTTGGCCAGGTTGTACTATAAAGCAGATGAGACACTTTAGATAAGTCTGGACTGCAACAGCCTTCCTTGGTAGAGTTATCAAACTCAACCACCCCAGGAGCAAGAAGCTAGGACAACTGCTGACAGGGCAAAGACATGTTCTGCCGAGCCTGCTAACCGCTAAGCTGCCCCCTCCCTCATTATCGCTGCGCTTCCCTTCCACGCTCACGTTCTCTCATTCCATTCTTAACAGCAACCCGCCAGCTCTTATACCAAACAGGATGAAGAGAAAAACCTTGGCTTTTAAAATGAATGATCGAAGCACAAAACCGCCTCTGGTCTGTGAGGTTAGAAAGTAGATGCTGCTTTGATCCTGAGAAGGGTGTTGAAGGGGGGGGCACATTAAAAATGAGCTGGGGTCCCGATACAGACACAGCATGAAGCAAATTCAGAAATATATCAGTCTGCAGATTCACCAGCCAATACACTTGCAGCAGAACACTTAAAAATACTTAAAGTGAAAGGATGCAGAGTGAAAGTGTCTTTAACAGCCTCTGTGCCCTTGTGTCTCTTGTAATCACTTAAAAACACAGACTTGGGCGAGCTGCACTGTGCAGGGCCACGTGCTGCTATTGTGAGACCCTGCCTTCGCACGCAGCCGTGGCAGAGTGCCTGCTTCGTAGGTGCCGCATACCTCTGCACGCCGAAAGCTCACCATTTCACACTTTCTCTATCTCAAACATTGACATCGCGTTCCCTCCTGTCCTCGGAGACTCTGCGACTTGCCGCATAAGCGAGGCGGTGGGGAGAGGCTGTAACCAAGGCGGCGCCGACCCGCGCTGGCTGTGACGCCGCTCACTCACCCGTGACATGGCTCAGTTGGGCGACCCCACCCCATCCACTGCTCAGAAATACAGGCCTCTATGGGGGTATTACTGACCAAGCTCCTGACTCAAATACTGAATGAGCTGTTTATTTGTGCAAACAGACCGATAGAGCGGCTGAAGGCAGGCGTCCCTGAGCTGGTCCAGAACTGTCAGCAAAAGGCACAACAATCCAGGTCAGATGCATGACACTCGCTCAGTGTACAGTGTGGGGGAACCATGCCACCTAATGGAGAGAGAGGGAGGAGTCTGCACCGGGTTACGCTCCATACCAACTGCAATCACAGACAACCTCACTTGTAAATAGGAGGCAGAATAACAGAGCGGAGATGACTAAAAATATCCGGGGAGAGCAGGGTGGGAGGGGTGGAAAAATACAGACAACTCATGCTGATGACTGGATTCGTTGCCATGCCAGTCTGCCTCTTCCAGACATCCTACTGCATGGCAGGACACTGAGCTGACTTTCCCCGATTGGTTATCAGTGACATCACTACTTAGACCACAACTGCGACGAGAGATGGAAGTTCCAGCACTGCCCCCTTGTGTTCATTATGCGCAAAAGCAGCTTTTATGCATGTGGGCTACGCATTCTCATTTAATATAGACAAAATCTGAACGTCAGAATATATTTTCATTTTCATTTCAAAGACTTGCATATGTATGAACATGTTAAACAGAGAAAGTGTTAGATTGCCAAGGTTGCTTTGAAATTTAAATTGAAATTCTCTTAAGATCTGATCATTGTGCAAACATTAGGAAGTAATAAATAAAAGTTCTGAAAACAAAAAGGAGACTTAGTCAGAGAAATCAGACACCTAGACTGGATCCACTTAGACAGCTCTTTGGTACCTTGCGGCTAGTGAAGTGAGGGTGCTTGGCCAGCTTGCTGTTGAGGGCCTGCAGGAAGACCTCGTCAGTCACCTTCCCCACGTTCATGCAGGCCTCGTCCAGCACAGCAAATATGCCCTTATGTTGCTGCTCCACCAAGTCCACGATGATCTGGTTGTTGAAGTAGTCGATCTGCACCAGGCACAGGAAGAGACCGGTCGTTTAGGGAAGGTGCACCTAACGCTGGTCCTGGAGAGACGGGCCGGAATTTCCATGCCGAACCAAGCTAAGCAGAGGTTTTATGAACTTATCTACAGCAGGAAAGTCACGTCATCTGCGGCACTGATAATCTAAAGGGAAACAGGACGGGCAGGATGGGCGGGGGTGTGGTTCTCACGTGCTTCCAGGGGATTCCCTCGCGTTGGTATTCCTCCTGCTCCTGCTTCAGCACCAGCTGGATGAAGAGCTGCTGGAGCTTCTCATTGCAGTAATTGATGCAGAACTGCTCGAAGCTGAGAGGGTGACAGAAGCAGGTGGAGGAGGGAAGGAATGAGGAGCCGGTAAGGAAGAGTGGGAGAAAGGTAGAAGCAGAGTCAAAGCAAAGTGTTGGTCAGAACCTTCTGTTCATAACTTACAAGTTAAACCAAGGGTAGGGAACCTGATCTATGGAGAACCGATGTGGGTGCAGATGATTGGGATGGCCTCTCAATCAGCCAGTAATGGTACAGTAACAGTGGTTCTCAATTCCAGGATTGGAACCCTCTCACCCTCACCTGCCCTCCATGGGTCAGGCTCCCCACCCCTGAATTAAGCATCTGTTTTTACCTGAAAAGTTGTAAGTGCTTTAGTACAGTGCTTCTCAAACCAGTCCCATTGATTATCCAGGTTTTTGACATGGACTGTCTGGGAGTTACCCGAGGATGGATTTGAGAAACACTGCTTTAGTAAATAACAGTTGCTATATTAGCTGTTTCTTCAAAAGATTATACTGCATAACTACATGCAACCGCATTGATAACAAACTTTACCTGTTGTTCTGGAAAATCTCAAAGCCATAGATGTCCAGCACTCCGATAACCGTGTTCTTCCCGTGGACTTTGGCATCGTAGTTCTTAACCTCAATTATGTCATTGATCCGGCCCACGATCCAGCAGAAGAGACGGTCATATATCGCCTGTAGGGGGAGCACTGTGAGTCCAGTACCAAGAAGTGCCAATATAAGGAACAAGATGCATCTGCACAGGGTTCAGTTATAATTTCCAACCGCAAATTTAAATTTAGAAACGGATCTCAAAAATTAGAGGCCTGTGGCATTGGGGGTTTTGACACCTAAGACTTGCGATGCGAGAGCCTTGATGACGTACCTTAGCCAAGGCGTCGCGGCCATAGCTGGCTTCCTGCGGCGTGTGCTGCTTGTCGATGACATCACGGCCCGTGGCCACGGTGCGGTACAGCAAAGCCTTCTCCACGTTCTCCTGCTTGGTGGACAGCAGCTCGCCCAGTACGGACACCAGCTTCCCATTCTCGATCAGCGTTGTGTCCCCATCACTGCCAAACTTCACATTGCCCTTCAACAAGACATGCGGGGATCAGAAGGGGAGGGGGTCATACAAGCTATGTGCTTGAGATGCATGTTACCCATTGGCCGTACCAAAGGGTACCAAACCCTTCCCCAATGGAACACGAATTTCAGTAGGTATTTATTGCGCATTCCTGCTCATTCAATTCATTTTTTAAAGATATACAATATACAGAGGAACAGTATGGGCCCATGCTGATTACAGTGTGTTACTGCACCCACTACAAGACAAAACCACCTCAGGGATGAGAACCTGAGTGCAGCTGTGCAGTGGGTGATACCTCAGCACCACACTTGTCCGAATTTTTTTTCTCAGTGGCTAGAGTGCCAAACCCTGTCACCAACCACCAAATTCCCCTGTAAGATGGGGGACCTGCTTGCAGGGCTGGATGTAGATAAACATCATACCCAGAACAAAGCAATCGCAGGCTAAGGGACTTGCATATGTACCCAACAGAGTAGGATCTCTCCTGGCATTCACGGGATTCGAACCTGCAACCTTCCGATGCCTGGCACAGATCCCTAACCTCAGAGCCTCTCCACTCCGCCTCCTAATATGTACCATGTCTTAATATATCATGACAGCAGGGAAATATACCCCAAATATTCAATATGCCATCATTTCCCTGACCAAAAAAATACCTTTACAGTTAAATTACTAAATTGTGCCCCCCTCTCCAAAATCATATTTATGTTCAACTTTTTTTTGGACTATGACCAAGAAGAAGGATATTTTTCAGTGTATGACTTCTGCACTACAAAGCTGAAGAGGATAATAAAGATACTTTGCCTTCTGAGATTAGTTAGGCCATTTATAACCCTGACATTAAAACACTGGAGAAAAACACCAACACCGTGACAGAACAGGCACTGGAATTAAACTAACAGCCATGCAGGGAGCAGCGCTTCTCACATGTGGAGAGTGACAGCCACTCTGCATACAGTATACATGGCCAACAGCCAGGACACCTGGGATGTGAGAGAGGCTACTCATTAGGACCTTCATTAGCCAAATCAGAGGGATCACTAGCAGGGCACAGATGCAGACAAACAGTGAGAGGAGGCTCAGCTTTGGCTTAAGTGTTAAAACAGACAAACCGACAGCCGAAAGCCAGAAGTGCTGCCGTACAACCAGAGAGACGGGCCACCGAGGCTGGGTGGCACAGTACCAGGTGCAGAATGGCGGCCTGGATCTTGTAGACCGTCTGGACCTCCTCAGCAGTAAAGCCGATCACCTTCATGGCGTCTGCCACAGCTTTGAAGTCCGCGGCATCATTTATGGACGACTAGAAACAAGAGAGAGTGTGAGGAGTTAGGCTAAGTCAACTGGAAGAAAAGAAGGCTGATGTCACAGTAACGGACCGCACGCGTCAGCGTCTTCTAAAAAATCTTTGTTTATTTTTATTTCCTATTTAATTCCCTATACAAATTGGCTTCATAAGTTAGTTTCAAGCTACCACTTTACTGCTGATGATCTGGGGGACGAGTCAAATCCACAGGCACAGGGTGCTCGTTACAGTTTTAGTACTCAGACTCATTCGATTGGCTTTGACTGGTCTAGACCAAGTATGTGGAAGCAAATGTTACAAAATCCATGCATAGAGTAATTCTAGAGTGTAAGTAATTAAGAAACAGTTTAAATTGATTGCAAAAGAAAGGGGAGGTCAAGGCAAGGAAGGCAACACAGAGGTAATGTGATCCCTTTTTCTACTTGTGTGCGGAGGATTTTTCCACACACTGCTGCCAATCCTGCTGCTTTCCATCAGCATATAGGAATTGCAGTAACCCAGTCTACACCTCATAAAGGTAATTTGCACAACCTGACACAGCTATAATCACAATATATGTGTGTACTTGCATGTGTATAACTATCACCATCAATTAAGTTCCTTGTACATTCTTGTCAATGTGGTTGGTGAACTAAAGACATTATTCTACTCCTAAATGATGCAGAACAGAAACTCGCATGTAAATGATCTACATGCATTTGCAGGGTTATCATGGAATGAAGGTTACATCCCATAAAATGCTGGCACAATCCTGGAATGCGCATTGGTATCAGCAGTTGTGTATCGGAATCAGATTGAAACTGAAAAAAAATGTTGACCGGCCCCATTCCTAGTAAACTGTCACAACCCTCTGCAAGGCCATGGAGATTTAATCAAGAAAGTGTTCCTGTAAATAAGTCAGCACAGTACAAAATGTACAGACTCCACCAGCTATTTGTGTGGAAATATATTCCATGATGTCACCTTGTTGATGTTGTTGATTCCACAGGCCAATTAATTTAAAAGATCGGTACTGATATGTCTGCATTAACGAGTGCCAAGCCAGAGCTGCTGAGGGCCAAGCCAGGCGGCAGTTCCGTGAAAATCGCAGAACCGGAACCACGCAAGACCTGAACCACACGAGGCACATTCCAGTGTTCTTACATCAGTAACCCTTTATGACCTTCATATATGGCCCTAATTAGCAGCAGGAACTTAAGTAAACATAGAAAGTAGTTATTGGTACAACAGTCAAGACCATACAAGAGAACACCAACAGCACTCACACAAAAAACGACATACACATGGTTAGCTGCCATTAAAGAATCAACATTTCAAACTATCCAGCAGCCCTTTTCCATTTTCCAAGTGCAAGGCCAAACCATCTGTGACAAATACTATATTTTTGGCTACACTGACAAATAAGCTGCCACACCTTGACTTGTCCTCCCACTTTGATGTAGCTGTAGACAGAAGGGTCCTTCTGGATGTGCAGGGAGCGCAGGAGAGACTCTGGCCCCCCTTTCACAAGCTGAAAGAGCCGAACAGGACAGGGAGGTCAAGACACAACAGCAATGTTGCAACCTCATATAAAACAAACATTTAGATCAGGCCGTTTGTAGCTCAGTGAGTTGAGGATCTGTTCTTGTATCAAAAAGGTCATGGTTTCACATCCTGTAGCCAGCAGCATAATAATATCACTGTTGGGCCCTTGAGCAAGGCCCTTAAACACAACACTGACTCCAACCGCAGACTTCCTGCACTTGTATGTCGCCTTGGAGAAAAAAGTTTGACAAGTAAATATACAACCACTTTTGTAATGTAATAGTGATTTCACAAATCATAAAGACCCCAAAAAACTGTATGCTCTACATACAACAAACATGTATCCAGTGACAGTAATAAAAGTGAGAGAGACAGAAAAAAAAAAAAAACAAACAAAGGCCAAAAGGTGACATGATAAAATAGAAATGGTTGTTATCCCTAGACGACTCATCATTTCACGGATGTGTTTTCCAACAAACACTGGCAGGATTCCCCCTGCATTTGGTGTCTAGGTCATCATGAGTAGAGTTCCCGTATGTCCAGGATTCCCCCTACATTTGGTGTCTAGGTCATCATGAGTAGAGTTCCCGTATGTCCAGGATTCCCCCTACATTTGGTGTCTAGGTCATCA
>JABFDZ020000097.1:28153449-28179297 GCA_019775955.2 Pollimyrus isidori
GCCACTAGGACCCGGAAGTAGGCGATCGCCCGGAGATAAATAGCAGAACTTTTCCTTATCTCACCGCTCAGTCATACAAAATGACCCAAGCCCTCTCTGCTTCTATCAACGGTACTGTGAGTACTCCAATCCTTAATTATATCTTTCCGATAGTGCTTTATGTAAAGAGCGTTCTTAGCGTTCTTAGATTAATCACGTGGTTATCCTACCTGTTCGTGTAAACTCCGTGTCTGGGTTAACATCCACGCTACACAAACTATTTTGCGGGAAATCCTGGCAGGTTACATAACACTTTCCTACTATTCGACTATGAGGTTCATAGTCGAATCAGACGTCTACGAATCGAATAGTCGAAACCTCGACTATTAGAAATCAGCCCTAGTTTTTACAACAAGTGTGTCTGGAAAATGGATAGCGAGACAAGTGCCTTGTTACTTCATTTAGTTAAGAAATTACAAACCAGGCCATGATACAGTAAACTGAAACAATGAATATTTTAAGGAGCAAACTTCTCAGCTCTCAGAAATTTCTCATCTATGTATTGGTTTGAGCTTTATGTGATTTGAAATCATCGGCTCGTTAAATGAACAGCCCCATTTCACCAGGCTGGAACAAAGGTCACCATACAGGTTTTGCCAGACACCGAGGAGAGAAACTCAACTGTGTCCATAAGGGAAACTCTTAAAGCAGCACTATCTAAAAAGGGACACAACTACATATTACACACTCCAATGTCCTACAGGAATTAATAAACCTCCGATTTAAACAACAGAACAAGCACTATGATAGTCTTGCTGATAAAATTTGCCAAGCAGGAGCCATAAAAAATTTCACAGAGCATACCGCGGTATTCCATATTGGCAAAAACCTGAAAAGCCTACTAAAATACTAATTTGACACATAGTTATTAATAACTGAAGTTCAACTGGCTTATATTCTTTGTCAAATGAAATCAAACCTCCCCTCTCAGAGCCTGCTGTCCTGGCTACTAAGCCATCCTGGTGACTGTAAGATACGGGCACCCTGAGCCTGTCACCACATGATCATGCTGACAGCAGTCATCATCTAGGCTTTTGGACAGCAACCCATGGATGGCTCACATTGTAAGCTGGGCCCACAGCATCACAGGCAGGTTTCCACTGGAGAAGGAACCACAGATGCAGACCCTGACCGGTCAGGGAGTGTGCAGGACCCAGTGGGGCTCTGCAGGTGTCCCACCAGGATGACGCCGGACCTGTGATGCGCTTTCCCATCAGCCCCAGCAAAGCACACGGATACCGTTTGGCAGCAGGGGTTTCACTTTCAGCAGATGCTTCTCGTAAAATGCTCTCTCGTCCCAGATGCCACCCCCCCATTCCCCCACGCCCGCAATCAGCTTCAGCACACAGGAGCAGGGAACCAGCTGGCAGGTGAACAAACATATTGTCTCAAGCGGGAAGCCTAATACTGAAGCCCACTCATAAATCCCCGCAAATGTAAACCACGCCAGGTATTAGATTATTATTTAAAGAGACTAATATTATTATTATTATTTTTTACTATTTTGAAATATCTCCATTTTTAGGCTGGTGCCGGGAGATCACGTTCAAGTGATGGCAGGTGACCCAGAGGGAGGTCACCGCACTCCAGTGACGACACGTGGCCAGACTGCTGGTGGCACGGCCTGCCTGGCTGCCCCCCGGTGCTCATGAAAAGGCTCTTTGTGGCCGGGGGCCAGGCAGTATGCCGCTGGGCACCCGCTCCATTGTTTGGCGCGTTCAATCGGCAGCCTGTGTGCCGCTAGCAGCTCGCTCACTCGCACACCCCCTGCCTCCCACTACCTGCCCAGCCTGCCCTCGCTAGGCCGCACACAATGACACGTCAGATGGTCGCAGCAAAGGTCAGAACTGCCATTCAGTCTACAGGACCCAAACAGGGCTGTAACAGAGAACGTACAACGGACAGTGTTGTAGCTAACCACACAAATATTCATTACAGCTTGGGTTTCAGAAACCAGGTAAATATGATCCTGGCCTATTCTACTTCTTTACAAATGTTAATAAAAGCAAGAACAAAGACTAAGTTATAAAGATATCTGTACTTACTTTTAAACCATCAGAGTACAGAGGTAAAGTACAGAGAATATAGCATTAAACTGAAAAATTAATGAAAGGAAAATTATATTTTCTGACTGTGTGGATACAAGATTCTTGGGGAGGAAAACCATCAGTTCCCTTGTTTGTTATTAGTACTTCGACTTTGACAATAAAACCCAGAATGGTACTCCAATAAAGTCAAAGGTCATCGCGCCTCTGAACCCAGCTGCAGATCCACCTGCTTTTCTGTGGTTCTGCTTCCCGTGCGAAAAAGGAAAGACAAACCATACGATGGAACAGATGCGGTCTGTCTTCTTTTAAAAATTATGTAACTTTACAGGCATATGGATTTGGGTACGGAGTCTGGGAGGAGGCCGAGGACGAGGGCTGGCGGGGAACACAGTAGCTCCCCGAGGCGAGCAGCCTGCACTTTTGGGGCCCACAGCAGACGCCAGCCAGCTGGACGCTGCTCCAGGGTGGTGCCCAGTCTCTCAGTCCATTTCCTGCCCTTCCAGACACACTTCCTCCCACAGCTGGTCCCACTTATCGTCTGTGGTGCACGGCCGGTGTCATCCACAGCTAGGCACTCTCTCTCTCTCTCTCTCTCTCCCTTCCTTGAATTTATTCACAAAATTCTTCTTTGCATTTTCTCCACTCCGTTAATTTTAAGTTTCCTCCCCGTCACCTAATTCCTTAAAACTATGACTTATCTGGCCTGTTTTCAGTTTCTCTCTGCCTCGCTCCCTCTGTCCCTGCCCCCCCGGCAGGGCAGAGCAAAGCCACCAGCCCCTTTCCAGTCATTCATCTGCCATTTAGCCCTGCCACTGACACATCCAGCCATTGCTCATCTGCTATTCCTGATAGGAAACCCAAATTCCAAAGCAGAAGTGGAGACCAGTGCCCAGTTGAGAGAGGCACAGTATCGCCTAACCGTCTAAAAGCAGGCCGCAGTGCAGCACATGGCTAGCCAGGCACGCCCAGCGCTTCCAGCTTTGTTTGGGTGAGATCGGAGAGTTCAAAGGATCTCTGTGAAATACACCCTCGCAGCAAGAAGAGCGGAAGCAGGAAGGCAACACGCCTGGGCCAAAGCCTTGCTGTGGACGTGCTGATGCCAGATTTTAAAATCTTTCTGGCAGACCCTGAACTTCACACTGCCCCAGGCAGCGAGATCAAGTTAGGTAACAATCCTGATGGGCAGCATTAAGGGTCACCGTTCACTGACAGCGCTTAGTGAAGAGCAAGGTCACAAGCTGTGGTGGAAAGCGTCCTGGTGCTATTTCCATTTCGTAGTTTCGGTTTGCATGCGTTCCCAAGGAAAGCTAAAACAAACGCAGGCAGAGAGCTGGGGAATTCATCCTCTTCCAGAGGCAGTAACAGTGCAGCGAGGGAGCAAATGAGGACCAGGTCTTCATGGCATGCAGAGACGTCCACAGCCGCTTGTCTTCTTCCAAAGTCTGCTTTAACGGTGTCTTCGTTTTTACGGCGTCAGTGGTTTCCATAATACTTAACACGTGCCGCAAATTCAGACATTCCAAAAAACCAAATTAGCACGAGCAACAGCTTCGCAAACAGACAGGAAAAAGCAAATCAACACTATAATCTGATAAAGTTCCTGTGACACAATTAAACATGGAGGAGAGGGAACAACAATTACCACTATGAATCCAGGAGGGTTTAAGGTCAGCTGGCAGCTGCCATCCCAACCCCACTAAGCCTCTCAAGCACCCAATTGTACCCAGTGTTTCCCAACCCGGTCTTTGGGGACCCCCAGACAGCCCACATTCTTGCTCCCTCTCAGTATTAAAAAAACATGGACCGTCTGCGAGGGAGCAAAAACGTGATCTGCCAGGGGGTTCCTGAGGACCAGATTGGTGAACACTGATGTTGACACATTCCCAATTCTTATTTCCTCTGCAAAGAAGCCCGTCAACACAGCACGCAATTTCAATATCGAACCTCTCCAGACTTTCCATTCAATAAACACTAAACAACAGCAGATTAAACACTAAACAGCAATCAGATTGTAAATAAAACGGTAACATGATATCCACAAACTACAGTCAAGGGATGCAAAACAATGCAAATTGCTTTCAATTACAGTTGCCAATTAAAACTTTCCCACTGCAAAGCCACGCCCCAACATGAGCAATCAGACACCTTCTGAAGACTGACGTCGCACAGGCGGCTGTTCATCTGGATGTTCTGAACGGAGAACTCGATGTGAAAGACATACTGTATACAAAGCAAAGCACAGCTCAGAGCATAAACACAGTGTGACGAGGCAGAAACCCTTACTGTTCATAGCCAAGATACATCATGTTTTTGTTCTGCTAAACATGACTCAATAGCGATTTTTGAGCTAATGTACCAGGACAGGGCATGTTGTGTTAGAGATGGCCTGTGCTTCACGATTTTCCCAAGTCGTTTCCTGCCCAGGTGGTGCGATCATGATTACGGCCCCATCAAATCTGCTGACAGGGTCGAAGGTGACAAGGTCATAGGTATGTTAAGTGCAAGGGTGACAGTTCCGGTTGGAGGCAGGGTAATTTATAGACAGGCTAGTTGTATATATTCACCAGATGCTTTTGTTAGAAATGACTCAACGCTTAGTAGTACAGAAACACCCAGCAAGGCTTAATACAAACCTAATACAAACATGGACAGCCATCTGAGAGTTCGAGAGGGGCGTGGTGCAGGATTGCAGCAGCATGCATGCATTTAAAAATGAAATAAAAAAAAAAAAAAAAACATTTTGCATGCAAGTTGGAAACAGTGCAGAACTTGGCCCTGACTGAAATATATTTTTTAAATTAAAAAAATCCTTTAATGCAGTGTAAGAGCAGTTGTGAAACCAGAGTACAGTGATCCCCCGCCTAACACACACACACACACACACACACACACCTCTCTGTATAAATAAAGGAATATATAAAATTAAAAACATTTACGGCTCATATATTCTTTTCATCCTTCGTACCACCAATTCATTCAAGCCAAAATGGCAAGCGACGTCCACATAACGGATCACAAGCATGGTACGCGATACGCAGAGAACTGTCATGGAAAAATCCACATTATACTGGGGGCGCGATAGCTGAACCGCGATGTAGCAGGGGATCACTATAGACTATTTTCAAATGTATTATGTGTTGCATTTAATAAAGATTCTAACTGCCACCCTAGTCAGGGTCACCCTATCCCAGTCCATCACCGGGCGCACGGCTGGGATACACCCTGGATGGGATGCCAGTCCATCACCGGGCGCACGGCTGGGATACACCCTGGATGGGATGCGAGTCCATCACGGGGCGCACGGCTGGGATACACCCTGGATGGGATGCGAGTCCATCACCGGGCGCACGGCTGGGATACACACTGGATGGGATGCCAGTCCATCACGGGGCGCACGGCTGAGATACACACTGGATGGGATGCCAGTCCATCACCGGGCGCACGGCTGGGATACACACTGGATGGGATGCCAGTCCATCACCGGGCGCACGGCTGGGATACACACTGGATGGGATGCCAGTCCATCACAGGGCGCACGGCTGAGATACACCCTGGATGGGATGCCAGTCCATCACGGGGTGCACGGCTGAGATACACCCTGGATGGGATGCCAGTCCATCACTGGGTTCACAATACGAATACATACTCACACAGCCTATGGATAATTTATAGACCCCAGTGAGCCTACCTGTATCAGAAAACTGAAGTACCTGAAGGAAACAGTCACAATAATGCAAGAAGATGTCAAGTCTTCACACTCAGAACAAGGCCGGATTCAATTCTCCACCCCAGTAGGTATGAAACGATAGTGCCAGAACTCAGCCACTATGCACTGTCATTATTTAGCCAATGTACCCTAATGTCAAAGGCTGACCGTCTAACATCAATGTACATTTTAGTTTAGTTCATCAAATGGATTTCCTTATTTGTACTCCACACATAAAGCATACCTTAGAACAAGGTGCAAGCCTGGCTGCCTTTAAACCTCCATCTGATTTCAGATGAAAAAATCTCAGTCATGTTTCTTAAACCGTCTCTATCAGGTGAATCATGCAGGTCCACAACCCTGTTGTGGCTTCCAGTATTTTTTTTTTGCCTTTACAACCATCCCAATCCAAGGGGATCAAAAAATTCCAAGGGATAAAGAATCTTAAAACAATCCTACTCCCAAAGTAAATACCACCCATCGCTGAACTCGATGCCGTCTGCCCGCATCTGATAAACCTGAATCTTGTTTTGATCTTCTTCGTCAGGAAGATAAAGAGGTGGAGTCCCAGCGGTAAACTTGCTTTCCGGTCACCAGATCAGTCCATCGTCAGCTGCACACAGGCAAGCTACTGCCTGAAATATTCTGACACACCCACAAAATGTCTACACATCTATAGCCAGAGCTTTACTAATGGGCCTGTATCACAGCGGAACAGACACTGTGGTACAGAGTGGGAGATGAACACTGGGAGCAGAATGCAGGCTGTGTCCTTGTGTGCACATGTGTAATAGCTCTGAATGTTTGGGAAACCAGAGCCAGAAATAAACCTTCTGGTTAACAGAATCTGATGGCTGCTGCTTTTGTTTGTCCTGGCATTCTATTGTCTGACTGAGGTCAGAGCTACGTGCAACAGATAAGCCCTGCCCACTCTGAGCTCAAACTGTTGACTAATCCAAGTCAGGAAGAAGGCTACGGGGTGGGGTAGTAGGGGTGGGGGACACGATCAGACAGAGATCCAGAATTTAACAAAAAAGGTTCAGGGAGGTGTGGGTGTTCAGTTAGGCCCTGGCACAGTCCAATAAGCTAGCTCACGCATTAACACTCTGGGCCATTAGTTACCCTGACACAGAGTAAAAGAACAGATGTGACGACAACCTAGAAAGAACAAAAAAAAATAACAAACTCAGACGTTACGCAGCGGCTATTTCAGGAA
This sequence comes from Pollimyrus isidori, assembly GCA_019775955.2. Taxonomy (NCBI): domain Eukaryota; kingdom Metazoa; phylum Chordata; class Actinopteri; order Osteoglossiformes; family Mormyridae; genus Pollimyrus; species Pollimyrus isidori. The sequence goes on from JABFDZ020000097.1 coordinate 28,160,459, forward strand.
ACATCTGTAACTGGTCGTGGAAACGTGTCAGTGGGGACCATGCGGGGAACAGGGGTGGGATGATGGCAGCACAAGAGCCGTAATAATCACACCCTGGGTCTGGAAAGGGCGGGTCATCCTCCGGTATATGGGAGAGCAAAGGGAGGCCTGAGGCCCATGTCTATGAGTACCACAGGGCGGACCACAACAATACAAAGGCAGTCCAGTCGGCAGACAGAAAGACCATTGTGTTCTGGGAAAGACCACCTCTGTTGTATCCAAATCTTTATAGATCACAGAAAAAATGCACACAGAGAAACTGAGCCTAAGCATCTCCTGGGAAACGGTGTAATGCTTCAGCTACTGAGATGTTTGCACTGTAGGAATCTCCAGGAAAACGACACATATTTAAAGCAAAAGCAGAATAAGCACATGAGCGTGGAACCCATACCAGTGAGGGATCAATGTTCCCTGTGCCCAAACTGCCAGAGAATCCAGTAGTTACACTTCTGGTTTTTGACCAGCAGCCAGTCAGTATATGAGGTTCCTATGTGGATGGAGAGATAGGAACAGGTAACTGATGCTAGTGTGGCTAGCGCTAATGCTGAAGCAGCTACGTAATGCCTTTTATGGAAACGGTCTAAGCCACTTTGTTGTGCGGTGGAGATGGCAGTCAATGGCGAACGTGGGGGATGGGAGTAAAGAGCGAGAACAGAGAACAGGTAAGCATGGAATGGAGAGGAGAGACGACACAGTATGGGCCAAAAGGAGAAGGGGCGGCACGCTTCCGTCAGCCAACGGGGGAGACGTCTGTGTGGCAGCACGCTTATTTTAGGAAAAAGGCTCGTCTCAAGAACACGGGCTTGTTTATGCAAGGCTGGTAATGCGTTTCAGATTACAGGGGGCTGTGTGGAAATTCCTGTGGCCAGACTGGCCTTTTCATTGCAAGAGAGAGGGAGAAAAGGAACTGTTTTTAAAAATTTGTCCATATGAAGGTCCCTTTGGGGAACAGACATTTTTTCAGCCTTAGTAAGACTTTTCTCCTCTTTTTTGGGCCTTGACCGTCTTAGTAGGCTCTGATAAAATGGGGCACTGGAACTATAGAGAACAGGGGGGCTAGAGGCAGCACAGGCTGCACTGTCACAGTCTCATTTACAGGATAAGTCAACTAGCGGTAACACCCGCCCCCCCCCAAAAAAATCTCCAATTTAGTGGGTCCCAAGGACTTACTGCTTTATTTTGCATTCCTCATGAAATACAGTGAATAACACATGAATGATATCACACATGAATCATTAATTTTTGCTAAGGTGCAGCACAAGGGCTAATCTTACAAAATAAATACATACATACAATGCATAAGTAAATAAATAAATAGACACACATATGTAATTACACACACATACATATTATGCACAGATACATACACAATTATGTTTTAAATTTTATTCCTGGTTTCCGTTATAATTCTGACCCCCTTAACTTGAACACTCAAAGCTATGTCCAATTTAACGTTCTTCTTACGTCTGTATACATTTGGACTGAGGGGAAGGCAGCTCATGCAAACAAACCTAAGTGAAAATCCAGCATTTTAGCTATAAACACTTCCCACGATGCCCTGGAGAAAAAGTGCACCCACAAAGTAAAAAGTTCTAATAAGGGACTCTTAGAGATTTAATAAAAGAGTGCACTCGGTTTTAAAGCTAAAATTAGCTGTGGCCATGTGGGACTGGTGGCTTCTCTCAGAATAGTGTACCCTTGCATTTTCTCTTATTCCACCAAGGGTGGGACAAAGGGCAGGGAAACTTTGTGATCTGGCAAGGGAGGCTCCAGGCCAAAATGGCTGCACCTTCACATTAGCTTTAGCCAACGGGGCGTTAAACCATCAGCACACAAAGAGGCCTGTTTATAGGGCAGCTCACAGAGCAGAGACACTCTGTTTGCAGGAACGGTCTTCATGATACACTTAAGAGTGACCTCCAAGCGCCCCTCCCCCTCACGCGCCCCACCTGAGCCAAACACAAAGATTTCCCCTGTGCCTGTTTTGCTCTTAATGGCTGCATAGGCATCGGTTGCCATGACACGATAGAGCTGCGAGCAAGTTTTTGAGCAGCTGGAACAAGAGACACAGAGCGCCAATCTGTCATGTACTTTAAGACATGAATGAGGTGTCAGGTTCTATTGCAAAGGTATGGCACCTGGTACCAGAAACAAAGGAAAAAAACTCAAGTGGTCAAATATACTTAAGGATATACTTAAGGAAATCCAGCAATGCTTTCCTGATACTTAGCTAAAGACAAAACTTTTTGACTTTGGGGGTGAAACGAGAGAATCTGGAGGAAATGCATGCACACTGCACTCACATAGAGCCAAGGCAGAGACTCGAGCCCCTGTCTGCGGAGGTCTGGGCCGACCATGCAAACCACAGCAACAGTATGACTAGACGACTGTCCATAATGGAAAGCAAAGAAACAGGAAACAATCTAGCTAGCAGTGAACTGGATGTAGATGTGCCTCTTGGTCCCAATGACAGCTTCAACAAGACAAAAACACAACATTTCCCTAAATAGCTGATTGCGTCCATTACATTTTCTCCTCGGAAAACTGGTCAATGATGTGCCCAGGTTGAAGGCAGCCCGTTTTGCACACTCCTGTGAATATTATTTACACTGTAGGGCAGGGGTGTCAAACTCCAGTCCTGGGGGGGCGGGAGCCCTGCACAGTTTTTGGTTTACCCTCATTTAACACACCTGATCAACTCCTTGTACCAATTACAACACACCTCTTCAGCTAAATCATTTGTGGTGGAACAGGGAAAGGCTACACAGGGCTCTGGCCCCCCAAGACTGGAGTTTGACACCCCTGCTGTAGGGTAATACTAACAAACTAAGGCTGATTTGATAGTTTTTCCTCATGCCTCGGCCTAACATCTATTACCAGAACCCAGTGCATACAGATTCTGTGAAATGCAGCAGAGACTAACCCTGTTTGCTTTACACCATGTGAATTCCTTACCACCAACAAGGAAGTGTCCCAACAATAGATAAGATTGTTAAACTGTACCCTAGTAATCAGGCATACTGTGTGTGCTGCACATTGTCCTCTAAGTGTGTATTCTACCTCTGAATGGATGGATACCGGGTTTTTTCCCCTCTTTGTTTGTATAATAGTAAAATACAGTAAAACGAGTTTGTTTTAGATGATGGTGACATTTTTTATACTGCTGCTATTTATATAGATTTATACTAGTGTACCACCTACTTTAAAATATAGTGCGTTTATTATAGCAATGTGAAGTTATTTAGACAATAAGATGTTTCTATAGGAAAGAAAAGGAATTTCAAATTATATAGTTTGCAGGTCTATAAAAGGAATAATTGGTACCTTAAGAGAAATTTTAAAAAAAGACTCTTCAGATATGCAGGATATAGATCAACAGCATGTACAAAGTACCAGCTGTTCTTTCAGAGGAGAGAAATAAAACGAACTGTTAAATATTGGCATTACAATAAAACCTGGCTTACATTTTAATAGCAGCAGACCAAAAGTCACAGTCATCCGGTATCCAGTGGAAAATGTTATCCGGAATGACCAAAGTACAGCAACAGTCATTCAGTACTATTCTGCAGAGGTTAGAAAGAGGTCATATTGATCGCTTTGGGGAATGAGCAGAAGCAACTAGCTACAGTCTAACAGTCATAGGGCATTCGGGGTACTGAATATGACTGCAAAGAATCATCAGTGAAGTGCAGTGCGTAAATGGACCATGCCGACTTTCCCCATATAGGTGTTCATTTCAAACCATTTGCTCTTTTCCCTCTATTATAACTTTTTCCATCTCAAAAACATTGTGCTGCTTTATTATGCATTACACAATATCAATAACATCAATGTTATAAACCAAAGTAGAAACTCTAGTATCTTTTTAATGCTATTTTCTATATTTAAGACAAACAACAGTAACACTGCCAATTTATTTTCAGTTACATCGATTACTTGTACTGCTTCCCTTGGAGCTTTTAACTATTTTTCCAAAATACCATGCAAGCGTACTGTACAGGAAAACTGAGATAACAGGACATCACACCATCATCCCATATCTTTATATTTCCTGATGAGACTAAATCATAGGTTACAGAGTGGAATAGACATCATCAAGTGCGGCATGCGTTACTCTGCTTCAACATTAGAAGTACTTCTTAACTGTTGTTACTAAGATGGTTACAATCAGGGGTTAAATCAGAATCAGAGAGGAGGGGAGAGCCCTGTAAGGTATGGGGTGGGGGCATCCTGAATAAGCCGGTCTGCATTCGTTTATTAATTATCACATGTATGCAATATACGCATTTGCCGGTATGCTGTATTACCACTTTAAAGAAATGCAAAATAAAGTCAAATACATAAAAAAGTTTAATAAAATAAATCAAAAAGTTATTTTTTATTCCATTTGGGTATTGCGCAAATGGCGTGGCTAAATACATATTTAAACATTTAAAAAAATCAAGCAGTAAGTGTTACTTAAAAGTGCACTAAATAGCTCATCACTACTAGTAATATTTATTTGTAATGTCTCAGTGAAAATGCATTTAAATATAAATTTTTTCACAGAATACTTCTAACTAGCTACACTGCTAGTGGTAAGATACGCAAGAGAAGCTTTGGCACCAGTACAGTAATAAAATACGAAATAAAATACAAAAATATAGGAGAGAAATCAAGGTGCCATTTAGGAATCCCTCATCCACTCATGAAATAATTGTCTGGCCAGAGGTGCTAATGAAAGGTTACATTAGAGCTGATGAAAAAGCATTTTTCTAAGCAGAAAACATACTTTTCAATAAACCCTTTACTTTGAATCTTTTACTTTTGGCACATTAAGAAAAAAAGGTTCATGTTGATGGAGGCGGAGCTGCTATCCGTAAAGGTGGGGTTTTGGCAAAAAGAGGCGGAGCTTGGCTACATCAATATTTAAACCCTGGTCATAATTCTCCAACATTTTATTCAGACAAGGTCCGGCATTAATTTGGATACTACACTTTTACAATTGAATTAAAAAGCATGCAGATGTGCTCATTCAGTCAACTGAATGCATCTCAGTTTCATAAAAGGAAGCCAAAAGAGCGAATAATGTACAGAAAGGCACTTGCCACTATGAAGCCTTTCCCAGAGCTCCCCCACTCAGCGCCGCTTCCCTTCCCGGGTGGGTGAGCACAGAGGCTCGCTGAAGCGGCAGGTCACACCCTGCGTAAACAGCCACTGCACTGGCTGCCGCGGTAACACCAGCGATGACGTGTGTTGCAGCCGCTAGGGAAGTGGGCCCACCAAAATATTTCAATGTCGGCACACTTCAGCCTTATTCGTTAACAGGGAAAAACCCAAAATCAAAATATGATTAGCTTTACTTTTTAATTAAATATGTTTTAATACCTGCAAGCCTTGTTCCCAGTAAAAGATAAGTTCCGGTTGTAAGTTTGGAGACTATGCCAGGATGCATTATGACAGCAGAAGACACTGGAATGGATTCTAGTCCATCTCAGGCCAGAATGTCAACATGTGTTTTTTATTTAAATAAATTGGCAAGGCTGTATAAGCAAGTGTAATAGTTACTAAGGGTTAATGCATCAATTTGTATCGATATATCGATTCAACAGCAAACGATCCGACGCATCGATGTTACCGCATAAATATCTGCACGTGTTTCTATTTTCTCGCCTGTTCCAATATTGTTTTCATGATCCAATCCGATGTATACATGGTCTACACCTAATACATCGATCTCGATCTACTGGTCGATCACGATCTGCGGGTCAATCGCAAAGGAATTGTGGGTAGATTGAATGGCATAAAAAAATAGAGGATGGATGATGCATTCAACCGCACCAGCTGCTGCAAGCTACCGAATCGCCTAGTTAGTCTCCAATTAATTTCTACTAAACTTAAGGGTAAAAAAAAGTGAATGGGGGAGCTGGACCAAGTAAGAAGCCAAAAACCTACCACTTCCATACGGAATGGGAGGAGGACTGTTTTTTTTTTCTACCATGTCATATTCAAAGTGAGTTTGCCTCATCTGTCAGTCTATCGTTGCTATTCCGAAGAAGGGAAATGTGGCGTGGCATTTTCAGACCGTTCATAAAAACTGTGACGTTAACATCCCTCTGAAAAGCAAGCTGAGAAAGAGAAAGGTGAAGGAACTAAAATCCCTGTTCAATTCAAAAAAACTTAATTCATCCCAAATGTAAATTATTATTATTATGGCCGCGCATCCAGGGTTGTTCCCTGCCTCGTGCCCTTTGTTACCGGAATAGGCTCCGGACCCCCCGCGACCCAGTAAGATAAGCGGTTTGGAAAATGGATGGATGGAGGTCATTTTGACTTGGTCATTCATAAGCAGCTCGCAAGCTAGCGTACCTTCAGAGCGTTACTTGTTATTGTTAATGAGGGTCATGGGAGCAGGTCATGATAGTTATGGACATACTTTTATACTTTGTTACACTTCTGTATATATCTGGAGAAGAGTTGATTCAAAATAAAAATGAGTCACCATGTTAATCTACATCCATCCAAAGTTTTTATTTTTACCTTATTGCACTTTATTTTGCTTGATTTATGGGACATACTTCACTACATTAGATTTTGTTTACAGTTCCCAACAAAATATGGTAAAATGCTAATTATGTTTGCCTTTTTTAATTCATTGAAATGTAAAGGATTATGTGACATCTTATTTCGACTACTATCCCCAGTATTGAAATAAATCATATGGCATCGTGGGACTTTCAGAGGTATCAAAAAAAATCGAACCGCTGGCTTAAGAAATCGATATTGTATCGTATCGCAAGGAAAGCTGTGATTTACACTCCTAATAGTTACCTGTATTTGTCACAAAGAAATATTAAGCTGACAGGTTTATAACTTGTAAAACTTGTAATATTTTACAGTTACTACTGTTATTACTAACAGCATTACAGATTAGACATAATTAAAATTCAGCTGTTGTAAAATACAAAGACAAAAATAGTAAATGAAAAGACAGACAGCCCTGCGTCACACCAGGTCAGTCGGCAGTGTCAGTCATTACAGGGACGTGGCTGCTTTTTACATTCCATTACAAATTACACAAAAGCAAGAAAGACAGGAAACCAACATGAGCAGGAATTCAGAAATGCCCAAACTCCCTGGAATGCCGTTAATCACTACGCCCCCTGCTGTTCCTTACTACTCCACATCTTAATACCATCAGTGTACAGAACATTTCACCAACAAGCTGGCATTTTCCATCGTTTCCATCCGACACGCTGATTCTTCGGCACTATTATACATTTCCTTTGACTGCTGAGGACAGAAGGATGATTTGTTTGCTTGTGAATGTCTAGCTCGCACTGCACAGATTAGCTCATTTCAGTCCCCCTTGCCTTCAATCGATATGGTCTCTTCCATACCATAACAGCTAATGATCATCAGGGCGCATGCAACACAGACAAGCCAGTGGCTGATCTCTGCAGATTTTGACGAAACTTTACCAACCCCCTGAAACTATGCGGCAAATACAAATGCTACAGAACTCCAAACAGAAATAAAATATAGATACTTTGTCTCTTCAGTCTTTATACACTGATAATCCAAATATGCTTTTAATATGCAATACAAAGATATCCCTTTCAACTAACATTTAATGTATTATGTTAATTTGTTTAATATATTTAGGTCAGACGATTGGATTGATGCTCACAAAAGTGAACGGAAATTCCAAAGGGCTCCACGCCCTGCATATCAGGACACCGGTTTAACAGGTGCAGCAAGGACCATGCGAGGAATGCACAACTCAAACACTGACATCTCACCATTTATAGTTCTCTTTATTTATATATTATGTTGGACATAATGAAATAAAGAAAACAATTCGTCTTGATATCGGTGTGTCTTTTTGCGTAACTGAACGGTGTAAACGCTCACGCAAAGTAATATGTTACCAATCCAAAACTCTTACTGCTATTAAACTAATGTTACGGCTATAAAACAGTGTATACAATTAAGCAGTAATAAATATAGTGGCAAATTAAAACAACACGCAATGCAGCTGACTAATATAACTTTGCCAGAACACCAAAACATAATTAGTTACTTTCAGACAACGTAGCACTTGTTGCATATCGGGGATGATTCCAATCCATCATAAGATATGAACAAACAGCAGAATTATGATAGATCACGTAATATTTAAAATGCAAATCTGATCAAATCCGCAGTCTAACACCAGACCCTTGGTACATGCACCCCATGTCCGAGATGCCCTTAGTTACAGGAATGTAGGTCAAAATAATGAACTGGTGCACTTACCTGAGTTTGAGATTGGCCATGAAATCATCCAAAGAGACGTTGTCAAGAAGCACAAAGTCCGCCTTGCCGAACTCCAAACTCTCATGCTCCGCCATAGTGTTACTGAGAATACAGGGTTATATTAAATAATATGTGGTTTTCTATACAAATCCAAAATATATCGAAAAGTCTCCCACGCAATTGTATCAGGATGAGTAGTTGATGCGACGGTGGTGGTTGTGGCAGCAGTTGTAGTAATGATAATAATTTTATTAATAATAATTTATAAAGTCAGCAATGATGCAAAAAGTTAAGTGATGGCAATAACTATCATCTTCATAAGTAACCCGATGCCTGATAATATTTGACATCCGCAAGAAAAATAAAATGACTATCACTTGTTTTCAGCTAAGATGTTGGTTGGAAAATGCATTTAAGAGAAAACACCGCAAGAATTAAACCAACCGCTTCAAGTCTCGGCTCCCTGATTAGTTCGGCAACTTCAAAAATCGGTCTACAAGTTAAAATAGTTCTATATATGGAAGCTGATTGGTTTCATTATCATTTCCACTGAAAAGTGCCGCTTCCCCGTTATTGTGTCCGCCGCCGCCTTCAACACTAACGCGACGGGGCACGAGGACTCAGCTCTTCTACTCGTCCGGCCAATGCCCCACCTCACCTGGGCCAGAGGCGGACCTTTCAGCGCTTACCGTACTGCCCAGAATAGCCGTAGCCTTAAAAATGCCAACTTCCAGAAACCCTAATATAACTACTGACCCCAAACAGATGATTATATTAAGATTCCTGGCCGCAGTCGGCAGGTGGTGCAGAATAAGCAATAAACAACGTGCGTGATCCTGTTTTTTTTTTCTTTTTCAAGATTAGTGTTATGCGTGTCTTACCAGGATGCCCTTCCAAGGTGATTTAGGTTTATGGTACGGTATTATTCTCAAATGTGACAGATCTGCCATCTAGCGGATTTTAAGAAGAAAATGGTAAATAAATAACGCCAAAGAAACATAAACTACTTGTATTTTCGTCCTACGTACTTAAGTCATTGATGTCCCAGAGGGTTAGTGTTATTTTATACTTTGTTTACTCCTGCCCCGGCTCTACGTGCGTAGTTTGCATGCTATCCCAGTGTTTGCCTGAATTTCCTCCCACAGACACAACGATATCCTTTCTGGTGGCCTTGACCTGGAACAGCAGTTCTAAGAAAATAAGCGGATAATAAAAGCTTGTTCATAAGAATTTTCGGAAATATTTTATTTGACGGGGCATGAATAACATTGCATAAGGCTATTCCTTGTGTATTAATTAACCACAAACGAAGTATTACTTTCTTTCCTCTGTTTTTTGTCAGTGTTAATATACATCAGAAAAAGATGCATTGTTAAATATATTGATCTATAAATCTATATCAGCAAATATTTTAATCTATAGAATTTAAAGCATTATATAGCCTATATTATAGTTGTTCACTTTCTGCTGTACGTACGCACAGCTAAGTATATTTATATATAAAAGTCCTCATACAAATGTAGTCAAATTCTGGTGTCGGGAGGTATTTAAAGCATTGGAGCGTCAGATCCTAGGAGTAATGTAGCATTTAATATCATACGACAACAGATAGGCCGATTTTGATACAATGCACTTTAATTTTATGACTTAATTGTTATATGGTTAAAATTTAACCAGAAAAATCTCTAGTGGACATTTGCTTTCACCGAATTAACGACTCAAGTCTAGTATGAATGACGTTTAATAGCTTCTTATTTTGGTTCCCCAATCAACAAGTCGAAACAACCAGCTGACAGTTATATAATAAAGGGAGTGTCGGCTGTATGGTTTCATGTGTTCTATTTTTAATTCATGCCCATTATCAACTGTGAGATGCATGTGCATATTTGTTACTGATACGGAATAATCAACCGTATGGCTAAAATGGAACAGTTTTTTTTTCTTTTACTTTTCCGTAAGGGATGGATGGAAGGGGTGGGGTGATTCCAAGGACCATGACTGACTGGGGGTTCTGTAGTATCTGTAGTGGCATCCATGAGCTGAACTAGTTTAAGAATGAAAAGAAGGACATAAAAGAATATCATCATGCAAAGTATACATATTATTTAACTCAGAGACCCAGATAAAAGGTGTGTGCATGGGTGGGGGGGCATTAAAATCTTTGTGAGAGATGCACACACAGCCACAAAACACCCTTTGGAACAATTTTATATACTGCCGTAGAACATGGCTGCATTTCATCAGAAACATAAAATGAATAACAAAATTCTTTTTACACACAGTAAAAAACAAAAAACAAAACAAAAATTTGTCATAATTTATCCTGATTTCACTTGTAAATAAAGCTGAATGATAATTTTTGCAAATTTATGCTAACAAAAGTTTCTACACATTGTATAATTAAACATGTATTTAAAATGATACATAGACCTACAGTATATTAACAGCAAGAGGTATTTGCATATATATATACCAACGTAAAAAAAATAAGGTTGTCATTGCTTCTACATAAACAGTGACCCCCCCAAAGGTTATTGTGCATGAAGTTGAATTTGTCCTGGAGCGACCGTAAGTATGGGTCACGTACTGTACACCCTTACGCCTTTGTTAGTTTATTTTCTTTCAGGCCATTTGACGAGTAAGAGGACATGCATCCTTAACATCAGTAACTATTATTGAAATGTGTTTTTCACTGGATAAACAGTTACATAAGATGGCTGAATGGATATATGGCTGGAGAGATGGATGTTCATTAGTGTTTTTAGAATTTCGTTTAACCTTCAAACGATATCAATTTTTATCGACATATGTATTTGCATCAAAACATTAAACAAAATGTTATGCATATGTTGATGATGTATTCTGTGCATTACACTGCTATAAATGATTTGCTGCAACTTAATATGGCTTCTTTTGTGCATAAAATGTGCATGCAAATGTGCATGTTTGTACAAGAAAGCACTTGTATAAAGCATAAAGAGTCATATTTATATAACTGTGCCATTCTGCTGTTATATAAAAACAGTCTACTCTTTGGGGTGGTGGAGTGGTTTGCACTGTAACCTGTCAGTAGGGCTGTGGTTTGATTCCCACCCCTTATTCTGTGTGAGTAGATGTTGCGTGTATAGCTTTAGTCCAAAAACAGGCGGATAGGTGAACTGGTGTCCTCTAAATTGGTCTATATTGTCCATTGTGTGAGTGTGTTCCTCATACCCTGTATGGGGTGTGTCTAGTGCTGCACCCTAACCAGGGCTGCCACAAAGGGGGCGGGGAGGTAGTTAGGATGATTCCAAGGGCTCCTTAGCGACAGAGGCCCTAAATATTTTTTAACATATTTAAATTGGTCTGCTTTTATAGGGCCCAAAATCTTTAGCAGTACCCCTAACCTTTACCGGGCCCTGGATAAGTGACATCTGATGGATGCTGGCGGCTGTGCCATGTCACAAGCTGCCGAGTGTGAGGGGTGTTGTTCAAAGAGCATGCTTCCCCTTATACCTCCTGTTGATTCTGTCCCTACAAACCCAGGTCTGATCCCTCCTGCACCTCCCACACACCTTGGCGTTCACGTCTGAGAATAGGGATAATCTGGGTAAAGCCAGTAAAACTAAGCTAAAGAGAACAACAAACAAGACACTTCATTTGGGACGTTACCTGCACAGTAAGCCAAGTAGCAGTTGACTGGCTTGACAAACCTGTAGCCCGGATAATTGCCGGGGCGTGCTTTGACCTGTACAGGCCTGGACTTGAACAGGCAGCAGTCAGACTTCCAGGGCCCGCCGACCCTTTGGGTTACCCTGCCATCTGTCAGCAATGGATGGAGGCCTCGCAGCCCCAGAGGGCCGTGAGTGCCACACCTGTTTGCAAGCATACAGCTCTCGGCATGGGCATGCTCTCCCTGCTCAGATACAGGCGGTACCACGCACCCCAGTTTGCCTTGTAGGCACAGCTCACATTCTTAGAATAGAAGTTGGTGGCTCTCCATTGCTGGTGCAGTGAGGTGTAGAGGCAGCATGGGGCGACACAAGGGCTGCGGTCTGTGACCTTCTGTTCCCAGATGGCTCCGCTCACAAACAGTTATCTGCTCTCATCACCATGGGGAAGCAGAGAAGTGTCTGATTTAAATTAAGGCACATACCATGTGTGAGACAATGAATGTCCCTGCAAACACGGTATTCTGGTCACACATTAAGTGCTGTGATAGAGGGACAGCCTTGCACCTCTGGCAGGATGCATTCTATTATAACTCATCACAATCCTGGATAACAACATAGGGAAGACGGAAGTGAGCGAACTTCTGAGAATTTTCTGAAGCGGACGGAACACTTCTGGGGGATGAGCATCCGTCCGTCTTTAATATCACATTTTGGTTTCTGTTGTATGTCAGACTGAGATGGATGCAGTGAAATCCTATAGGCAATGACCAATGACCATTCCGCACCCAGGTACTCGACAGCGTCTTGGAATCAAAGAAAAACCATGGGTCCATTGACCTTGTAAATAAACTGATACTCATGCACAGTGTGAGTCGAATGCAAACAGGGACAGGGATCACTGGGGCACATTTCCATATCTGTGGTGTCCAGCTAGTTGCAGGCCCATACAACAATGCCACGGACACTACAGTCAAACCTCGGATTGAGAGTGTTTTGCAAGATGACTTAAATTTTAAATAAATTTGGACTCGAAGAACAAGCGAGGTCTTGCAATGCGAATTTTACATATACGCTTTGTCTGCCAAGCGTCACGTGATCACGCCTGAGCCGTTGGCTCTTCTCTCTCTCTTGTGGGTAATCGTCTCCCATGCTGAGTCTCAGTCGGCGTGCCTCACTCATATAGTCAAAATTTAGTAGAAAAGCACCACCCGAATAAGGGTGTAGCAGTACAAGCGATCGATCTGTTTAACGACAATGTGTCCACATTTCTGCAAAATTTTAAAGGAGGCAAAAGCAGCTGTTAAGGTTCCTTGTTAAAGTTGCACAAAATGAAAAAGATTCCAGTGAGCCGACAGATAGCAGTGATTCCATTAGTTATAGTGAAAGTCGTCCTACAAAATAACCCCCCTCCTCTCTCTCGTCTCCCTTACGCCATCCATGATTCTTTTCAAAGGTAAACTGTGGGTTAATTTGTTTTATGAATCATCTGAGTATGAATCGTTTCCATTATTTCTAATGGGAATATTCGCTTTCATATACGGACACTTTGGATTACGAGCACGTTTCCGGAATATTATTGAGAGGAGTTGCAGCACGACTTGATGGCAACTCCAGTCTGTACTGGGAACTGAGAAGGACGGCTGTGAGGGCTCTGAGGACAAATAAACAGGTGTTTTTTAGATGAATCTGTGAGCAGATGACGCATCGTCTGTGGTCTAATGACCCCCATCCTGCTTACAGGGCAATCAAAGCATTATGTACATTTGAATCTGTTCCTCAGAGATTTTTAGTCGGGCCAGATGATGGAACGGACCTTACGGATGATACTGCAGTTGTGATCCACTGGGCGGGCTACTTTGAGCAGTTGTTTAAAGCTGATCCTCCTGCTAGGATATTGGACATCTCTGGGTCCACAGTTCTTGAGGCTGATCCTACATTCAGCTGTGAACCTCCCAGTCTCACTGAGATTGCGTGGGCGGTGAATCAGATGGGGGCAGGGAAGGACGCATGGATGTGTAGTATCCAGGGTGTGGTCAGGCTATTCTTCTGGCATTGCAGGAAATTTTTGCTTTCAATCGGGAGTCAGGTGTCATCCTAACTGACCGGAAAATTGGACTCATAATCCCTATTTGGAAAGGGAAGGGTGATCACCTGGATTGTGGCAACCATAGAGGGATAACACTGCTCTCAGTGACGGGGAAGGTCCTTGTAGGGTCACCCTTAACAGGATCACTTGCTCGCCCATCAGCAGCTATAGCACTCTGGTTTAACACCTAAATCTCCATTGACCACATCCTAACACGGAAGGTTCTCATAGAGCGTAAGCACGAATATTGGCAGAGGTTATTTTCAGCCCCTCAATTCTCAATTTTCATAAAGCATTTGACTCAGTTGATCGATTTGCCCTGTGAGACATCCTAAGACTTCAGGATCCCCCCAAAGATGTTGGATGTCATGGCCGCCCTGTACACTGGTACTGTGAGTGCTGTGCAGAGTGGAGGCAGAACCAGTTGATTTTGGGGTTCATCAGGGGTGTGCTCTTGCTCCTGCTCTGTTCAGTGCTTGCATAGACTGGGTGTTGGGCAGGGTCGTGGGGTCCAGCAGTTGTGGGGCATCTGTTGGTCAAGACAGATTTAATGATTTTGACTTTGCCGGCGATGCTGTAATCTTCACAGAGTGAATGGAGGCTCTGATCAGAGCTCTCGAGAGACCGAGTGAGGAGTCTGAGTGTCTGGGATTGTGAGCGTCCTGGATAAAAATCAAGATCCAGGCCTTTAATGACTTCTTAGGCACAGCAAACAGTAGTGTGTCTGTCTGTGGGGATGATGTTGACCTCATTGAGAGATTCTCTTACCTCAGCAGTGACACTCAGATGACTCTTCCTATGAAATTAGCAAATGGATTGGGAGAGCATGGGGGGGTCATGAGGTCGCTGGAAACGAGTGTGTGGAGCCCCTGATATCTTTGCAAGAGGATGAAGGTCCAAGTCTTCAGAGCGTTGGTGCTCCCTGTGTTGCTGTATGACGGTGAGACATGGACACTATCCATGACGCAGCAAATCCTGATGCTGAGACGAAGTCTGGACTCCTTTGGAGAACCCGGGGGTGCCGCTGTTTGACTTTGTGTGGAATGAGTGGTTGCTAGAGGCGTCCTGAAGGAGGCGCATTACCTGCACTGTGAGGGAGCGTCAGTCACGGCACCACGGCCATGTGACGCGTTTCCCTGACGGTGATCCGGCTCACAGGATCCTCATTGCTGAGGACCTGAGATCCTGGACCAGGCAGAAGGGATGGCCATGTGACACCTGGCTGCGGCAGATGGAAAGCCATTTCCGGAGGGTGGCACTGGACCACATGTCTGCCTGGGGGGTCGCCGGGCAGGATCCCGAGAAGTTTCGCCATCTGGTGGGAGCGACACCGTGCTGCATCGGCACATGCTCCCCAACCTGACCTCACCTCTGATGAACTTTGTGTCCTCATGGTTATTACTTATGTAAATGTCAGGCATCTGAATGACAGTACTGCAGGCTGCAAAGATTGACAGCAATACAGCAGTGAATGCCCACCCCTGGAAACAGCAGTCAAAACATTCACTGGTAATGTGTAAAACCATATGCCCAAAATTCATTCTGAATAAGCGATCATCGTCCCAGATATGCAGGAACCATAAGGCATACAGTGAGAGAGATATAAGACATCAGCCAATTGTTAGGTACCTGCACAAGGACACACGAGGATTAACTCATTAAGGGTCAGACTGGGTGTCCCTGGTTAGTGGGCAGGAACCCAAGTGAAAATGGCATCAGAAAAATAAATAAAGCAGCAGTTAAGCCAGGGCTGCACTGACAGCTGTGGATACGGTAGCGGCAAAGGAATGTGGCCACTGCCCTAGCCAGCAGGCCGCTGGGCAAACCCTTCCAGAGTCATTATGGAGCGCTAACAGTTCACATAGAGGCTGAGAGGCGAAGTTTCACCTTCATTTTCAGGGCAGGTCTCTGGCAAACAATGACCTCCAAGTAAAAAAAAGTGTGGAACAAAAGAATGGAATACAGGAATAGTAGAGTCTTTAAGTGCTGTGGTCAAGAGGAATTCATGATTCATTTCTAAGCCTCTTTGTTGAAGAGCATGTATAGGGTACATTGGAAGTAATTTATTGTTAGATGTTATTATTGTTTAATATATACAATATTATTGCACCATTGTCAAAAATGCTGGTGATTTCGTGAACGCAAACTTAATGCAGTTTTCAAAACCAGTGGATGAAAGCAAACATCTGTTGAAATTAATTGAAAAACTTCACTGTTTAATGTATTGTTTGTTGAAAGGTGAAACTTTCTCGTATAGATAATACCTTATACTAAAAATATAATAGTAGTCGAATTACTGTATTGTCATATCATAGATAAAATGAAAGTGAACCTGCAGAGCATCAAACAGGGAGGAGAGGATCAGGTCAGGTCGTTGTGGAGCATGCGCTGAGGAACACCTGAGGAACACCTGAGGAACAGATGAGGAACACCTGAGGAACACCTGAGGAACACCTGATGAACACCTGAGGAACACCTGAGGAACAGATGAGGAACAGATGAGGAACAGATGAGCCAGAAATACCCAGGGGTGGAGTCTTAAGAAAAATAATAAAAGTAAAATAGAAAACAATATATAACAATTTACAATAATACACAACAACGACAACAAGAAGAATGACATAGTGTAAGTAATACAGGTAT
Organism: Pollimyrus isidori; assembly: GCA_019775955.2. Taxonomy (NCBI): domain Eukaryota; kingdom Metazoa; phylum Chordata; class Actinopteri; order Osteoglossiformes; family Mormyridae; genus Pollimyrus; species Pollimyrus isidori. The sequence continues at coordinate 28,177,157 of JABFDZ020000097.1, forward strand.
ACAGTGATGCAGGACAGTGCATATAGATTATAAACAGTGCATTACAAAAACACAAGATAAAATGCAAATTTACATTTTATCAGCGTTTATGATGCTTGGTTGGAATTCAGTGGTCTGATAACTTGGGGAAACAAACTCGCAGGGCTTGGTGGGGGTAGATGGAATGCTCTGGAACCTTTTTCAGATGGAATGGAGATGAACAGGCAGGTGCACACGGTCATATGTGGTGGAGTACAATACTATAAAGATACTGTAAAATAAATGAACACTTAGTGCTTATTATTATCTGATTATAAATTACAAAGCATGCAGCTGACAGTTGTTCTGCGAGTTAGGACTTCATGCCTGTGTTCAGTATGGAGATCTTTTTTAGCAATTTAAAATAAAATTGCACATATCACGTTTTTCTATTATTTTGTTGTTGCTGTATCATTGTTATTTTATCTTAGATATAGTGTTGCAGTCAGCGACTTTGAACAGCCATTACATGTAAGAATGTTATGCCACATAATTCACCTTAATCTCCAATCAGATTTTTTTTTCCCTTTCAATGCTTCATAGAGAAACCAAATGCCCACGGCATCCTTGCTTGTCATTGCTCACCTCTTCTAAAGATTACAGTAAATGTGTTTGCTGTGTATGTATTCTGATGAGGGTGTACTCACTGGTCGAATTGCAGAAGAATTTCATGATAAAATTGCATTCCCCTGACATAGTAAGTAGATTTACCTTTATGTGATTACAATTGCATAGAAGATTTTAGGATGGGGGGTATATTTTTAAATGGGATTCATCACTTGACAACTGGAGCCCAGTTGTACTCCCTCATTTAAGCACTGTAAGGTCAGGGACAGTCTGTTGTGCTTGGCCTGAATAGTGGTTTATCAAAGCTGTACTGCGCACTGTTCAGCTTCTGACCAATATATATCTGCTGTTGTAAATAACAGTTCAATGTTAAAGTGTGTGGATTTGCTAAAGCCCTGGCAGCATTTTCATTGCATGTTGACTTTCATTGTGGTCAGTAATATGAACAACTAAGCCAGGAATGTGAGCATTTATGGTTTGCCGTTAGCAGTCGGGAGTTCTGTTAATTTTGCGATAGTTTTGAGAATGTAGTGCAATTTTACAGCAACTCTGTACTTAAGTCATTTAGCAATGTAAGAGGCAAGTAGTTATGGGAATTTAAAACCACATGTTAACTAGCTACAGTAAAAAAGAGAACATGAAATAAATAGTTTGCCAAAGCAAAGGCTTTGCAATAACCATCTAACAATTCATCAATCTAATTTTGAACAGATGTGGGGGGAAAATATCTTTCTGCAATTATTGTGGACCTTTATATTCTATTATATTTCCCATCCACATACATGGCAGCCATGCTGCAGTAAGACCAATGACATGGGATGGGGGAACTACGGTGGAACCTGCCGATTTACTTTCCTTTCACCTCCACTCTGCAGCTTGCCTTTATCTTGACAGGTTGGTGCTAATTCCAACCCATGAAATTTTCATGGCAGCATAGGCTAAAAAACCTGAGCCTCATAGGTAGATTGTGCAGCATTCAAGCCCCCAAACCCAGGAGATGTAAAGCTACAGCACTATACCCCGAAAGCCACTGGCATTATCATTTCATCAAAGCAAATTTCCCAGTTATACAGAATTATGTTTGAGTAATTTATTTACAAATTATAAAACAGCGCCCCCTCCTGGCAACAATGTCACCTAGTTGGAGATGAGGTGGCTGGCTTGTTATAATGTACGAGATGTATCCAGCTGCTTCTTTGGTCACAGTCCAGCCTATATACTATATTTTAGCCGAAATCACTGTTTCAACTTTTGTTTCTGCCGTATAAAAATACGTAAAAAATTTAGACCTGGCTTAGTCAAAATAAGAAACTGATTGTCACTGTTCCATCATCTTTAAACACATGAGCAATGGAGAGTTGCAGTGAACCTCTCTATTCTAGGAATCAAGGTAAATTGCACCCTGGGAGTGATGTCTGTACAGATGAAGGCACAAAACAAACCATATAGATATACAGTATATTGACATATAGATCAATATCCTGGAGCCGACACCTTATCGTGGTGGAGGGGTTTGCGTGTTCCAATGATCCCAGGAGCTAAGTTGCCCGGGGCTT